>JASAUF010000404.1:0-510000 GCA_030180095.1 Magnolia changhungtana | reverse complement strand
AAGAGGAATCCAAGTAGCCATCAAAGTGCTAGTCCATAGATCGACAGTGACCGATGAGGAAGCTACAAGAGAGCTAGAATGTCTTGGCAGGATCAAGCATCCAAATCTCATGGCATTGATGGGATACTGCCTGGCGGGAGATCAGAGAATCGCAATCTATGAATATATGGAGAATGGGAATTTGGAGAATTTGCTCCATGATCCACAGTCAGGAGCTCAACAGACGGAGAATTGGAGTATGGGTAAATGGGGAGAAGATGGAGAGGATGGTGATGGTGCTTGGAACATGGCCCGCTTCGCCTTATCAACTTGGGCATTCTAGCACAAAATTGCACTCTGCGTGGCCAGGGCATTGGCCTTTCTTCACAATGGCTACTCCCCTCCAATCATTCATCAATGTGTCAAGGTCAGCAGCATCTATTTGGGCCCCACATTGGAGCCTAAACTATGTGATTTTGGATTGGCGAAGATCATCAGATATAGCTTAGATGATGACCTCTCTCTTGGATCACCTGGTTACACTCCTCAGGAATTCGTCCATATCAAAACACCGTCAATGGTGGTGAAATCTGATGTTTTTGGATTTGGGGTGGTTCTGTTTGAGCTAATTATAGGGAAGAAGCCATTGGGTGATGATTATCCTGGCGAGGAGAATTCGAATTTGGTGAATTGGGTCAGGGAACTGGTGAGGAAGAAAGAGTGCTTGAGGGCGGTCGAGCCTAGAATTTAAGGGACAGGATTGGAGATGCAGATGGAGGAAGCGCTGCTAATTGGGTATCTTTATATGGCTGATCTACCTTCAAAGTGGCCGAGCATGCAGCAGATCGTCGGACTATTGAAAGACATCGAGCCCGCTGTGGGCTAGTGAAGGGTGTTGGGAAGTTCTGCTTCTGTTATGTTATTTCTGTTTGAACTTTCTTTTGTTCTCTTGTATTGTCATGAGATGTTGATATTGCAGAATATACACAGATGTTTGGGCCGTGACCATGATCAAAATTGCATTTTTAGGATCAATGTTTTCAGTGAATTTTGTGTGTTGTTTGGCATTTGCTCTTATCCAAGAATTCCTTATATTAAATTCAGTTTTTGGATGCACAATTGATTTGAATTGCGAGAGGACACGGATTTGAATTGATTTGAATTCATGACGTCACCAACTTGTATGGGTCCACCATCATGTATCAACACCGTCCATACATTTGGAGAGATCATTTTAGAGCATGGTCCAAAGAACGAGGCAGATCCAAGGCTGGGGTGGACCCCACCACAGAAAACAGTGATGAGAGTGACGCCCACCATTGAAACCTTCCAAGGTCCACCATGATGTTTATTTGAGATCTCACATGTTCATGTGTTAAAGCAGACATAAAAGAAGGAAAGCACAAATATTCGCTTGATCGAAAGCTGTCGTGGCCTTTAGAACTTTTTAATGGTGGGCGTCACTCTCCCCACTGTTTTTTGTGGTGGGGTCCTCTCCAGTTTTGGATCTGATTCATTTTTTAGATCATGCCCTAATATGATCTCTCCAAATGGATGGACGGTGTAGATACAAAGCATACATCACGGTGTGGCCCAAAGAACTTGGTGACACCACTTCAGCAGGAGTCCGTGAGATGCCGAAAATCTTGCGAGGCGAGTCCTCTTTCCGCAAACTCTCTCTTCTCAAGTCTGATGTCTCCCAGCCGATGGGGGATCTAACGGCTCTCATTCAAGCTCTCATGTAAGCTCCATGTGGCCTTGTGCGCAGGAGACCAGGACTCTCTCTCTCTCTCTCTCTCTCTCTATATATATATATATATATATACACACACACATGCACGCACACACACATGCACACGTGTGTGTGTGTGAGAGAGAGGTTTTCTACCTGTAAATCCTACCTTCTACCCACCAAACGTACTTTCCAAAACTAAACCATCTCATAAGGACACACTATTTGCAGACCAAATTACCCTTACATTCACGGTGACACAGTGGAACTTTGTCTTGTCCATGGTGGCATTTTCCAATACTAGAGAAAGGGCCAAATGCCGTAGCTAAAGACCTATGGCTACAGATTATAATATCATTTATTTAAAGGGTTGTAATATCATTTATTTGCATCTATCAATCAATTTATGAATTTTCTAGAATTTATTTCTATTTTCCTTTTTTTTTTTTTTTTTTTTTTCTTGTGGATTCGAAAAGTCTCTATGAGGAGTCTAGATAAGCTCCGTGGATTTGAAGTTATCCAGAAACGGTTTTCGACCTCATCACTTTCAGGCTTGCATCACCTACCCTAGTATGGATGGTTAATGCATCAAAATTCATGTCTGTTAGACAATCAAATGCATTTGATCTATGGCCACTATACAGACTGGAAACAATAGTGGATGGTCAAACATGAAGTGGGATACACTCTACAAAAAATATAATAGATAGGATTGTCTTATGAATTTTATATTTAAAATCTGAGCCGTCCGATTCTGTTGCTAGAATATATGGATCTATTTAATTCATCGCCCTGACAAGTGTCTTCCATATAGTAATAAGAATCACACTTTTAATAGTAATAATGGGTGGATCGTTAATGGTAGTGGTTGGATTGTGAAGTTTTCACGGAAAGAAATATATCAGTGCCACGTCGTACATCATCCACCCTGTTCATCCGTTTTCTCGTATCATTTTAAGATATAAGTCCAGAAATGAAGCAGATCCAACTCCGGGTTTGTACACAATCTAGAGGAGCCACAAGATTATGTTTCAGTTATTAGTAGCCTTTCCTAACTCATCATATGTTGAGAAATGGACCCTTGTCTGTAAATATAGAGGATCCACTCAATATTTCTAATGGAACTCCTACCTATGAGCCAAATAGCATTTTGGCCACTTCTTGTCCACCATTATTAATTCTTACTTCCATGAACTTTCTAATATGGTTGAGTGAGGAGACAGGGAGAATCTACGTTCTTCAAACAACACGAATTCCATCTCGAAGAGCTTACATGGCGAGCTATGGTTGGAAAATGAGAATGTGGACTCCACATGAAGGTCCCACAATTTCTTTTGGGTTTTGGTTGGCTTGTTGGTTCAGGAAATTTCTTTAGATAGTATTGCAGACATTAAATTACCATATTGCCCTTTTGATTGTGGTCCCCAAGAGAAAAGATCTGAAAGACAAATCAAAGGGAGGTGACATCTTTGTTCAAAATAAGAATTATGAGATCCTTGACTTGACTGAGGATATCCACAGTATGCTCGGATTTCCGGCAAAAGTTTTTCTTATGAAGTTTCTGTTTTGGGAAGCTAGTTAGGGCCCTCTCCGGTATTTGTGAGAAATCTACCCCTTACATCCATTTTAACGGCTCATTTTTGAACATGTGACAAAAAAATTGGTGGATCCAAAACTCAATTGGGCCACATTATAAGAGGAAATAGTGAGGATTGAGCGACTACCATTTACCCATTCAAATATCCACAGTGATTTTGTGTCAGGCTAAGTTTTTTGGTTTTCAGTTCATCCCAGTGAGAATGACCTTATGAACGGTTTGGATGGCATATAACATTAATGTGGACCTCATAATGGTTTCAACAATAGGCATTTGATTCCCACTTTTCCTTCTCGTGTGGCCTCCTTGAGTTTTGGGTTCACCTCATTTTTTTTGTACGACGACTTAAAATGAGATGGAAAAATGGATGGACCCGGTGAATTTATCAAAAACATCACGGTAGGCCCCACCTAACTTCCCAACACATGAACTTACTGTGAAAGGTTTTTCGCACCTCACATTACCATCTATACTGTTTGAACAGTCTTACACTATTATTAGTCAGTGAGAAATTTCAAACCAGGATAAAATAGCTGTGGATAGACTTTTATCATTTTATTTTCTCAGTGAGAATAGCCCACACCATTTTTTATTTATTTATTTTTTTTCCCCTCTATTTCTGTGTGTATGTCCGCAGACGGAGAGTTAGGATCCCCATACCAAAAACATCCAAAACAATAGGCGGATCCAGAATTTCTCTCTGGACTTAATTTTTCAGCGGTCGGAGGAGGTAAGGCATGGTTTTCACATTGGATGAAAACGGGGAGCAACTAAGAAACGGAAGTCTAGCCATTTAGTCAACATCCAATGAGAAAATTCTTCTCCAACGAGGCCCTCGGTTGAAGAAAATTGTGGATCCATTCATGTGTGCCATGTGCATGGTGTCAGTTTTCTGAGTAGACTCGCATGTCTTTTCCGTTGGATGGAGATGTGAGTGACTTTTGGATGCGAGTCTTTTGCGTCCTACCCCGTCTATATAAGCAACGAACGGGTAATTCTGCGGGCAGGCTCACCTTGATGTATCTGTTTAACGCCATCCATTTCTTTTTTCAGTTCATTTTAATATAGAGCACAAAAATGAAGCAGATTCAACTGCTTTTCAGATCGACTGATTCCCTACCACATACCATCAGGGGTTTTCTTGTTCTGGACAGAGCAGGCTTGCCGTATCTGAGAGAGGGCCGTCCCGGTTAGGTGTTGTTCTATGTCCCGTGTTTTTTTCCTTTCCTCACGATAGGCGGGTCTTCTCCTTTTGTTGTTGGCCTGCCCGAATTTTGTACTATGGTGTACAGTCTTGGGAGTTTATGAATGAAAAATCAAACAGTTATTAAAAAAAAAAAAAAAAGCAGATTCAATGCTAAGGTGGACCACACCATAGATGACTCTTGCATTTAATGCAACTTGTGCATTTGATGCAACCAGGATTATTTTTTGTTGTGGTCCACTTTATTCATATCCAAAACTAAAGTGGACCCTACCATAGAAAACAGTAGGAATAATGATTTCCACATTTGAAACATTCAGGCCCCAAAGTGATGTTTATCTGTCGGCCAATCTGTTCATAAGATTATAAAGATATGAACTAAGGGAAAACACAAATATAAACTTGATCCAAAACTTCTGTGGCCACCAAGAATTTGTCAACCATAGACGCTCAATTCACATTGTTTCCTATGGTGTGGTCCATTTAAGCTTTGGATATGCTTCATTTTTAGATCAAGTACTAAAATTATCTGGTAAAATGAATGAACAGAAGGGATAAAATACGTAAATCATGGTGAACCTCATACAGTTTACTCAATAGGCAATCCACTTCCATGAGTTGTGTGGTAAGGGTTAGAGAGCAACCTGTTATTAATCCTTTATATTATAAGCTGTGAATTGACAGACGTCACGATATGTTTTCCAAAGCACTCAAATCCTCTGTATATGTAGGACGTGCATCAGTCACATTCATAACACACATGTACGGAAAGAAGCTTAAAGAGAAATGGACAAAAATTAGCATATAGTTCAACTGATCGATAGATCTAATCAACATGTTGAAATTCCACCAGAAATTCCTGATTGGTTGTGGGATAATTTCCGCGATTTTCAACAGGTCGAAAGATCTTGTTGACATGTCGAAGTTCACAAAAAAAAAAATAAAAAATAAAAAATAAAATAAAATAAAATAAAATTAGTCTTTAGACATTTTTGAGCCTGTTTGACCAATCTACTCGACTTGTCGACAAGAGGTTGACATATGACAGAAATTTACATGTTTTTTAAAAATTTGTTTCCTTATTTGATTATGCCCTTTATTTTTATTTTATTACATTACGTTTTAGAGTTTGTTTATGATTATTTAAGCATGTTAAACTCAATTTTTTTAAGACAATCAATTATTCAATCAATAAACTTCTTAGAAATTTTTTATTTTCTCTTATAAATATGTGAAACTTTTTATGAATTTAAGAGTGCTTTGTGGATTGAAGATATTTATCGATTGAGGAAGACTGATCGACTTCATCCTGTCCTCCCCTGCATCATTTGCAAAAGTGATACCCGATGAGTCCACAATATTCAAACTATGCTTACACTGAGCCTACATACTTTTGTGCAACATCCCGTTCAACTATGGGGTTAAATCCCTCGTATTGAGATTTTACTATGCATTCAAAAAAATTATATCCTTTAAAAGCCGAAGCATACATTCAATAAATGCAGACCACCTTTAAGGTCGTGACTATTTTACATATATGACTCAATTGTTCTTGGACCGGTCATTTCATTGGTTTAGATTGATAGGAAGTGGATCGCTTCCCACCCACTTGTCTCTAGCCAAGAACAATGAGATTTGTGTGGGGCCTACCGTGATGTATTTGTTTATCCACATCGTTCATCCCTTTTTTCAGATCATTTTAAATTATGAGCACAAAAATAAATAGATCCAACACCCAAATGAACCACACCACATATGACTCTTGCATTTAATGGAACCAAAGATTACTTGCATTTAATGCAAGCTTCCCATTTGGTATGGTTTACTTGAGCGTTGGATCTACTTATTTTTAGGCCCAAACCTATATATATATATATATATATATATATATATATATATATATATATATATATATATATATATATATATATATATATATATATATATTGTAGGATAAACAAATACATTACGGTAGGCCCCACACAGATCTATCCGGAGGGGTAGTACGCGATCCACTTCGGGATTGACATACTTGGATTTCGTGTGTATAAATCAAACCAATTATAGTGTATACAATTGTCTCATGTACTCTGCATGATTTTTTTTTTTAACACACGCACACACCCCCACACATGCACACACTCACTCCCTACACCCGGGGAATTTCACCCCCCCATGCATGATATTATAAGGCTTCGGTGGATATTTGGATCCACCACCTACGACGGCATATCCCAAACTGTGGGGCCATGTTGGTGTATTTGTATTTTATTTTATTTTTTTTAAAAGAAAAAGGAAGTTTTTCATTAAACACAAAACGGACAATGGCGAACAGCCTACAACTTCAGGACAACCCCTCAACAAAAAGGGGGACGGGCCGCCTATCGTATACCACCACTGTACAAATAGGAAAAAAACAGGACCAGGGAAATAAAAACGGAAGCTTGATGGCTAGGTGACGGATCGGATCACATCAAGGCCCACCTTATCCAGGAAAACCAAGCCCTTGGTTTGCCTGGGAAGGGAATCAATACGATGACGATAGATTTTTTCTTGTGATTCGTTACCCACTTTCGCCAAGCTATCTGCCGGACCATTACCTTCACGAAAAATGTGCTGAAAAGTACACATACCTGACTGCCTCAGATTGTTGATCCTATTCACTCAAGGTTTCCAATTCCATGGACAATTAACTTTTCCCGCAAGAATGTCCGTTGCCAACTTGGAATCAGATTCTACAATAATCCTGTTCAACCCTTTTATAAGACAGAATTCTAACCCATCATGTATTGCACGTAATTCCGCCTGGTTATTCGTCCCATGCCCATAACCTGCGGAGAAGGCAAAAATGAAGGAGCTATCATCCTTTCTACAAATTTGATGTAGAGCGGGTCACGGACAGTTTCATGGCCAAGATGGATCAGAAAAGGCCCGGTCGACGACAGAAGTGATCCGGACCGTCGGACCTTAGATCGGGCATATCTCGCAATCCGGAATGAGTTAGCTAACGTAAAATATATGATTTTGGGGTAGAACGAGCTACTTTAGCCAACCAACCCAGCTATGCTGGGTTATGATGCTCGGAATTGTGAAAAACCCCTGGATCGACGGTCATTTCCCTGCTTTAATTTCGTTTTTACTATAAATAGTAAGTTTTAGTTTGATTATAACTCTTCATCCGTCTTTCCTCTTGACCATTCGTGATTTCATGGAGGAATCCAAGGAAACCGACGAGGTATATGCCGTAGTAGTGAAAGGCAAGGAAGAGGAACCCTCAAATATCCCTCCAAGTTTAAGACTGTTGCTAAACGAATTCAAATAAGTCTGGCCTAAGGATTTACCTGATGGATTGCCCCCCATAAGGGACATCCAACATCACATAGACCTCGTCCCTGGGGCTAGCCTGCCTAACCGCCCTCATTATCGAATGAGTCCAAAGGAGTGTAAGATACTTCAGGGGCAAGTAGAGGAATTGATTTGTAAGGGTCTCTTGAGAGAGAGCATAAGCCTATGTGTCATACCAGCATTATTAACACCAAAAAAGATGGAAGCTAGCGCATGTGTATCGACAGTCGAACAATTAACAAAATTACCATCAAATATTGGTTTTCAATACCACGGTTGGACGACATGCTCGATATGCTAGAAGGGGCCAAGGTGTTCTCTATACTAGATCTAAGGAACGGGTACCATCAGATTCGTATTCGACCCGGTGATGAGTGGAAAACGGCATTAAAGACCAAGGAAGGGTTGTATGAGTGGCTGGTCATGCCCTTCGGCCTATCGAACGCACCAAATACTTTTTATGTGTTTGATGAATCAAGTTCTAAAACCCTTCACTGACCAATTTGTGGTAGTATATTTTGATGAGATATTGATATATAGCCAGGATGAGGCTCAGGCAGGTGCTGCAGATCCTATAAATTAACAAGTTATACCTCAACTTGAAAAAGTGCAGTTTTTTAACTGACAGCTTATTGTTTCTAGGATTTGTTGTAACGTGCACAGGAATTTGTGTAGACGATGAAAAGGTGTGAGCTATTAGGGAATGGCCGATCCCGACAAACATTCATGAGGTGATGAGTGTTCATGGGTTGGCGACTTCCTATCGTCGATTTGTGCGAGATTTTAGCACTATAGTTGCGCCTATAACAGATTGCATGAGAAAATGACCGTTCCAGTGGATTGATAAAGCTGACAAGAGCTTTCACGAGATCAAGCATCGTTTGTCTACAATACCGGTCCTAGTGCTTCCTAATTTTGACAAATTATTTGAGGTTGAGTGTGACACTTCATACGTCGGAATTGAGGGAGTATTATCACAGGAAGGCAGGCCGGTAGCCTTCTACAGCGAGAAGCTCAGCGAATCTCGAAAGAAGTAGTCGACTTATGAGCTTGAGTTGTACGCAGTTGTTCAAGTGCTGCGACATTGGCGGCATTATCTAATTCAAAGAGAGTTTGTTCTGTACACTAACCATCAAGCATTAAAGTTTATTAATAGTCAGACTAACATGAATCGTTTGCATGCTAGATAGGTTACGTTTTTACAGGAATTCACGTTCGTCGTGAAGCACAAGTCAGGGCAGTAGAACAAGGTGGCTGATGCACTTAGTCGTCGTGCATCACTGCTTGTTACGATGAGCAACAAGTGGTCGGCTTCGACTGTCTCAAGGAGCTGTATGCCGAGGATGAGGACTTCAAAGATTCTTGGGTGAAGTGCAAAGAAGGTCACCCCAGTGACCTTCATATACATGACGATTTTCTTTTCAAAGGGAATCGATTGTGCATCCCCCAAAGTTCTCTGAGGGATTAGATTATTCAGGAGCTACATGGAGGTGGCCTCGGTGGACACCTTGGGCGAGACAAGACTCGAGCTCTTGTGGAAGAGTGGTATTACTAGCCACAATTAGTACGTGATGTGGGAAAAGCTATACAACGTTGTCATGTTTGTCAGACCTCCAAGGGGCAATCTTAGAATACGAGCCTCTACACCTCGTTACCTGTCCCTGACGGTCCTTGGGAAGATTTATCAATGGACTTCGTGCTTGGTCTCCCACGGACACAACGCGGTATGGATTCGGTGTTCGTGGTGGTAGATCGTTTCTCCAAGATGACATACTTTATCCCATGCAAGAAGACCCTCGATACAACACACATGGCGAATCTATTCTTCAGGGAGGTCGTACGGCTATACAGGGTCCCCAAGACCATTACTTCTGATCTTGACACAAAGTTCATTAGCCACTTTTGGTGGACTTTGTGGACTCGATTCGATACACGACTTCAATTCAGTAGTACTTACCACCCACAGACTGATGGGCAGACTGAAGTTGTGAATCGCACGTTGGAAACCTCCTTCATTGTATTTCAGGAGAAAAACTGAAGCAGTGGGATTTAGCCTTGTCTCAAACAAAGTTTGCATTCAACAACATGGTGAACCACTTGACAGGAAAATCACCGTTCCAGATTATCTATGGACGAGTGCCTCGCCATATGCTTGACTTGGTCCCTCTGCCCAAGCACCCAGGCATGAGCATTACAGTAGAACATATTAAAGACAAGATCATGGGCATCCATGCAGAAGTGCAGACCAAGCTACATGCCTCGAATGAGAAGTACAAGGAACAAGCGGACAAGCACCGGCGACAAAAAGTGTTCGAGGTGGGCGACCGCGTTATGGTCCATCTGCGCAAAGAGAGATTTCCGACCGGGACGTACAACAAGTTGAAAAATAAGAAGATTGAACCCGTCCCAATCATTCGAAAGATCAATGACAACGCTTATGTTGTTGATCTTCCAGATGACATGGCGATCTCACGGACTTTCAACGTCGCGGACCTGACCGAGTATCATGAACCAGCGCAGGATGAGAACTCGAGGACGAGTTCTTTTGAAGTGGAGGGGACTGATATAGAGAGGGTAGAGCGGGTCGCGGACAATTTCATGGCCAAGATGGATTAGAAAAGGCCCGGTCGACGACAAAAGTGATCCGAACCGTCGGACCTTAGATCAGGCGTATCTCGCAATCCGGAATGAGTTAGCTGACGTAAAATATATGGTTTTGGGGTAGAACGAGCTACTTTGTCCAACCAACCCAGCTATGCTGGGTTGCAACGCTCGGAATTGCGAAAAACCCTTGGATCGACGGTCATTTCCCTGCTTTAATTTCGTTTTTACTATAAATAGTAAGTTTTAGTTTGATTATAACTCTTCATCCGTCGGGCTTTAGGAGTTGCGCCCAACGTGAAAAGAGCTTAGAATAATTAGGAGAACGGTTTGGTGAAGCCAAATAGGACAGTTACTATTTTTGGCCGAAAACCTTGTGCACTAGTAGACATCACGACCGTCTATAAATAGTAAGTTTTTTATTTATAGTAAGTCGCGGATTCTAGGAGTTTTAGTTGTAGTTTGTTTCTGATTTCTTTCCCATTGCTTGGTACCCCTATTTAAAGGGTTGTGAACTCGTTTTTAGTTATGAATTAATCAATTTCGAATTTCTTAGAATTTATTTCTATTTTCTGCTTTCTTTCCTCGTGGATTCGAGAAGTCTCTGTGAGAAATCCAGAGAAGCTCCGTGGATTCGGAGTAGTTATCCTCATCACGTTCATCCTTGTGTCAAATTCCCTCCGCCTCCGGAGATACCCAGGTTACCCCTAGCAGACCCACACTGTCCATCTGTTTTTCCAAATCACTAATAAAATGAACCGGCCAAAAATTTAGCAGATTCAAATGTCAGGCAAAACACAACATAGGAAATAGTGATGATTGAACGTCCACCGTTAAAAATTCTTAAGGGCTACAAGAATGTTTATTTACCATCAAACCTTATTGAAGGGACCACACAAATATCAGCTTGATAAAAAAAATTTATGGCTCCCAAAAAAATTTTAATATTAGTTGCTTAATCACAACGACTTCTTATCTTTTGTGTTCCTGGGCTAATACTAAATTATTAGGAGCAACGGATACATGACGTTGATATAAGACACATACATTAAGATCGGCCACAAAGGAATCCTAACTATTTAAAAGATTATCTAAATATTTTTTTAAAGACCAAAATGCCCCCACTTTCATGTAATGTCTCTATTAGATCCCACCTCATATGTGGTGACTCCATCTATGACCGTTAATCTACATGCCTTCATTGTTTTCAAGTTTTTCATGGAGACCGATTGTGTGGTCACCCAACACCACCGATCTTCATGGTGGCAGGCTTATGCCAAGCCGAAGTTTCGGGTAAGCTGGTATTTGTGTTTTCAATTCAGGTCAGTGTCACTTTATGAACTAGTTGGATGAGTCATAAACATTGCTGTGGACCCTTAGAAGGGTTTGGCAAAAGGATAGACAGTGTGGATAAAACACATCCACCACGGTGGACTCGAGTATCTGGCCAACGTGGAGGTTGGTGGTCACAGGCTAACCGCGTGCCCATTTGATGTAGAGTTGGTCACGGACAGTTTCATGGCCAAGATGGATTAGAAATGGTCTGATCAGAAGCGGAAGTGATCCGGACTATCAGGACTTAAAACGGACGTATCTCGCAAACCGGAATCAGATATCGAGTGTACCATATATGATTTTAGGGTAGGACGAGCTACTTTAGCCACCCAACCCCACTATGCCGGGTTGCGCGTGCTAATTAAATTTACGAAATACCACTAGATCGACGGTCGAAATCCCATTTTATTTTTGTTTTTACTATTTATAGTAAGTTTTAGTTTGACTAGGGGTCCTCCCGAAAGGCTATACATTTTGTTGATCAATGGAACCTTGGCCTTGTGCCTTCTTAAAAAAAAAAAAAACCCCTCTTCCATTGGGTTGTAGGAGTTGCGCCCAACATGAAAAATGCTTAAAAGTTAGGAGAATGTCATGTTTTGACCAAATAGGAGACCTATTGTTTTTGGCCAAAAATCATGCGCACCTGATAGACATCACGGCCATCTATAAATAGTAAGTTTACTATTTATAGTAAGTCACGATTTCTAAGAATTTTAGTTTTAATTTGATTCTGAAACTTCTCCCATGACTTAGTATCTCTATTTAAAGGCTTGTAAACTCAGTTATTTCAGTCATCAATCAAATTAAATATTTTATAGAATTTATTTCTATTTTGCTTCTTTTTTTCCTCATGGATTCAAGAAATCTATATAAGGAGCCCAGATATGGTCCATGGATTCGGAGTAGTTATCCTTGAGGAAGACGGTGATCAACTTCATCACGTTCATCCCTGCGTCACCATAAAGTCCATTACTGTCATACATGGCTTTAGTGGATCCCATATTATGGGTCCACCTCTTATATCGACGTCGTCCAATTTGTTTCTTTAGATCATTTTATAGTAGGAGCCCAAAAATACAGTAAATCTGAATCTCAAGTGGACCACACCACAGGAAACAATGATGATTGAACGCCCACCATTAAAAACTTCTTGGGTCTACCGGAATATTTATTTTCTATCTAACCAGTTGATAAGGTCACAGAGACGTGGGTGAAAGGACCACACAAATATCAGCTTGATCCAAAACTTTTGTGGGCCCTAGGAAGTTTTTAATGGTCAATAACCACTGTTTCTTGTGACGTGGTCCTCCTGAGATTTGAATCTGATGCGTTTTTAAGTTATACACTAAAATGATCTCTCTATATGAATGGACGGTGTGGATATAAGAAACATACCTCACAGTGAGTCATATTCAGGGATCCACCTATATAAGCCATCTCTGTTATTTACAAGGACTACATGCGCCATTAGATTTAAAAACCATGTGTTACGCAACCACCTTTGAAAAAATGGGGGTGACTCGTTGACAATTGGGTCAACCATTTGGACGGGACTGGGGAATGAATTTTCCACATTGGCCCTGATTCTTGGTATATAGGATTGTTTTTCTCCCCATGACTTAGAATCCTTGCTCACTGAAATGATGACAGCTCATGTTTATGTCTTAAACGGGCCCATTCCCAACATTCACGTATCTGCTACGGAGCATGGTTACAGAATTCTATGCCGTGCATCACCGGGTGCTATCAGTTTCAAGTCAATTCATTGGGTTGCACCTGCCTCAGAAGAATATTAAAACCATAGGTCCAAGGAGTGAACTTGCCTGTGTAGATGAGTTTGAGAAAAATGAACTACAAGTTGCGGAATTCTTATGGTAGGGATTGGTCAAGGTAGGCAGAACTTAATCCAATGACTTAGAACTTGCATATGTTTACCACATTTAGATATGTTGAAAATTAATTTTAAATAAAATAATTATGTCGACTCATGTATTTAAAAAGCTTAGGAATATGAAAAGATAACTTTATATACATGAGGATATAAAAAAATTATAGAAAAATGTATACTCATAATTAATATTTTACTTATTATAATAAATAGGTTGTTTATAAGTATAAGCGAAGGTAGATTAGAAAAGAGAAAGTGTAGGATTAGCATTTGACATTTGTTGTGAAAGCGGTGACAAGTATATTTCAATAAAGTATAACTTGATGAGGTCACTTTATGGAGAGGGTTGGAATGCCAATTCAGAATTCTCTATGCATTAAAAAATTTCAACAAAATATTTCAATATATAGAACCATAGCCTGTAATATGTTTACCCATGTAATCTGATTAACTGTCATCCACTTAATACAAAGGATTTTACACCTTTTGCTCCATTTAGTATTTAGGTGGGCCACACAAAGAGAACAGTGTAAATCGTAATTAAAACATCTAAATTCGCTTTGTGTAGACCACCTGAGTTTTGGGTTAGGGTGATTTTAGGGATATCTCCTCAGTCTGGGAGGGCTAACACGATGAATTGGTTTGATGGCATAGAAACAATGCGGGTGGACCCAGAAAGACTCGGTGGTGATCCCCATTCCAACTTTTCCCCAGGTTGTGGCCAACCTGATTTTATTTTTTCTTTTGGATCGCAACAGATGAATGAAGTATATTTCACAAAGCTGGGCCGTTGAAAGAACTTTCTAAGGGGGGTTGTAGAGAATTTTGTTCCTTTCAGAGCATGGATGCACCATTCCCCCCAAAAAAACAAATCCCAGACCGATTGATCTTGGTGACAATTTCGTGAAATTTCAAGTTGGATGTGGACAGTAAATGTATTTCCTTTCTTATACCCTACCTCAGTCCACAAATGGGAAGGTTATTACTGTCTTACAAAGGAGCTTTTGGGGGGCATAGTAGTTCCATAGTGGGGAGCAGCAGATTAATGGTCTAGATTACTGGAAAGCTAGGCTCCACTTGTCAGACTTAAAAACACAGGAAATTCCTGCGATGGGATGCTAGTAGGTGGGAACCACCGTGATGTTTGTGAAAAATTCATAAGAACAAAAATGGGGCCAATCCAAAACTGAGTGTAATACACGAGAGAAAACGGTAGGGATTCACTGACCACCATTGAAACATTCATACGGTCTGACCATATAACGGTGGACTCGGATGTCGTTGGTCACGTGCTAACAGCGTGCTCGTCTAAAGTCCATTACTGTCAGACATGGCTTCCGTAGATCCCATATTAATATTGGTCCACCTCTTATATCGACGTCATCCATCTGTTTCTTCGCATCATTTGATGATAGGAGCTCAAAAATACTGTAAATCCAAATCTCAAGTGGACCACACCACAGGAAACATTGATGATTGAACGCCCACTATTAAAAACTTATTGGGTCCACTAGAATACTTATTTTCCATCTAACCGGTTGGTAAGGTCATAAAGACATAAAGACGTGGATGAAAGGACCACACAAATATCAGCTGCTTGGTCCAAAACTTTTGTGGATCTTATAGGAAATTTTTAATGGTCAAATCATCACTGTTTCTCGTGGTGTGGTCCACTTGAGATTTTGAATCTGCTGTGTTTTTATACTCATAACCTAAAACGATCTCTCTACATGGATGGATGGCATGGATATAAGAAACATACAGCAGAGTGAGTAGCATTCAGGGATCCACTGATATAAGCCATCCACTATGGACAAGGACTACACGTAACATCAACTCAAAAACCTTGCGTTACGCAACAACCCTTGGAAAAATGGTGGTGACTCATTGACAACTGGGTCAACCATTTGGACAAACTGAATTTCCCTTGGAACGTGAACATGATACAGACCACTCATTGTCATAGAATTTTCCACATTGGCCCTGATTCTTGGTAGATGGGATTGTTTTTCTCCCCATGACTTAATTAGGCCCCATTTGTTAGATCTGGAGTCTAAAGACAGAATCTGAAATCTGAAGTTAAAAAAAAAAAAAAAAAAAAAAAAAAAAAAAAACAAACAAACTTGTTTGGCTGAAGTCTAAAATTTAAGTACCGAATCTGAAACAAATTATTTGTTAACAAACATCTTAAATGTGTGAAATATGTTAATTTAACATATTTGTCCCTATCTCTCGTCTGGAAATGTTTTACATTATAAAGAAATTATTTTTCATTAAATGAAAATAAAATCATTATATTTAATTCAAATAAACTAAAATACTTAATAAAAAACTAAAATATCATCATAAGGCCCTCAATTCTTTTTAGCGGGAAGATTGTCACTATGTATCGTATAGGATTGAACACCAGTAGCAACAAAACCTTCAAATAAGGCCCACCTTATATTTATATGCTATCCAAATCGTTTTTAAGGTCATTCCCAATTGGATGAAGTGAAAACATATTGATCCAAAACTTTCGTGGCCTATTTAAGTTTATTTTCCATCCAATATGTTCATAAGGTCACAAGTACCTGTATGAAGAGGGAAAATAAAATAAAATCATATTGATCTAAAACTTCTGTGACCCCAAAAAGGGTTTCAATGGTAGACATTCAATCCCCCGCTACTTTTTGCAGCTTATTTTTCGTCGCAAGCTTTAATACGAGCTCACTAAATGGATGGATAGTTTAGATATAGCACATACCTCATGATGGGACCTATAGAACTTGCTGACGTAATGAAACAACTATATAGGTACACCAACCAATCTGCATCCTACTTGGACGCGGATTAGCTACCGACAGGTTGAATAACGAGATTCACTACTGAAGTGAAGTGACGTCATCAAGTTCCATGGGCCCACTATGATGTATGTGCTTTATCTACACTGTCCATCTGTGTGGAGATATTTTAGAGCATGAGTTAAAGAATGAGGGAACCAAATATGTAGTTGACCCCACCACAAAAAATAGTTGCGAGATTGATGCCTACTGTTGCAACCTTCTTAAGGCTCACTGTAAATTTTATTTGAAATCCAACTTGTTCACAAGTTAACACAGACAGGAAAGAAGGGAAAAAACACATATCAGCTTGATCAAAAACTTTTGTGGCCTATTTAAGTTTTTAATGGTGGGCATCACTCTCCCCACTGTTTTCTGTGGTGAGGTCCATTGGAGCTTTGGATTTGACTCATTCTTTGGATCTCTGCCTAAAATTATATATATTTCCAAATGGATGGACAGCGTGGATACAAAACATAAATCATGATGGGCCCACATAACTTGGTGACGTAACTTCAGTAGCAAGTCTAGCTACTCAACTGTCAATTATCCATTATGTCCGCTTAAACAGATCATTTTCCCACTACCCAATGGTCGATGGTTGGTGCTATGTGGGCCCCACTATGATGTATGTGTTTCATCCATGCCGTCCATCTATGTTTTTAGATCATTTTATGGTATGACACCAAAAATGAAGTATATTCCAATCTCAAGTGGACCACATTATAGGAAAACAATGTTGAATGAACGTCGACCATTAAAAACTTTTTGGGGCCCATAAAAGTTTTGGATCAAGCTGATCTTTGTTTTTTCCATTCATCTAGGTCTATATGACCTAATCAACAAATTGGATATTAAATAAATAGTACGTTGGGCCTTAGGAGAATTTTAATGGTGGATATCCAATCACTATTGTTTTCCTTTGGTATGGTCCACCTTAGATTTATATTCCTCTCATTTTTTGTATCAAGCCCTAAAATGATCTTTAAAAATGGATGAAATACATACATCATGGTGGAGCATAAAGAAGTCACAGGTTAAAAGTTGATTTTGTATTTTGCAAACCATTTAAAGAAAAAATATTGCCGTAGTAACTTGAAAACAAGTAATTTCGGAAGCAAAACTTTTTGTTTAATGAAAAATTCACTAGGCGCATCCCGCATTCACCATTAAGCCAGACTCCTATCACGGAAAGAATTAAGTGAAAAACCACTTAGCGCTTTTTTCTTCCGCATTAATGATGCATTAACAAACACCACTAAACGCGGAACATTTTTCTAATTCCGCGTAAAGTGCAAAAATTTAGCGTTAACAAACAGGCCCTTAGAATTTTGCTCACTGAATTGATGGCAGTTCATGTTTGTCTCATAAACCAGCTCATGATACACACCACTCATAGTCACTTCTTTTACTACTAAATGAAAGGCTAGCCATTTGTATCATAGCCTGAGGCCCACAATAGGGTGATCTGTTCCATTCACTTTGTCGTTCAGATCACTGTGGGCTAAAAAAGTTCTAACTCGATAGTGTCCGCTTCTAACAAACATCACAGTAAATGTGAAAAGTTTCAACAGTGGGTGCCACTATCACCATTATTTTCTATTATGCGGCCCACACGAGCTTCAGATCAAGCTGATATTTGGGCTATAACCCTAAAATGACACGGAAAAAAAAATGGGCATCATGGATTATACACACGCATCAATGTGGGTCCATATGGGTCATGGTTGTCATAGGTTGTAGTTCATGTTAAGTTATATGGGTCGTGGTTGTCATGTTATATGGGTCATAGTTGTCATATATTCACTTCCTTTACTACCAAATAAAAGGGTAGCCATTGGTACCATATCCTAAGGCTCACAATGGGGTGATCCATTCCCTCCACCTTGTCGACCAGCTAGTCGTGGGTCCAAAAAGTCCTAACTTGGGCAATGTCCACTTCTAACAAACATCATAATGAGCTTGGAAAGTTTCAATAATGGGTGTACTATCACCATTATTTTCTATTATATGACCCACACGAGTTCTGGATCAGGATGATATTTGGACTCTAGCCCTAAAATGACACGGCAAAAAGGATGGGCAGCATGGATTGTACACATGCATCAATGTGGGCCTATATGGGTTGTGGTTGTCATGGGTCGTAGTTGTCATGTCATATGGGTCATGGTTGTCACATGTTCACTTCCTTTACTACCAAATGAAAGGATAACCATTGGTACCATAGCCTAAGGCTTACAATGGGGTGATCCGTTCCATCCACCTTGTCGGCTAACTCGCCATGGGTCTAAAAAGTCCTGACTTATCAGTGTCTACTTCTAACAAACATCACATTGAGCTTGAAAAGTTTCAATAGTGGGTGCCATTATTACCATTATTTTCTATTATGTGGCCCACATGAGCTCTAGATCAGGATGATATTTGGGCCCCTGCCCTAAAATGACATGACAAAAAGGATGGGCGGCATGGATTATACACATACATTAATGTGAGCCCCATGAGTTAGGCCTTGCCCACGCTCTAAAAGGCTTCCATCCACGTCACTTTCTTAGATTGAAATAACATGTAACTTCTTTGGCACTCTAAACAGTACAACTAATGATGCAAGGACAAGGGCATTTTGGTTCGAAAAATTTTCCAAAGCTTGTCTGAAGGCCACCTTCGAAATATTTGAAAGGTCAAATTCCTTTAGAGAATTTGATCATACAAATAGGCCAATATGGAAAAGAAAATTTAAAAAGAAAAAGAAGAAAAGACCAAAAAAAAAGGAGTGTTGATCCTCTATTTCGTGGAAACAGTGAGCAGTTGATTTCACCTTTACTATTGGTCTACATCACCGTAAGTGCCATGTCACCTGTTTTTTTTTTTTTTTTTTTTTTTTTTAAATATATTAAAATCAATTACATTGTAGAACAAGTCTTAACGGAAACGTGAGACGGTTTCCATTTAGAAATCGGATTGCCTACTTACTACAGTAGACTCTTATTGTACTGAGTAAACTTAGTTGGGCTCACCTTGTATGAATGTGGTCTAGCCATGCTGTCCATCCATTTTTCCATCTAATTCAAGGGGTTGAGCCCAAAATTGAAGTATATCCAAATATCAAGTGGATCATACCATAGTAAATAGTGGGGATTTCTACCGTTGAAACCTTGTTAGGCCCCATAGTGATGTTTATTTGTCATCCAACCTGATCATAAGATCATACAAACATGGATGAAGGGAAAACATAAATATAAGCTTGATCCAAAACTTATGCAGCCCCGAGAAATTTTCAACGGTAAACATTTAATTTAACTATTTTCTATGGTGTGGTCCATTTGAACATTGTATATACTTTAGGGCATGAGTCTAAAAATAGATAGATCGATATCTCAAGTGGACCACACCATAGAAAAAGTGGTGATTGAACACATACCATTATAAACTTCGTAGAGCCCAATGTAATGTTTATTTTCCATCCAACCAATTGATAACATCACAAAGACATGGATGAAGAGAAAATACAAATATCAGCTTGATCCAAAACTTTTGTAGCCCCTAATAAGTTTTTTATCTTCCAATCATTCGTGTTTCTTGTGGTGTGGTCCACCTGAGATTTGGATCTTCCTTAATTTTGTGTTCATGAACTACAATGATTTGTAAAAATGGATGGACGACCTGGATAAAATACATACATCATACATACATCATGGTGGAGCCAATAGAGCTTTTCCAATAACACACGGTACTGCAGTTGATGGTATATACTACTAGTGTCTCATTTGCAAAGCCAATTGTATGAGCAAATAGTCAGTGGCTAAGGTGGGCCATACTGTGATGTTTTCTGAAAAATCAACTTAGACCATAAGGTGCATTACCCCATTTTAGGCCACTGGCCGAAAAATCAATTATATCTATAACTTAGGTTGACCACATGATTGTAAATAGTGTATAGACAATCTTCACCTTCCAAATTGTTTCCATTAGTCTAGCCCAAGTGATTCATGTATCGATATAATTTCTGGCAAAATATATTTTTTTTTAAATTTAAATAATCTAGTTGTTGAAGTAGATTTTGATGTAAGTACAATGTTTGACCTTTCAAAATAAAGAGTGGACATCTCTATCCTAACTATTTCCTTCAATGCATATCTCTAGACACAATATGGGACTTAATAGCCAATGGTTATAGTAGATATTACATAAACATCGTAGTGGGCCCCGAAAAAATCAAGAGTCACGCCCTATACAATATATATATATATATATATATATATATATATATATATATATATATATATATATATATATATATGGGATCAAATTTTTGGCGGGGTCCCACCATGATGTGTATACAAAATCCATTCTGATAATGAGATGTGTAATCATTTAAGCCCGAATCTAAAAAAAATTAGGTTAACACGAGATTCATGCGAGTCACACCAAAGAAAATATTTGGAAGAGAGACATCCACCTTTGAAATTTATAGGAGCCACCATGATAATTATATAAAATGGACATATTAGTTTATCTAATGGAACCCCGTCATTTTGTCTAATGGAACCCTATCACTTTGTTAAATGAACCTGTCAATTTGTCTATCAAAATCCCACCATTTTATTTGACAAGCCGCTACTTTATTTAGTGAAATCTTATTACTTTACACAGTAACATCGTCACTTTGTTTAGTGGAACCAAGTCACTTTATTCGAAAACTCATCATTTTATCAAGTAAAACCCTATCAATTTGTCTGGTAACCCCATCACTTTATGCAGTGAAACATTGTCACTTTGTCTAATCGAACCCCATTACTTTATCTAATAATCACGTACGTCACTTTGTCTAGAAGAACCTTGTCACTTTGTCTAGCACCCATTTCACTTTATCTAGTGAAATCCCATCACTTTATTTAACAACCTCGTCACTCTCTGTTTAGTAAAACCCTGTCACTAGATATAGTAGAACTTTGTCATTTTGTCCTACTACATAGTCTCTTTGTTTAGTAGAATCCCATCACATCACCTTGTCCAGCAACCCAAGCACTTTGTCTAGTGAACCTCGTCACTTCGTCCAACAGCCTCTTTTCATTTTGTCCAGCAACTGCATTACTTTGTCTAGTGGAACCCAGTCACTTTTTCTTCCAGCCTTGTCACTTCATTTAGTGAAACCAGGTCACTTTGTCCAACAATCCATCACTTTTTCTAACAATTTGTAACTTTGTACGTCTAATGGAACCATATTTGTTTTGTCTCATTTAACCTTATTACTTTGTTTAGTAGAATCTTGTTGCTTTGTCGGGCAACCTCGTCACTTTGTTTAGTATAACTCTGTCACTTCATCTAATAACCCCGTCACTTTGTCCAATGAACCCTATCACTTTGTTTAATGACTAAGAAAAAATTATTGGCAATGGATGATCTATATTGTCGGTGTCCCCACATGATTTAAGGCTCACGTTGAATTGTGTCATATATAATGTAGGGTCTACATTAAAGGTTGCCCTCACATAAATAGAGGTTAGGGCTCCAAATCATGGATGTTGTATTGCTAACTAGTATAATGTGCTAAGTAAACTCTGTGAGGAAGTAGATTATGTCTTGCCCCCACATATACCATATTCCCTCTAGGCAGATGCTATGTTGGGACCACCATAATGTCGGCCATTCAATTTTTTCAAATCATTTTAGCTAGGGTTTTAACCCAAAATTAGGTAGATATGAAGCTCAAATGGGCCACACTAGAAGAAGTAGTGGTGATAATGATTTGAAACCCTAAGATGGGTTTCATTATCACCATTACTTCTTCTACTCCAGCCCAAGGAGTTTGGAAGAAGAAGAAAAGAAAAAAAAAAAAAAAACTGAGAAGAGGAGAGGAGAGAAGATGAAAGGGATTTCTAGTCTATCAAGTCGACTCAATCATCCATTTTGGCGCCGAATTTCTAGCGTTGTTGTTGAATTGTTTAGGCTAAAGAGTTTTAATCTAGAAGACGAAGGAAAAAAAATGAAGAAGGAGAGATGTCGATCTTAAAGTGTGAACATCCAACTCTAACAACGTTGAGAGATAATTCAACTCTAAGGTGAGGATCACACTTGAAGCTTTCCTACATTTTGATAGTTAGCTTTGTTTATTCATCTTCATTCATTACCCCAATGTGAGTGGGATCCATCTAATTGCACACATTGAATATTTATGCCGTATATCCATTTTGCGAGCTCATTTTATAGAGTAGGCCAAAAAGTGAAGCATATCCAATTCTCAAGTTGACCACACTACAAGGAACCATAGTCATTGATTATTAAAACCTTTTTATGGGGCACAAATGGTTTTGGATCATGCTTATATTTGTGTTTTTCCTTCGTCCCGGCTGTGTGACCTTATCAACAACATATTGGATGGAAAATAAACATTAAAGTGGACAATGAAGTTTTCAATGGTCGGCATTCAATGACCACTATTTCCTGTGGTGTGATCCACCTGAGACTTGTATTTGCTTTATTTTTTGTACAATTCTCTAAAATAATATGAGAAGACAAATGGGGTAGATATACAACGCATAGATCAAGGTGGGCCCACACTGAGGATCCTACGGATATCACTCATCCTGGGTAGCAGCTAATATTCCTTGCAAATCATGCAGATTTTGTAAATTTTTTTTTTTATATATATATTTTTTATAAAATTGTTGTAAGATGACGTGACCTAATTAAAGTTTAAAAGAAAGAAATTGGAAGCGTATTAGCTACCGACAGGAGGTTGAGTAAATAGACTCGCTACTACAGTGACGTTACCAAGTTATGTGGGGCCCACCATGATGTATGTGTTGTATCCACACTGTCCGTCCATTTGGAGAGATCATTTTAGGGTCCACTGTTGAAGCCTTCCTATGATCTACTGTGGTTTTTATTTGAGATCCAACTTGTTCATAAGTTAACACAGACATTAAAGAAGGGAAAACACAGATATCACAGCTTGATCAAAAACTTTTGTGACCCTTAGAAGTTTTTAATGGTAGGCGTGACTCTCTCCACTATTTTCTGTGGTGGGGTCTACTCGAGTTTTGGATCTGATTCATTCTTGGCTCATGCTCTAAAATGATCTCTCCAAATAAATGGACGGTGTGGATACAAAACATACATTATGGTGGGACCCACATAGCTAGGTGACATCACTTAGTAACCAGTCGCGTCACCTTAGTAGTCACCTTAGTAGCGCGAGCCGCGCTACTCAACCTGTGCGCTTAATCCCCACATGGAAGGAAGCAAATTGTGTAGTCTCACTATGCTTGGCGTACTGAGTAAATCTGGGGTGTCTGCCATGATTTAAGTATTTTATCTGCTCCGTCCATCAATTTTATCGGATAATTTTAGGGCTTGAGACAAAAAATAAAGCATATAAAATGTTCAAATGGAACACATCATAGGAAACAGTTGAATTGAATGTTTACCGTTGAAAATTTCTTAGGGACTACAAAAGTTTTGGATCAAGCTTATATTTGTGTTTTCCCTTCATCCATATCTGTATAATCTTATGAACAGATTGGATGACAAATAAACATCACTGTGGGACCTAGCAAGGTTTCAACAGTGGAAATCATTATCCCCACTGTTTACTATGGTATGATCCACTTGATATTTGGATATACTTCAATTTTGGGCTCAACTCCTTAAATTAGATTGAAAAATGGAAAGACCACATTCATACAAGGTGGGCCAACTAAGTTTACTCAGTACTATAAGAGCCTACTGTAGAAGTTTGCAGTCCGATTTCCATACGGAAACCGTTAAATGTCTCCGTTAAGACTTTTTTTTTTTGTTTTTAATATATTTAACAAAAAAAAAAAAAAATGGTGACGTGCTCGACCAATAATAAAGGTGGAATGAGCTGCTCACTGCTTCCACGAAACAGAGGATTCGCACTAAAAAAAAAAAAAACAGTACCCAAGAAATCAATCGACCATTTGTTAGTTAGTAGCCTGGTCAAGTCATGAACTGACGAGAAGTGGGCCCTTCTCCGTATATATAGAGGGGAATCCACTCCGTATTTGTCTCCACACCTTGGCTTTCCTGCATTCAAGAACCCAATAATGAAGCTCCCGCCAATGAGCATAAGGGCAATTTGGTCATTTCTCCTCCATGCCATCATTTTCTCTCCCATGTACGTTCCATGGTTGTTGGGATCTGCTGCTAACTTCTCCAACGAAACAGATCATCTTGCTTTGGTCCACTTCAAACGTCTGATAACTGACGATCCTCTCCATTCCTTGAGCTCCTGGAACCATACTCTCCACTTCTGCCACTGGCAAGGAGTGACTTGCGGTGGTCGCCGGCATCCTCAAAGGGTCACGACCTTGAACATCTCTGGCCAAAACTTGGTGGGCCCCATATCTCCTTGCATAACAAACCTCACCTTCCTCAGGATCATCGATTTCGCGGACAACAGCTTCCACGGTGCGGTTCCCGAACAGATTGGCCGTTTGTTCCGCTTGCGGTATCTCGGTCTGGCCAATAGCACATTCACCGGAGAAATTCCAGCAAATTTGACCCACTGTTCGGAACTCCAAGTCCTTGATCTTTACGGGAATCAGCTGTCAGGGAGGATTCCAACTGATCTTGGCTCTCTGTCAAAGCTCACCAAATTGTACCTTGGTCGCAACAGTCTTACAGGAAGCATCCCACCTTCACTCGGAAACCTTTCGTCTCTCACACTCCTTTATCTTTCTATTAACAATCTCGAGGGCAGCATCCCAAGTGAGCTCAGCCAGCTGGTAAGCTTAGAGTTGCTTGCAATTTATTCCAATAACCTGTCAGGTAGGGAAAGAAGAAGAAGAAAAGGAAGAGTCTAACCATTACTCATCTGATGAACAGGACGAGCCACAGGTTACGAAGTAAGCAACGGCGGGCTGAGAACAGGGGATGGGTTACTGATGAGTAATATCCTTTCCTGGAATGTGCGTGGGGTAGGTAATGCGCAGACTACTCGTTATTTGAAAAAACTTGCCAATAAACATAATGTCGGGATTCTCTTGCTGCAAGAGCCGATGATTAGAAACTCCAGGCGGCACTTGGTGGCTTCTAGACTGGGCTTCTCAAATCAAATTGCAGATGTTAGTGGGGGTAGCAAGCTTTAGATTTTGGGGAGAGATCACGTCCATATGCAGCTCATCAGGTCCACTAGTCAATCAATCACCATCATAGCTTCCTCCTCCCTCTTCCCTTCCTCCATCACCATCACAACAATTTACGCAAGCTGCTCAAGGGACCTTAGAAAA
The DNA here is from genome assembly GCA_030180095.1 of Magnolia changhungtana. Classification (NCBI taxonomy): domain Eukaryota; kingdom Viridiplantae; phylum Streptophyta; class Magnoliopsida; order Magnoliales; family Magnoliaceae; genus Magnolia; species Magnolia changhungtana. Next base: position 484,246 of record JASAUF010000404.1, on the reverse strand, counting down.
CAGCTATGGGAGGAACTGAGGAACTCCTACAGGGCAACCACAGGCCCTTGGTTAGTGTGTGGAGACTTCAACACCACCATTAACCCGGAAGACCGGATCGGTGGCACCCGTCTTCTGACAGGAGCGATGAGGGACTTTCAGGATGCAGTTAATGACACGAGCCTAATAGATGCTGGCTTCCACGGCCCCCCCTTCACCTGGTGCAACAATAGAGCAGGGTCTAGTCGCAGATGGGCCCGTCTGGACAGAATGTTCACCAATACTGATTGGCAGGAGGCTCTCCCCTCCTTCAAGGTTTACCATTTGCAGCGCAACTACTCGGACCACTCTCCCCTTCTTCTCTCTTTCTTGGACGAGGAAGCGAATCTCCTGAGGCCTTTTAGATTCCAAAGGATATGGACAACTCATGATGACTTCATTAACATAGTGGAGAGAAGTTGGCAGACAGAAATTTTTGCCACTCCTATGTATAAATTCTACATCAAGCAGAAAATTCTGAAGACCCAACTAAAAAATTGGAACAAGGAGGTGTTTGGCAACGTTTTTCGAAACGTCCATCTAGCGGAGGCGGAAGTTAACAGGGCTGAACTCTCTTTCATTGATTCTAAGATGGAAGGAGACTTCATGTTGTTGCAGCAAGTGCAGGAAAAACTGAACCATGCCCTCCTCCAAGAGGAGATTTTCTGTAAACATAAATCTCATATAGGCTGGTTGACAGAGGGAGATAGAAACACCCGTTTTTTTCATAATTCTGTCCTCGATAAGCGCAGGAACCTGACCATTAAAAGTCTCAAGTAGCCTTCAGGGGAGACCCGAGAAAAGACAAAAGATATAGGTGAAGCAGCTACCCAGTACTTCCAAAACCAGGTAGCAGCGGCAGGAGTAAACTATATCGGCAACATCCTTGATTATGTCCCGGAACTGGTTACCGCGCAGATGAACACGGCCCTTTTGAGACCTTTATCGATTCAGGAAGTCAAGGAGGCAGCCTTCTCCATCTCCCTGGATAGTCCTCCTGGTCCAGATGGGTTTGGAGGAGCATTTTTCACTTCCTGCTGGGAAGTTATTGGAGCAGATTTATTTGAGGCAGTGAAAGATTTCCTCCAAGGAGGCCCCGATCCCTAGAGCATTTCAATGCACGCCGATTTGTCTAATCCCTAAAAAGAGAAATCCAGTCAATATCAGAGACTACAGACCTATCGCTAGGTGCGCACATCATGAAAGTCTTCTCCAAAATTTTGGCGGCCGAGTTAGCTCATGTCCTCCCGTGTCCGATTTCTGATCAAGGAAATATACGCTTTTGTCAAAGGTCGATCGATCACGGAGAACATGTCCATTGCCGTGAAATGGCCCACGAGATGGAAAGGAAAGTTTTTGGGGGAACCCATTATCAAGCTTGACATGGAGAAGGCTTATGATCGGCAACGAGTGGGATTTCCTCACCCAGTCTTTGCGCTCCGGGTTCAACTCTTTATGGATCTCCCAGGCACAGCGGTGCTGGAGGGATGTGTGGTTCTCAGTACTCATTAATGGAAGAAGCTTTGGTTTCTTTCAAGCAGGGAGAGGCCTTAGGCAGGGGGACCCGCTGTCCCCATCTTTGTTCATCCTTACTGCAGACGTATTCAGCAGGGCTCTTTCCCAACTCTTCTCGTCTGGGAGATGTCAACCCTTTAAGCTCCCTCGCACCTGCTTTCCTATTACTCACCTATTTTTTGCTGATGATGCGATCCTCTTCTTGAATGGCAGGAATTCTAACGTCCGCTCGCACCTTGAACTGATTAGTGACTATGAACAAGCCTCAGGCCAAAGGGTTAACGTAGAAAAATCTTCCTTCGTCCTGTCTAAGAAAGCGACTAGAAGCAAGGTGAGGAAGCTTTGCCAACTGACGGGCTACTGACAAGCCTCCCTTCCTATCACGTATTTAGGGATTCCAATCACCGAAGGGAGGATACACAGTTCGCTATTGCAACCGACCATAAGCAAAATTACCTCCAAGATCGATGGGTGGAAAGCGAAGCTGCTCAACCAAGCTGCGAAACTAGTTCTCATCAAATATGTTCTCACTAGCATCCCAATCCATCTCTTATCGACCATCAACATCCCAATTAGGGTGTGCAGATCCTTGGAGAGAGCCTTCACCAATTTTTTCTGGGGATCCTCAGAAGCCGGCCTTAAAAGACATTGGGTTAAATGGGCCAAGATATGTGCCCCTCTTCAGGAGGGAGGTCTAGGGGTAAGGAGTATTGAAGATGTCATGCGAGCTTTCAGGGTGAAAATGGGTTGGAATCTGATGAAAGGGAACTCCCTTTGGGCCCAATTTACAACGGCTAAACACCTATCCAAACTGCTCTCAAACCAGGGGAAAATTGGATCGGTGACTTCCTCCTGCTGGAAGGACCTTCTCAAAGCTCTGCCAATTGTTCTTCAGCATTCAAGGTGGCTAGTTGGGGAGGGAAAGATCGGCTTCTGGTATCAAAACTGGTCCGGTGGAGGGATTCTGTTAGGGGCTTTGGCCAGGCCCATCCCGGTGCACCTCAGAAATGCGATGGTAAGTGATTTCAACCCTCTAACAGGGAGATGGAAACTCGACGATGTCCAGGATATTATCAAAACGGCATTAGATGCAAGCTATTAACGTGTCGGAGTTGGGGCGTCGGGGAGAGATAGATTCATATGGGACCTAACGCCCAACGGATCTTTCTCTCCGAGATACGCATGAAATATCATCGAGCTCATGGACGTAAGTCACCTCAATCGAAGTGGATTTGGAACAAATACATCCCTCCCAAGTTATTTGTCTTCCGTTAAGAATCACCCAGATGCAATTCCTATTGATTAATATATTTAAAAAACATCCTGGTGACGGCATGTGAATGACCAATAGTAAAGGCTTTCCAAGTGGCATCGAGCGGCTTCCGGTGGAAACCAATTCAATTTCACATTCTTCTCAGCGGGACAGGCATGGGACCAATGCTTCGGAACAACTCATCAGGGGGCCAAACCTCGACAGCGCTCTCTTACCCTACTCGCTAGGGGCGATAGAGACGCTGGACCATCTCTTCAGCTCTGGCAAGACGGCTTCCCAGGCTTGGAACTATTTCAGCTCAATCTTCGACATCCCGGTGATCAATAATTCTTCTCTTCGGCAACGGATTAATCAATGGACTGAAGTAGCCAACGGAAAATCAAGAATCAAAATGCTTATCAGTTTCTTACCTTGCTTCCTTATCTGGGAATTATGGTTGATAACGAAATCTTTCTACCAGGGCCTTAGGATGTCACTGGAAAACATCATCTTCAAGGTCAGCAGTTGGCTTCGGCAGACTGGAAATCTGCTTCCTATGGAGGACAGAACCTCAATGTCAGAGGACATTTCTTCTCAAATCTTGTGGCTCCAACCTGTCCGTAGTTCCCCAGCCCTAGCACCGCAGATTGTGAGATGGCCCCCCCCTCAACATCATTGGTTGAAACTTAATACTGATGGATCCTCAAGAGGCAACTCGGGAGAGAGTGGTGGAGGCGGAGTCTGTCGCGATCATTATGGCCGTTTTCTTTTTGCCTTCCATAGATACTATGGTTACTCTACCAATAATAATGCCGAAGCTAGAGCTATGTTAGATGGGATCCGCATTTGCTCTAATCTGGGCCTCACGAATATTATTGTAGAAATTGACTCTAAAATCATTGCGGATGCAATGTTGGACCCTGAATCGCCCACCCCATGGAATCTTTGGTACCACTTGGGTATCATCAAGGCCACGTCTCAAAGCCTTAATCTGGTTTTTACTCACACCTTAAGAGAAGGCAACTCAGTGGCAGATGCCTTAGCAAAACTGGCAAGCGATGGCCAACCCGATAGGATCTTCTCTCAATGTTCCCAACTCCCGAGGACAGTTAGGGGAGCCCTCCTCTTGGATAAGGTAGGGGTTGGTACAATCAGACGTCGGGGGTCGAGATCCTAGTGTTCCTTTTGCTTTAGTCCTCCCCTGTAGAGTTTTTTTGTCCATAAGTTATCACATGATAGGTGCGGCTGCAATTCTTTTTCTGTTGAGCCCACCCGAAAATTTGTAATTCTCGTTTGATCAAAAAAAAAAAAAAAAAAGGTGGGCCTGGCTCGCTTTTCTTGGTAAAAAAAAAAAAAAAAAGGATTCCTCCCTCGCTATACAATCTTTCATCCATTGCCGCTTTGGACGTGGGAGATAACAGATTGTATGGAAATCTTCCATCCAATTTAGGCCTCACTCTCCCTAATCTCCAACGAGTCTTTGTTGGAAGTAACCAATTCACAGGACCCATACCGGTTTCATTACCCAACGCTTCGGGACTTGTACATCTTTCATTTGGGGTCACTAGTTTTAGTGGATCCGTGCCTATGAATCTTGGAAGCCTCAAGAATCTCACTAGGGTATTTTTCGGCAAAAATCGACTTGGAACTGGGAAATCTCATGACTTGAGCTTTCTCGTTTCATTGACCAATTGTACAAGCTTACAAATGCTGGCCGTGGCCGGTAACCGTCTCAGCGGTGCGTTACCTGACTCCATAGTTAATCTTTCTACCCAACTGACACTGCTATTACTTGGAAGTAACAGGATATTCGGAAGCATCCCATCTGGGATTCAAAACCTTTTCAGCTTAACAAAGTTGTCTATGCAATATAACTTTTTAACGGGTGCCATTCCCTTTGCTGTTGGGAAGCTTAACAAAATGGAGGAACTTGCCTTCGGTAGAAATGAATTACCTGGAAATATTCCATCTTCCTTGCAAAACATGTCCCGGTTGTATAAACTTTATTTATACCAGAACAGTCTAACAGGGAGCGTACCTTCGAGTCTTGGAAATTGTACATACATGCAGTTCTTGTACCTTGCTGATAATAATCTTAGTGGTAGCTTACCCAAACAACTTTTCGGCTTTTCCTCTTTAATTGAAATCGTTGTTGGAGGCAACTTTTTAGTGGTGATCTGCCATTGGAAGCCGGATACCTGAAAGCTCTCCAGATATTGAATGTTTCTAATAACAAATTGTCAGGCGAAATTCCAAGCTCGCTAGGTAACAGTCTAAGCCTAGAGTATCTCTTGTTGTATGGGAACTTCTTTCAAGGGTCAATTCCTTCTACATTTAGTACGCTAAGAGGCCTTCGATCCCTGGATCTTTCAGGCAACAACTTGTCTGGAAAGATTCCGAAATACCTGGAGAACCTTTCTGCTTTGCAATTCCTAAATCTATCTTTCAATGATTTCGAGGGTGAATTACCAAAACAAGGGATCTTTAGAAATGCCAGTGAAGTTTGGGTACTCGGAAATAGTAAGCTTTGTGGGGGTATTGAAGAATTGAAATTGCCTGCGTGCTCTAGCCAAGCTTGCAAGAAATTGGGGATGCCTCTTCCTTCAAAAGTAAAATTCTCAATAATTGGTGTTGTCCTGTGTCTTATTTCATTATCATGTTTCTTTACCACTCTGTATTGGGTAAGAAAGTCGAGAAAGAAACCTTCTGTTCTGCCGTCCGTGGAGGATCCTTTCATGATCATATCATATACAGATCTCTTTAAAGCGACAGATGGCTTCTCTTCTGCAAATTTGATTGGCACTGGAAGCTTTGGTTCTGTATATGACGGAACACAAGATGGAGATGGAACTGTTTTTGCAGTGAAAGTCCTCAACCTTCAACAGCAAGAATCTCTGAGGAGCTTCATGGCCGAATGTGAAGCTTTGAGAAACATTAGGCATCGGAATCTTATTAAAATCTTAACCTGTTGCTCAAGCATTGATTATAAAGGCAACGAGTTCAAAGCTTTAGTTTTTGAGTACATGAACAATGGAAGTCTAGACAGGTGGTTACCCAAAGATGGGTATGACCAGCTGAGGGGGAATTTAATCTTTATTCAAAGGTTAAATATAGCGCTTGAGGGGGAATTTAATCTTTATTCAAAGGTTAAATATAGTGCTTGATGTGGCTTCTGCACTGGATTATCTACATCACCATTGCCAAACACCAATCGTGCATTGTGATTTAAATCCGAACAACATTCTTCTTGATGATGACATGATTGCCCATGAGGGTGACTTCGGGTTAGCCAGGTTTTTATCTGAGGTTGCTCAAACCATATCACTTGGGGTGAAGGGATCTATTGGGTACATCGCTCCAGGTAAGATTCATATATTTTCTTCAATTTTATTCTTTTAAGTGTATCTGTGTGATGCTTGTGCTCCACTCGTAAGGAAAGCTTCCGTGGGTGTAGGCTGTATGGGGCCCAAGGTGATGTCTTTGAGAAATCCAATCCATCCATCAATTTCGGAAGCTCACAATAGGACAGCAGCCCAATAATTATTTAGATCCAAGATACAAGTGGGCCACAAGGCAGGAATCATTGAGTGTTAAAGGCTCAACATTGAAACTTTCATTGGGCCATAAAAGTTTCACATTATGCTAATATTTATGGTTTCACTTCATGTCAGTGGGAAGAACCAGATGAACGGTTTGGATGGCGTATAAAGATCATGGTGGGCTCCAGGAAGGCCTCAACATTCGGCATTTCCATTCTCATTATTAGGTGTTGTATGGCCTACTTGAGTTTTGGATCTTAATATTTATCAAGTTGCTATACTATTACGAGCTTTTGAAATTGATGGACGGTTGCATTAGATTTCTCATGTTGACCCACATAACTTGGGCCCACAAGAACTTCCATGGGCAGCTAAATACTTAGGAAACTCATAAAGTTTCAATTAGCATAAATATCAATGAAGGTACTCAATATATATCCAAAGGAGATTTTCATATACAACCATTGGATCAGGCCGAACTTTCACATTTGGTGCTTTCTTTCTCTGCTGATGTTAGAAATTCCCAACTTTAGGATAAACGGAAATGATAATTACTTGTTTAAATGGAATATTTGCTTATATTTAAATATGAGATGTACAAATTACAGAGTATGCAATGGGCGGTAAAGCTTCTACACAAGGAGATGTTTACAGCTATGGAATCCTTCTCTTGGAGATGATAACTGGAAAGGGGCCAACTGATGACATGTTTAAAGACAATCTAAGCCTTCATCATTTTGCCAAGTTGGCGTTGCCTGAACGAGTAATGGAGATTGTAGATCCATATCTCTTTGAAGAAGCGGAAGTTACTCAAGGCAGTGGAAATCATATCAATGCAGGGAATAAAATGAGTGATTGCTTGATTTCGATGGTCAGAATTGGTGTGTCGTGTTCTTTGGAATCTCCGACAGAACGAATGGAGATGAAAAATGTTGTCATGGAAATGCATGCAATCAAGGACTTATATCTGAGGTCAGAATTCACAGAGATACAAGTTAGATCACCACTGTGGGGTGAAGGTACATCTTTCCTCAGTCATTTCTGAGATATTACTGCAAGTTTGTTAAGAAAGATTTCGAAATACAATAAGTTTGTTGAACAAGCTTTAGATATATATAATCTTGGCTTATGAGTGAGCTTGTACTGATGCTTTATATGTGTGGAGATTTGTTTCTTATCCTTTATTTTGTCCCGTGTTAGGCAAAGGAAGATTGTATCATGAATGTAATAGGATACAGATATTATCTACTTATAATAAGAAAACTATTGGGTTTCTAAGGTATTAAATTGCTGAACATTTTATAAACCCTTTTCAAAATGCTATTATAATCTAGCAAAGTTCCATTATGGATTAAGATCTTTTGCATGATGAATGTGAATAATTTCTTTTTGCAAATGTCCATTGATATACCACCAACAAAAGTGTTAGAACCATCCAAACATTGTGATGTCCTGCCGAACGACCTAAATGCATGTCCAGATAGACTAGGTGAAAGCTGGAAAATGCAAATGCAGATGTTCATGTGAAGATTTCGTTGTGAGAACCACATGTGTATTGTTCTGGTCCTAATTCAGGCTGCCAGATCAGTAAAATAAGGATTTTTCTCATCTCTATGTTATGTGATATGTAATTGTTAATTATGATTAAGCTTCATGTTTGAAGTTGGTTTATTTCAACTTGTGCTTGTGCTAGTGTGAAAGCTGCTACAGAATGAGGAAACATGCAACGGCCTTATAAACTGTTAATGTGGGGCTTTTCTCTATTGCATGATCTAACAATGCCTGTTAAATGTGGATAATTACTTTCAATTGTTCATTTTTTTGTTGAATGGCTATAATCATTTCATTGGGGAAATATTAGGAATGACCATTCATCACTTGGACCACATGTGTATATTGGGGTCGCTTGTGTTTTTCTTTCAAAACAGCCATTTTTCTGTATGGGTTTCTCATTTGAGGAGTGGACTAGCATGTTTTGTGCGGTTAAAGTTCTACTCTACCTAATCATTGTTTACATGAAGTAGGCCTACATTGGGCTTGGCGTTTGTTTTGGGACCGAGGCCTGAATACAATACCCAAGTCCAATATCTCAAAGGGCTGGGGTATGCCTTGATATGCATAATGTCAATGTAAACAACCCAAATGTTGATAATGAATAGGGGGCTGGTACAAGGTCATGGACCTAGATGGTTAGAGCAGGAGCCCTAAAAGCATGGTCCTAGATGGTTAGTAGCTCAATAGGGAAGCTTTAGACCATCGGCCTAAATGTTCTAAGTACTTGGATGGTGGAAATAGTAGGTTTTTTTTTTTCAAACAATATAATTTTATTAACAAGGGATCAACTCTGTACAACAGATTCAGGCCAAGACAGAACCCACGCCTATCATATGATCCCTGTTACACCGACCCCAAAGATTACGTAGAGAAGCAAAGAGCCGCACCTGGGGCTCACATTAATGAGCTTTTCTGATACTCCCTAGCCCTACCTTTTTTTTTTTTTTTTTTTTTTTTTTTTTTTTTTTTTTTCTACTCTACACATGCACACTCACACCCCACACACAAACGCTAGCGGAATTTCACAGTCTATGGATACTCGAACCCTTGACCGGGTGTTGAAACTCCTGAGAGTCTACCACCCTAGCAAGAGAAAGGATCCCCCTACCCCTACCTTGTTAAGGAAGATGTCCCTCAGATGTGGGGCGAGACTCACAATTGACCCATCATCATTTTGTGTCCTGCATTAGCGTAGATATACCCAATCTGGCTTGGGCTCAGATGTTTGGTGGCAATAGTATCACCGGTTCATCCCGGCCCACATTGGTGGGCTAGACATCCAAGAGAACTGGGTCTAGTTTTTTCAGTAGTTGTGCTACTTCTCACAAGTGCTAAAACATGATTAAGTAGACAATGGAGTCTACAACCAAGTCTAATTGGCTGATGCCAAGAGGTGAAGAGGCCGACCTCTGTCCCATTGTAGCAACCTCTCTTGGTTCATCAGCTCCAGTACACATGGTTGTAGGTTACTGATCCTTGACCTCTCATCCTGTGGGCTCCAAGTATATAAAACCTTGGTAGAAAAGCAAATGGAGAAAAACCTTATCTTAATTAGCTATTGATTTGTGGCTATGGAATTTGGGGTGAAGAAGAAAACTTCAACTATGATCTGAATACAAAAAGGAAAATTCTAATAATAGGATGCCAAAAGTTTTCCATCTAAATGACTTTTACTATGTTCCATCAACCATATGGCTCACCAGTTGGAGGGAATGTATTAAGGGCGTAGTTTGGGTGGGATCCACCACGGTTGGTGAATCCCTAACTGTGGGTCCCACTGTGATGCATGTGCCTTACATCCACACCGTCCATCCATTTTGAAAGCTCATTTTAGGACATAATCCCAAAAATATTGCAGATCCGTATCTTAGGTTGACCATACCACAGGAAACAGTAGTGACCGAATCCCCACCATTAAAAAATTCATGGAGACGACAGGAACGTTTATTTGCCATCCAACCTGTGGATAAGGTCCCAAAGACCTGAATGAAGAGACCACGAAAATATCAGCTTGATCTAAAAAAATTGTGGCTCACGTGAAGTTTTTACTTATCAATTACCACTATTTTTTGTATTATGGTTTACCTGAGATTTGGATCTACTTCAATATTTTTGGAATCATGCCCCAAGATGAATTTTTGGATCTGCTTGGCCTTAAGGTTGTGACTGAGGCCTGAACACAAGATCTAGGCCTAACATCTGAACGGGCCAGGGTACGCCTTGATACCTACAAAGTAAGGTAAATGAGATCTGGATATTGGATAATAGGCTGGTACAGGCATGGACCTGTATGGTTAGAGCATAAGCCCTACAGACATGGGCCTAGATGGTTAGGAAGACCAGCAGGCATGATTTAGAGAATGGGCCTAGATGGTTAGTCTTAGTCAGAGGCATGTTGGGCTGAGCAATGAAGCCCACATTTTACTTGAACAAAAACGTAGCCCAACAGCCCACTCTAAATTTGACTGACACATGTGCCTTTTATTTGCGCAGCTCCCCTTAGGAATTGAGTCTGATAATCATAACTCAAGTGGCCCACACCACATGAAATTGATGATGGGGTGCACACTTAAAACTTACCTGGACCCACCAAAGTTTCGGATCAGTTTATAGTTGATTTATTATTATTATTATTATTTTATTTTTTTCTGACATCCTAGATGTACTTACCTTAATGAACGGTTGGATGTCAAGTGGGCCATACGAAGGTTTTAATGGTGCGGGTCCCATTTCCATTATTCCTCTGCTGTGGCCCACTCGAGTTTTGTATTAACCTGGTTTTTTTCTTTTACTCAAGTGTCCTGATATGGGCTAGATGAACTGACAGCAGATGGCACCTATGGCGGTATATGAAAATATGGTTTATTTCAACTTGTGCTTGTGCTAGTGTGAAAGCTGGTACGGAATGATTACTTTTCTCTCAACTTGTGCTTGTGCTAGTGTGAAAATATGGTTTATTTCAACTTGTGCTTGTGCTAGTGTGAAAATATGGTTTATTTCAACTTGTGCTTGTGCTAGTGTGAAAGCTGGTACGGAATGATTATTTCAACTTGTGCTTGTGCTAGTGTGAGGAAACACGCAACGGCCTTATAAACTGTTAATGTGGGGCTTTTCTCTATTGCATGATCTAACAATGCCAGTTAAATGTGGATAATTACTTGCAATTGTTCATTTTTTTGTTGAATGGCTATAATCATTTCATTGGGGAAATATTAGGAATGACCATTCATCACTTGGACCACATGTGTATATTGAGGTTGCTTGTGTTTTTCTTTCAAAACAGCCATTTTTCTGTACGGGTTCCTCATTTGAGGAGTGGACTAGCATGATTTGTGAGGTTAAAGTTCTACTCTACCTAATCATTGTTTACATGAAGTAGGCCTACATTGGGCTTGGCCTCTGTTTTGGGACGGAGGCCTGAATACAATATCTAAGTCCAATATCTCAAAGGGCTGGGGTACGCCTTGATATGCATAATGTCAATGTAAACAACCCAAATGTTGATAATGAATAGGGGGCTGGTATAGGGTCATGGACCTAGATGGTTAGAGCATGAGCCCTAAAAGCATGGTCCTAGATGGTTAGTAGCCCAATAGGCAAGCTTTAGACCATCGGCCTAGATGTTCTAACTACTTGGACAGTGGAAATGACAGTTTTTTTTTTTTTTTTTCAAACAATATAATTTTATTAACAGGGGATCAACTCTGTACAACAGATTCAGGCAGGGACAGAACCCGCGCCTATCATATAATCCCTGTTACATGACCCCAAAGATTAGGTAGAGAAGCAAAGAGCTGCTCCCAGGGCTCACATTAATGAGCTTTTCTGATACTCCCTAGCCCTACCTTGTTAAGGAAGATGTCCCTCAGATGTGGGGTGGGACTCACAGTTGACTCATCATCATTTTGTGTCATGCATTAGCGTAGATATACCCAACTATTGAGGTTCAAATATTGCATATGAGACCCCAGTTATTATCTAGATTTACGAACATGGTACTGTTTAACGGCCCAATTTAACTGATTTTATGTCGCAAGGTATATTTACGAGCTTGGACTGAAAAGGGGTACTAAAAGCATGGATTTAATGCTCATAATTCACCAAGGCAATGGACGGGACCCCAGGGGACCAAGATTAATGGATTTACACCCAGAGATTCGAGAAAACTGAGAAACTGAAGCTCAAGTAGCCCGAAAATCAGCCAGAATGCAAGATCACAGGGTTTCCACCATTTGTCTGCTCAAAACTTCATACATGGCCTAAGGATCATAAATGAACCGCACACATCGAATTTTAGCTCCTGATCCCTGTAGAAGTGGCTAAACTAACAGAACAGCTATACAATCTTGATTTGGGGCCCGCCTGGTATTGAGAAATGTTTCAAGTTTGGTCTCAACCCCTTAAATAATATGACAAAACAGATGGACGGAGAGGATTTCTCATAAACATCACAACGGGACCCACCTAGAGGGCGTACGTATGCACATCACACGTGCACACGCAGTGCAGCAAAAGAAGGAGACGGGTCAGTGGACGCTGACCTGTCCCTTCTTCTCTCTTGCGCAGGAACCAACAGCGGACGGCCCCGTCCGCGTGGGTTTTTCCAGTGGGGCCCACTAATCATCCAAATAGATAATTTGGACCGACCATTCTCTCCAGAAGAGGGCCACACCCCTTTTGTAAGTGTTATGGTCTCATGCTTCTTTGGTTATCAAATTTTGATGTGTCAAAACATCTATCTGTGTCCTGTGCTTTTATGATGATTTATATGAATTCAAGACACTCCATAAATACTTCAAGAAGCTACAAGTTGAACTTTTCAAGAAGCTACATATTGAAGTTCAAGAAGCTACATGTTGAAGTCTCAAGAAGCTACAATGTTGATATTCAAGTCTTAAGAAACAACTCATGACTTCAAGACTAATAAGCAATGCATGAAGTAGTTGTTATGCTGATGAAGATCTCAAGTTTGAAGCTACAACAAGTTCAAGATCTCAAGCCTGATATGGTTCAAACAATCTACATTCGTTGAATGGTTGAAGTTCAATGTCCATACGACATGATTCAGGTTTGAATGACCTTAGGTTGACCCTTTAAGTAGGTCACTTTGGATACATAAATCAAATGTTTATTTTACATAAGTTTGGTCTATTCTACGACCAGTCCTAGCTCTTGTTCGACCAGTCCTGGCATTGGTTCGACTAGTCCAAGAAATTCCACGACCAGTCCTAAGAAGTTGAAGATTTTTCGGAATTTTTGGTACGCCCACGACCAGTCCTGGAGGTCCTTCGACCGGTCGTAGGTGTGGCTTCGACTCGTCCACGACCAGTCGTGGAGCAACGACTCAAAGTCCAGCAACGTATTCTATGACCCACGACCAGTCGTAGGGATCTACGACCAGTCGTAGGTGACCCACGACCAGTCGTAGGGTACTCACGACCAGTCGTGGAACGACTTTCAAAGATCGCGCTCAATATTTCAAAAATCTGTTAGAATTACAACCAGTCGTAGGTTTCTAAGACTAGTCGTAGGAACGATTTTTGCTTCTATAAATTGAACACGAAATTCAGAGTTTTCACACTTCAACTCTATTCTATTCAAGAATTTTTAAGTGATCACTCTGAGATAAGTCTGTGTTTATTTTAAGCTACATTGTGCTTATTTAATATTCCTTTTTGCTAGCTTATTTAATTTGATTTTGTTTCTATATTCCAATCTTATTTGAAAAGAGGAATTATCTTATTCCTTCTTCTTGGAATCAAAATCAAATATAGCTACGCCCAACGAGTTAAATCTAAAATCTATTAGAATTTAGAACCTTATGAATGTGAGTATTGGAAATTGAACTTTGACATTCAATCATCTACTCCGATTGGTTCTACCAGGCTGCTAAGAAAAGGAGAAATTCGTGGTATTTTACAATTCTGAAATTTATTTACTTTTGGTTTTGTTTGAGGTTAAGCGAGAAAAATCTCATTGTCTTGGTTTTGTTTGAGGTTGAGCAGGAAAAATCTCATTGTATTGGTTGTCCGAGGAAAACCAGAAAACTTCGAAAAGAGGGTTTTTGAATTGTGTAAGCCCAAGTGAAAAAGACACAATTGTAAAGGTTTTTGGTGAACTGTGAAAACCTATTTGATAGTGAACGCCGATATCCCCAATGTGAGGATATTAGGAGTGGAGTAACTACGTGTGTTTGAAAAAGCAGTTGGTGTACACAAGCGAACCACTATAACTCTTTGCCTTGTGGATTGAATGCTTGCTTAATTTTCATATCTTTTATCATTCGATTGTGTGGAATGTACAAGTGGATGTGAATGTTGTAACTATTTACATTTCAAGCAATTGTGAGGATTGTTGTAATAATTTAGATCTATACTTCTGCATTTAATTTCAATTCCTTGCTATTTCATTTACTTATATTAAAATTGAGTCCTTGATCCAAAAGAGGTTCTAGAAATAAGGTTGTCCTACTATAAGCCCTTGTTTATTATGGTGTAAGGTTGTCCTTAGAACTGAATTTGTATCAATTTCTCAATACTTATTTATCAAGGTGATTTAAAATTTAGCATTGTGAATTGATTCATATTGTAAGGCTATTGGTTTAATTTATTTCCGCTAATTTTATTTTAAATTTGGCATAGTCCTATTCACCCCCCCCTCTAGGACATATAGCTTGGCCTTTTCAAGTGGTATCAGAGCCTAATAGCGCATTTTTGTTGCTTTTTATTTGGATTTATTTCCTGAGCTAACGATCTAAGCTATATAAAAAGATGTCAAATTTTGATAGCCTTTCAGTTACTAGGCCTCCACCCTTTGATGGTTCCAACTATGCCTATTGGAAAGCCAGAATGAGGATCTTCCTCAAATCAATGGATGAAAGCGTGTGGCAAGCCACAGTGACTGAATGGAATCCTCTTATCATGGAAGTAACTGGTGTTGATGGTTCAAAATCTATGAAAATTACACCGTATTACCAATGGACCACACTTGAAAAATGAGAGTAGTGCTAATGCTAAAGCACTAAATGCAATCACTTGCACTATCACCGGATGAGTTCAAAAGAATCATATCTGTGATCTTTATAAAAGCAAGCTTTGAGATATTTTAGAAATGACACACGAAGGTACATCAATTGTCAAGAAATCTAAAGTCTAACTCCTCACAACTAAATTTGAAGAAATTCATATGGAGGAAAATGAAATGTTTATGGACTTTTACACTAGATTGAATGACATTGTAAACTCAATGTGGTCTTGGCGATAAGATTCGAGAAAGTAAAGTGTGTGCAAAAATACTACGCTCTCTTCCCGAACGGTTCAATTCTAAGGTAACCGCAATCTAGGAACTTCGTGATACGGATAATATGAAGATAGAAGAATTAGTTGGTTCTTTACAAACCTATGAATTAAGTTTTAAAGCTCCTAAAGGTAAATCTATTGCTTTGAAGTCATCTAAAAGTATTACTCAAGAAAATTGATTCAAAAAAGTCTGAAGATGATATGGCCCTTTTGGCGAAAAAGTTTTATAAGATTTTCAAAAGTAAGAAAAGAGTCGATTTTCAAAAGGCAAATGAAAAGAAACGTTCCAAACCTAAGTCTAAAACTTGAAAATCATTGAAAGATAGTCAATGCTACAACTGTCAAGAATATGGGCATTTAGCAAACAAATGTCCTTAAAAGGACAGATCCAAAAGGAAGGGTATGTTGGCTACTTGGGATGAATCGTCGATTAAGCCTCTTCTGAATCGAAAAATTCAAAACCGAGTCGGGCAATGAACTTAAGGCCCTTATGACTCTAGCCAAGTTTACTTTTTTAGATCACGATGATTCAACAAGTGAAGAAAATTTGGATAGTGATCATGAAAATGATGAAGATCTTCAAGATGCTTACAATGCCTTATATAAGGAAAGTTGTAAAATTCATTGTCAAACTTAAACTTCAAAAAGAAAAGTTTTTAAACTTAAAGAATGTTTTGAAACCCTTGTTTTAGAAAAATCTCAAATTTGATTGTTTTGAAAAATCAAAGTGTGATCTAGAATTCAAAACCTCCCTAATTGAAAATTTGAAATCTGAAAATGAGAAACTTAAAAATGAAGTATCTTCTCTTCTGAGTTTGAAGGACACATGGAGATATTCCCAAGGTGATCCAAAATTAGAAAAATTATTATCCTGATCAAGAAAATGTGGCGATCGATCCGGGTTGGGCTATGATAAAAACACATCTCCTAAACAAGAATACTCCTTCCAATTTTGTGAAAGGAGAGACTTCTAACTCAAAAGGAAAAGGTACTAGTCAAGTTTTTTCTAAAAATACAAAAACTCTTCAAAAACACAAAAGCAGCTATATAAATTTCAAAAATCAGATTCGAAACCCACTAGCTGAAAAAATTGTTGATTTACTTAAGGAGCTATTAAAATCTAACTCAGTAGGTCACTCTTACAACTATAAACAAAAGAAGACCAATTATTCTCCTAAACCCAAAACAAGATCTTGAAATGGGTTCCTAAGGTTGCTGTTTGGTTGCTCACACTTTCTTTCAAAGCTACAAGCCATTCGAAATGGTACCTAGATAGTGGATGCTCCAGACATATGACAGGCGACAAAGCACTATTCACCGATCTTAAAGATATGACTGATGGGTCAGTCACATTTGGTGATGGTAGCAATTGCAAGATAATTGGCAAAGGTACGGTCCAACTCTATAACCTTCCCTTATTTAAAAATGTTTTATATGTTGAGGGTTTAAAACACAACCTATTGAGCATATCTCAAATATGCGATAACAACCATAATGTTAAATTTTCTAATCAAGGTTGTGAAATTATAAATGAAAAGGGTTCTGTAATATTAACTGGTCGCAGAACTTCTGAAAACTGCTATATAGTAAGCAATAGTAGCTCATCTAAACAAGCGTGCTACATGGTCCATACGATGAGACAGATTTATGGCATAAACGCCTTGGACATGTTCACTACCGAAATTTATACAGATTGAGCAAAAGTGAACTAATTAAAGGTCTACCTAAGATGTAAAAAGTAGACAAGATTTGTGGTGAATGCCAGTATGGTAAACAAACTAGGAGCTCTTGTTCACTCCCCAAGTGCAGGGTTGTGATGTAGTAATAAACTCGGTAAGACCGAGGTCGAATCCCAAGGGACTGTAACCTGTACGTTATCTAAAAATAACTAGATCTAGAACTAGGCTAAGATGAAATCAAAACCAATTATGATTTGAGGAATAATGATGAAATATTAATCTAAAACTTAGGAAAAATTCAGAGAAAAGAAACTAGGGATTCAGAGGATCCACTTGTAGAGATCAGGGAGATCTTATGCCTGGATTAGAAATCAGAGAAATTAACTGAACTGCCTTTGATTTGGTTTTCAAGAGATGAAAAGTATATGAATTAGAATGGATTCCATCACCAAACCATGCCCAAGAGACAAAGCAAACAACAGAATTAAACTAATTACCAACCAATCAACGTGTTTATGAAGGTTAGGAAGGGTACCGTCATCCGATCATGCCCAGGAGACGATGATGAACAACAGGGCTTCCTGACGTCATAAACATAAAGAGGAAAAGAACATGCTGACAGCCATCGCAGACCCATCATAATTTCAGTCACAACAGACCATTAAAGACTGAAAACAATCCTTTAATAAAAACCCAAATCAACATCAAATTCAGTCTAAACAAAGGCACAAGCAAAGAGGCCTCCCATCACGCTACAAGCTTCACCTCTTAGCCCTAGCTAAGAGGATTTAGCCACACATAGACATGGTGGATTAGCACTCTTAAAAAAATAAAATAACTAAAAGAAAAAAACTAAACAACTCCCCTTTTCTCTCTGTCTCTCTCTCCTCACGTCTTCTGCTCTCTCCCTCCTCACGTCTCTGCGCCGGCTGATCCGATCCCCCTTTTCTCTCACGTTCTCTCTCCCTATTATAGGCCCTAAGATGGTGGATGAGCAGGAACTTTCGCAAGGAGAGCCGGTCGTGTGGAGACTGCGGCTGTGTCCCGTTTAGAAACTACCCTTACACTGCGAAAACTTCTTACGCAAGTCGTTCTTGCGCTGAATTGATGGTGGGTCCCATTGTTGTAATCTTATGAAAAATCCACCCCGTTCATCTTGTTATCCTCGAAATTTAGACCAGAGATGGTCAGTTTTGATCGTCTGTTGATGCAGCCCACCTTGATTGATCGTTCGGTGATGTATGGAAAATCTGAGAGTTCGCGGTCGCTGTCAGGCGCGTCCCAGCAAAAGGTCACCTACATCTTAGTTAAAACACCTGACCGGTTCGAATGGATGTCTCAGATTGGCGCTACGAGCAACGAGTGGGGCCCACGATGATCACCCGCAGCCTCTGTTGCGAAACAGAGGCTACGTGGTGACGCTGTGATGTGCGCTTGGCCCCCTTATCGAAGCCAGGTGAAAAATCTACTTCGTCCATTGTGTTCAACATGAAAAACCGTCCGGGAAGGGCAAATCTGGTTTGATTTCTTTGTGGCCCACAAGTCGTTTCAGTCCACCGTCCATCTTCCATTTGGATGGCTGGATTGAGATCTTCACTGTCTCCTGAATTCCTGCCACCTAGGCGAGGGTCATGCCACCCCTTGGAGAGTAATGGACGGTTCTGATTTTCAAGACGCATAATGGGTGGGGCCCACAAGCCAAAACCGACCAATGGACGTCCGTCCGCTGGCCAGTTTACGTATTTGAGAGGGAGAGGCTGGGTTCCGGGTCCGGTGCACGTCCAGCGTGCGTGTACATGGTGTATACGCACCTCATGTGCGGTGTCCACTGTGATGCTCATGTGAGATCTGCTCCGTCCATTCCTTCTCTCATACTATTTAAGCCGTCAAGACCAAAGTTCAGGCAGTTCCAGATATCAGGTGGGTCCTAAATTGAAGATTAATGGGCTGATCTGTTCATTGGGCGACTTCCACAGGGATCCAACTGATGAAATTTGATGTGTGCGGTTAATTTGCGGTCCCTTGGCCTTGTATGAAGTTTCGAGTTGATCGGATGGCGGGAAACGTGTGATCTTGTATTTTGCACCAATTTCAGGCCTCTTTATCGTGCTTTCCTCAGATCCCAGGCGTGTATATTCTTCCCCATTGGTTTTCTGGAGTTCATCCCGTGCTCTGGTAATTTCGGAGCGCCAAATCCATGTTTTTAACATCATCTTTCAATATACACTCCTAATTTCCTCCTGTAACAAAAATACGAGTAAAATCTGGCATTAAACATTATCATATATGTAAAATCAGGTAATTACTGGGGTCTGATATGCAATATTTGACCCTGATCACTCTCACAAAAAGGTGAACTCCAATATCATCACAAGACCACTCGAGCTGCTCCACATGGATCTTATAGGACCAACAAGAACGGAAAGTCGAGGTGGCAAAAAGTACATCTTAGTTATTGTAGATGATTACACAAGATACACTTGGGTTTCATTCTTGAGAGATAAATCGAAACCCTTGATGAAGTGAAAAAGATTATAAAGCAGATTCAAATGAAAAATGTTTTCAAGTCAAGAAGATCCGTAGTGATCATGGATCCGAGATCAAAATGGTTTTGAGAAATTTTGTAGCGATCAAGGAATATCGCATGAATTCTCTCGCACCTAAAACTCCTCAACAAAATGGAATTGTCGAGAGGAAGAATAGAGTGCTTCAAGAAATGGGAAATGTTATGTTAAATAGCATGAAGCTCCTTGGAATCTCTTTGAAGCGATGAATACAGACTGCTACATTATTAACCGTGTTTATATTTGTAAATCTAATAATAAAACGGCTTATGAAATGTGGTTTGAGAAAAAGCCTTCACAAATACTTTCGAGTTTTTGCGAAGAAGTGCTATATTTTGCGTGACCGTGAAAATTTGGGAAAGTTCGACACTAAAAGTGATGAAGGGATCTTTTTAGGATATTCTTTAAATAGTCGTGCATATCGTGTTCTGAACAACAGGACCGGTGTGATTCAAGAGTCAATAAATGTTGTGATTGACGATATTTTGAATACACCTGTCCCTAGTTCTGATAATGATGAAGTTCTTATACTTGAAAAACAAGAAATTTCATCAAGTGAAACTAATCCAGAATTAAGGACTGTTAAAGATCATCCAACTTCTCAAATACTTGGAAACCCTCTCACTGGTGTGCGCACTCGTAGACAATTAGAGGACATACGTAACTATGTATGCTTTACATCCCAGATTGAATCGGTTAACGTAAAAGAAGCACTTTCGGATGAAAACTGGATTCTTGCGATGCAAGAAGAACTTAATCAGTTTGTCAGAAATGATGTCTGGTACCTTGTTCCTAGACCTAAAGATAAACATATTATTGGAACAAAATGGATTTTCAAAAACAAATCTGATGAACTTGGAAATATTATTCGAAATAAAGCAAGACTAGTTGCAAATTGAAGGTATTGACTATAATGAAACATTTGCCCCTGTAGCTCGTCTTGAATCAATCAGACTTTTTATCTCCATTGCTTGTTTTAGGAAGATTAAAATTTACCAAATGGATGTAAAGAGTGCCTTTCTGAATGGTGATTTACACGAAGAGGTATATGTTAATTAAACAACCTACAGGGTTTGAAGATCCTAAATTTACTGATCATGTGTATCATCTTAAGAAGGCTCTCTATGGTCTGAAACAAGCTCCCAGTACGAAAAATTGACTAAGTTTTTACTGAGTCATAATTTTCAGATGGGATGTGTTGATAAGACGCTCTTTGTTAAGAAACATAACGATGATATTCTAATGGTTCAAATATATGTTGACGATATTATTTATGGATCAACTTTATACTAACATGATTGTTGAGTTTGCAAATTTGATGAAGTCTAAATTCGAAATGAGCATGGTTGGAGAATTAAACTATTTTCTAGGGTTGCAAGTAAAACAACAACTTTGATGGAATTTTTATCTCTCAAACCAAATATGCTCGAGTTTAATTAAGAAATTTGGATTTGAGAAAGGTAAAAATTTTGATACTCTATGAGTACAACTTTGAGACTCTCAAAAGACTCTACAGGTAATGATGTGGATCCTAAATTGTATCGTAGTTTGATTGGTAGTTTGCTTTATCCGATCGCTAGTAGACCGGATGTTGCTTTGAGTGTTGGTATTTGTGCTCGTTATCAATCAAATCCTAAAGAATCTCACTTAACTCTTAAACGGATTATGCGATATGTCGCAAGTTCTACTAAACCGGGTCTCTGGTATCCACATGAGACTAATGTTCAATTAGCGAATGCTGCACGCAGATCTTGTTGGGCAATGGAAACATTGATGATAGGAAATCAACCAAGGTGGTGGTTGTTTCTACATTGGAAATTGTCTTGTTTCTTGGTTTAGCAAGAAGCAAAGTTCTATATCGCTATCAACGGTGAAATTTGAATACATTCTTCTTTGAAATGCATGTACTCAACTTGTTTGGATGAAACGAATGTTAAGCGATTATGGAATTACTCAGGATTCTATGATTTTATTTTATGATAATTCCAAGTTGCAATAAATATCTCTAAAAATCGATTCAAAGATTCACGTACTAAGCATATTGACATTAGATTTCAAGTACATTCGTGAATTAGTGGAAGAAAAATTAATATATTTGGATTACATTCCAACCGAGACTCAACTTGCGGACATTTTCACTAAAACCGCTCGACAAAAGCGAGTTTAATAAATTAAAGTTTGATCTCGGTATGTGCAATTTAAATTGAATTTACGTGATTTGGTGTATCATAATGTACATAAGTTTGATGTTTTATTTGCTTAAATTTGAAAATTATTTAAAAAATTGCAAATTTTGAGTAATGTCGACCGATCGTGAGTGTACACGACCTAGGTCGTGATACTGACCGGTCAAACACTTACACGACCAGTCGTGAAACTCGTGATTTCACTTTAATTTGGGGATTTTGACTCTTCTTCTTCATTTCTTTTTACTCTCCAACGGTTCTAGCTACGACCGGTCGAACCCACCTTCATAGTACTTCAAGGTTAGTGGTTCTTTTGCATTTTTTTTTGTAGATTCTTGCTATTAGTGTTTCAAATCTCATTCTTGTGGAATCTATTTGGTCGTTTATTGCAAGTTTGGGGTTTTATCTTGAAAAATCTGTTCTATCTAAACCTCATTTCTTCTATCTTGCATCTTGTTGTTTCCTTGAAATCCTTCTTTGAAAATGGATGCTAGAGGTAAAAAGAAAACTATTCGAGGTCCCTCTTCATCTAGATCAGCTTCTATTGTACAACGTCATCTTTGCTCTCCCGAAAATGATCCTTCTGATGCTCGGGATTTGCGTATGCGCAATGTTATTGTTGAGCGTCCTGTTAATATTAATCACATTGCTTCATTTGGTGTCCCTCCTCTGTTGGAATCTGTGGGATGGGATAACATCTTACATTGGGGTGGAGCTACATACCAGTCCATTGCCCAATCCATGTTTGCATGTATTTGTGATTTTTCTCTTGAGGATTTAACTTTTAAAGTTGATACTTAAGAAGGATTGTTTTTAGTAGATCGACATTTGATTGCTGACATTATGGAAATACCTGTCAATGATGAGAGCATTCCAATTCATATTTTACATGATAGTCTCTCAGAATCTGAATGAAAAATGCTTACTAGAGATTTATGTAATTTGGATGTTCATTGGACTCATAAAGGTCATGTACTTCCCTCAAGGTATTTGTTACCCAGACACAGAGTACTTCATACGATATTCATCTCAAATCTTTATCCACGTTCTGGTAATAAAATCGAACTCACTGCTTTCATGGTTCGTGTTTTGCATTCTGTAGTCTCTGGTGCAAAAATATGTCTACCTTCTTTAATTTGTCATTCCATTATTTTGTCTCGTCACCATCCTGGACATAGTGATATACCCTTTGGTTATTTATTGACTATCTTTGGCAAAATCATATGCTCGTAGCTATGCCTACTAGAGAAAAAACCCATCCATCATCTCCTTTTAATAATTCCAATATTAACAAGATGAATTTAGAATTGGTGATGGCTAAGTGGATCTTTGTAGCAGATGGTCTTTGAAGCAGAAATGCTCAAGCTAGTGATCTTCCTGAAGACGTGAATATGGATGACTTATTTGAAGAACTTGAATCGGACTAAGGTGATGATCCCGATTTTCACCTTTCGATTTTGATGAGAGATTGAATTCCCTTCAAGAGCAGGTGGGTCAAATTCGTGTTACCCAAGACACTCAATTTTCATATTTACGCAAATATATGAGGCGGATTGCTAAGGGTTTACACAAAATTGATCCATCTAATCCTGCACCCTCTTCTGGTTCTGACTAAATTTTTGATGGGTCTGTAATATTTTTTTTACTGAACTTTACATGCTTACTGACTTTTTTTAATTATGCAATATGTTCTCTTGAATCAACTCCTATTTTCATTATTATTAATGCTCTTCTTCCTTTGTCATTTTGTGTCAAAAAGGGGGAGAAGTTTTGGAGGCTTTTGATTTATTTGAATTTATTCTTTATGATGTGCTCCTATTACTCAGGCTATTACTCAGGGGGAGTTAAGCTTCTCAGGGGTAGTTATGGGAGAATGATGCTAGTTATTACTTATCATATCTATATAACTGTGCATGCTTCTCTATTGTGAACCTGTTGTGTTTATACTTCTCTTATGTCTATTGGAAGTATTATTACTTGGGTGTTTTGTCACAAATTTGACAAAGGGGGAGATTGTAAGTGTTATGGTCTCATGCTTCTTTAGTTGTCAAATTTTGATGTATCAAAACATCTATCTGTGTCCTGTGCTTTTATGATGATTTATATGAATTCAAGACACTGCATAAATACTTCAAGAAGCTACAAGTTGAACTTTTCAAGAAGCTACATATTGAAGTTCAAGAAGCTACATGTTGAAGTCTCAAGAAGCTACAATGTTGATGTTCAAGTCTTAAGAAACAACTCATGACTTCAAGACTAATAAGCAATGCATGAAGTAGTTGTTATGCTGATGAAGATCTCAAGTTTGAAGCTACAACAAGTTCAAGATCTCAAGCCTGATATGGTTCAAACAATCTACATTCGTTGAATGGTTGAAGTTCAATGTCCATACGACATGATTCAGGTTTGAATGACCTTAGGTTGACCCTTTAAGTAGGTCATTTTGGATACATAAATCAAATGTTTATTTTACATAAGTTTGGTCTATTCTACGACCAGTCCTAGCTCTTGTTCGACCAGTCCTGGCATTGGTTCGACTAGTCCAAGAAATTCCACGACCAGTCCTAAGAAGTTGAAGATTTTTCAGAATTTTTGGTACGCCCACGACCAGTCCTGGAGGTCCTTCGACCGGTCGTAGGTGTGGCTTCGACTCATCCACGACCAGTCGTGGAGCTACGACTCAAAGTCCAGCAACGTATTCTGTGACCCACGACCAGTCGTAGGGATCTACGACCAGTCGTAGGTGACCCACGACCAGTCGTAGGGTACTCACGACCAGTCGTGGAACGACTTTCAAAGATCGCGCTCAATATTTCAAAAATCTGTTAGAACTACGACCAGTCGTAGGTTTCTAAGACCAGTCATAGGAACGATTTTTGCTTCTATAAATTGAACACGAAATTCAGAGTTTTCACACTTCAACTCTATTCTATTCAAGAATTTTTAAGTGATCACTCTGAAATAAGTTTGTGTTTATTTTAAGCTACATTGTGCTTATTTAATATTCCTTTTTGCTAGCTTATTTAATTTGATTTTGTTTCTATATTCCAATCTTATTTGAAAAGAGGAATTATCTTATTCCTTCTTCTTGGAATCAAAATCAAATATAGCTACCTTGAATGAGTTAAATCTAAAATCTATTAGAATTTAGAACCTTATGAATGTGAGTATTGGAAATTGAACTTTGACATTCAATCATCTACTCCGATTGGTTCTACCTGGCTGCTAAGAAAAGGAGAAATCCGGTATTTTACAATTACAAAATTTATTTACTTTTGGTTTTGTTTGAGGTTAAGCGGAAAAATCTCATTGTCTTGGTTTTGTTTGAGGTTGAGCGAAAAAATCTCATTGTATTGGTTGTCGAGGAAAACCAAGAAAACTTCGAAAAGAGGGGTTTTGAATTGTGTAAGCCCAAGTGAAAAAGACACAATTGTAAAGGTTTTGGTGAACTGTGAAAACCTATTTGATAGTGAACGCTAATATCCCTGTGTGAGGATATTAGGAGTGGAGTAACTTCTCTGTGGTTGTTGAAAAACAGGTTGGTGTACACACAGTGAACCACTATAACTCTTTGCCTTGTGGATTGAATGCTTGTTTAATTTTCATATCTTTTATCATTCGATTGTGTGGAATGTATAAGTGGATGTGAATGTTGTAACTATTTACATTTCAAGCAATTGTGAGGATTGTTGTAATAATTTAGATCTATACTTCTGCATTTAATTTCAATTCCTTGCTATTTCATTTACTTATATTAAAATTGAGTCCTTGATCCAAAAGAGGTTCTAGAAATAAGGTTGTCCTACCATAAGCCCTTGTTTATTATGGTGTAAGGTTGTCCTTAGAACTGAATTTGTATCAATTTCTCAATACTTATTTATCAAGGTGATTTAAAATTTAGCATTGTGAATTGATTCATATTGTAAGGCTATTGGTTTAATTTATTTCCGCTAATTTTATTTTAAATTTGGCATAGTCCTATTCACCCCCCCTATAGGACATATAGCTTGGCCTTTTCACCTTTCCAAGCTTTTCTTTAGGCACCATGCACATATATACACGTGGATTTCCGTTAAACGTAAGATGGGCGGCGGAGTAGACAAGCTCGTGGGCCACACCGATTTCACTCCAAAAATACACTTTACCGGATGGTTTTCATCATGAAACCAATGGACAGAGTGGATTTTCAACTTGGCTTCAATAAATGGGCCAAAGCATGCAACAGAGTCGACTTGCGGCGACTCTATTTCACAACAGGGAGCTGCGGACGAATCATGTGGGCCACCATCATACATCAAAGGTCCGATCCGGACCGTCCATTAGGAGCCCAAGGGCCCTTCCATCCAAGCCTAGGTAAAGAAATCTCAAGAAACAACGGAGATCGGTTTTAACCGTCTAAACGGAGGACGAACGGTAAAAGCACAAGTCTCATGAGCCATGCCGAATCTAAGCCAAATTGGCCCATTCCCGACCGAAAATCTGACGTGAATCCACTGGACGGAGTGGATTTTCTTGCCAGCATTGATTATGGCCCGCCAATCATCAGAGATGCATAAGATTTTCTTGAAATTCTGCTGCATAAACAGAGTGGGTTTCCGACTCTGTTACAGCAACCACTCCCATCCACCGTCTTCAGAACCTATAAAAAAGAGAGAGAGAATGTGAGAAAATCATCTTGGCTTGGGCTGGATGTGAAGCACAGAATGAGGGAGAGAAAGTAGAGTAGTTTTTCTTTTTCTTTTTATTTTTATTTTGTTTATTTTATTTTGTTTAAGGGATTTAGCCTAATCATGTTGCTAGGCTAAACCTCTTAGCAAGGGCTAAGAGGTGAAGCTTGCAGCGTGATTGGGGTGTTAGCTTCACTTTAATTTATGTTTATTGAACTCTCATGAATTCTAGTTTGATTATTAATGAATACTTTTAGTTTTTAATGGTTTATTGTGACTTAAATTATAGAAGATCTGAAATAGCTTTGAGTATGTTCTTTTCATTATGAGATTGTGAACTTAGGAGGCCTTGTTGTTCGCCATCGTCTCCTGGGCATGGTTGAGTGATGAAACCCTTCCTAAATTTCACGATTCGCTCATGATTGACTGTGAGATTGGTAAATTGTTGTTGTTTGTCATAGTCTCTTGGGCATGATTAGGTGACAGAATCACTTTCAAATCTTCGCCATTCTTATCTATTGATGATTAGACCCATGAGAAGTTCAGATATCTGACAAATCTCTTCTTACCAACTGGATAGGATAAGATTCTGATTCCAGTTGTGTCCTTGAATCATTGCTAGGTAACTTCCCAATTACTACAAGTGGATTCTTGGCACCCTAGTTCCCTACCTCTGATCTCTCTAAAATTTAGATAAATATTTCACCATTATTCCTTAAATTTATTTGATTTAAATTTTGTCTTAGTGTAGTTCTAGTTCTACTTAGTTTCAGATAACATACAGTTTTCAGTCCCTTGGGATTCGACCTCGGTCTCACCGAGTTTATTATTACATCACAACCCTATACTTGGGGAGTGAACACCAACCTGGCTTGGGCTTAGATATTGGGTGGCAATAGTATCACCGGCTCATCCCGGCCCACATTGGTGGGCTAGACATCACGGAGAACTGGGTCTGGTTTTTTCAGTAGTTGCGCTACTTCTCACAAGTACTAAAACATGATTAAGTAGACAATGGAGTCTACAACAAAGTCTAATTGGCTGATGCCAAGAGGTGAAGAGGCTGACCTCTATCCCATTGCAGCAACCTCTCATGGTTCATTACCACCCAACCATTAGCTCCAGTACACATGGTTGTAGGTTAGTGATCCTAGACCTCTCATCCTGTGGGCCCCAAGTATATAAAACCTTAGTAGAAAAGAAAATGGAGAAAAAACTAATCTTAATTAGCTATTATTTTGTGGCTATGGAATTTGGGTTGAAGAAGAAAAAACTTCAACTATGATCTAAATACAAAAAGGAAAATTCTAATAATAGGATGCTGAAAGTTTTCCATCTGAATGACTTTTACTATGTTCCATCAACCATATGGCCCACTAGTTGGAGGGTATGTATTAAGGGCGCGGTTTGGGCGGGATCCACCTAGGTCGGTGAATCCTTAACCGTGGGTCCCGCTGTGATGCATGTGTCTTACATCCACACCGTCCATCCATTTGGAAAGCTCATTTTAGGGCATGATCCCAAAAATATTGCAGATCCATATCTTAGGCCGACCATACCACAAGAAACAGTAGTGACCGAATCCCCACCATTAAAAAAATTCATGGAGGCCACAGGAATGTTTATTTGCCATCCAACCTGTTGATAAGGTCACAAAGACCTGAATGAAGAGACTACGAAAAGTCATGCCATGGGTGGCCCACAAATCCAACACTATATTCAAAGGAACGTAATGATCTAGCAGGTTGAGTGTATCAGAAGCTTATCATGTTCACGGTTACACGTGTACTTGTTTGCATCCACATCACCTATCTGGACAGTCCATTCTGCCTTTCAGATGAGCCGGATAGATGCATATGGCCTTTCACCTCCTCTGGTGATTTCTCCGTAAGTTCCGCTTGGAAAATTAGTAGGGCTAGCCGTCCTCGCAAAGATTGGGCCAGATGGGTGTGGCACCCCAGGCTCCCCCCAAAGATCTCCTTATTCGTTTGGCGCTGTCTGTGGAAGGCAGTCCCAGTGGATGATGCGGTCCAAGGTCGTGGGGTTCAACTGGCTTCCAAGGTCGTGGGGTTCAACTGGCTCCCCCCAGCATATCATTTCACATGGCATATTTGCTCTCCAAATTACTACTAATTATCAGAAAATCAAGCAAACTTCTATAAATAAAGGCTCACCTTTTTCAGAAATAGATACGACAACAACAACATGAGGAGAATCACAACAAGACATAAGAGAGTTAGAGTTGAAGTGAGGGTAGAGTAAGAGTATAGCAAAGAAAAGAGTGAAAGTGAGCAACATCCATCCTAACCCTCCAACCTAGTCCATTCTAGCCTCCAAGCCATCTTTATAGTTTGGGATCAATGAAGTAGGGTCAGAATTTGGTATCTTTGATCATCTCCTTTTATGAGGAGTGTCTTAGCTATTATTTTCTCCACGTACATGGGTAGCAACCCGACCATCTATTTCCTATGTCGTGGTCCACTTAAGCCTTAGATTTGCCTCCTTTTTTAGTTCACGCCCTAAAATGATTTATTAAAATAGATAAACGGCATGGATAAAATACATATGTCAAGGTGGGCTCCACAAAGCCCTTGCTAGAGCCGGGCATCGAGTCGAATTAGACCGGATTGGGTCCAACTTGACTCGGTCCAAAATTTCCATGGACTAACCCGAACTTGATCTGATCTGGGACCGAGTCCGAGTCATCTAACTCAATCTGATCCGGTGCACTGCTGGTCTGATCCAAATCGAGTCCGACTCGGTCTGGGAAACCAAGTTGGATCGGATTGGATACGGTTCGGATCGGTCCTTCTGGTTTTTTTTTTAAATGGAACTTACGGACTAAGGTACCTACCTGATCGAGGTGAACGGTGATGATGGCCAATGGGTGCCAAACTGCTAATGGTCGGATCGAGATGGGTGGGTCCGTGTGGCGTTGCTTGTTCGGGTAGAGAAAGAGAGGGATCAGGGCTTCGAGGAGCGAGAGACGTGGGGAGTGAAAGGGACATGAATTTCCTGCAAAAGTCTTTTGCAGGAAGTTCTTGCGCTCAAAACTTAGGTGGGGCCCACAGTGATGTTTTTTAGGAATCCACCACGTCCATCCATTTTTTGAGCTAATTTTCGAAGATGATACTAAAAGTGAGCAGGATCCAAGACTCAAGTGGGCTGTGCTAAAGGAATAAGTATTCAGGGAAATTCTAATCGTTGAAACCTCCCTGGGTTCGACAGTGATGTTTACATGCCATCCATACCGTTAATAACGTCATTAGGACTGGGATGAACTGAAAAAACATATGTTAGCATGATTCAAAACTTTTATGGCTCCACGAACATTTCAACTGTGGACGTTCAATTACAACGTTTTCGGCCCACTTGAGCATTGGATATGGTTAATTTTTGGCCTCATATCCTAAAATGAACTCACGAAAAGAATGAACATGGACGATTTCTCACAAACATCACAGTGGGCCCCACTTGGGTTCCTAGTGCATGAACTTCCTGTGAAGGAAATCCGCATCCGAGGTGGTTTCGCTTTTCAAGTATTTCGCACCTATGGCAGTATATGAAAATATTTAAAACGAGAGCACAGGGAGTTATTTGATGCTCTGGCAGAGTATGTACCTTAATACATAGGCACTCATTGCTGGATAGGGTAAAAATAGAAAGTTAAAAACTATATATACTTAGAGTAAAAATATTTAAAAAATAATAGATTCGGATCGGATCTATTTGGTTCAAATTTCGATTCGAATCGGTCCGGATTGACCACGATCCGAACTCGATCCGATGAACGGTTGGATCTGACTAATCCTACTCGATTCGCACCGATCCAAGCCTTCGATTCGGTTTGGATCGGGTCAGTTTGTGCCCAGCTCTAGCCTTTGCCATGACTGCCCTACTTTAGCTAGGTGCTAGTGGGGGTAGCACCCAATCTGCATCCTTGACCTTAATGACGTCAAGTCATGACTGTGGGGCACAACTTTTTGTATGTGTTGTTTATCCACACTGTCTATTCATTTTAAGAACTCGTTTTAGTACATGGGCCTAAAAATGAAGTACATCTAGATCCTAAGTGAATCACATCATATGAAATAGTGATAATTGACCATTAAAAACTTCTAGGAGGTCCACTACCATCCCATCCATCGAAGCTCTGTGGATTCGGAGCAGTTATCCTTGAGGAAGACGGTGATCGACCTCATCACGTTCATTCCTACATTAGTAAGAGTGTAGCTTAGAGAGGTCCACTACCATCCCATCCATTGATCTAAAACCAAACTTACATCCAAGCCATCTTAACCATCTAAGGCCAGTAGAGGAAGGTCAAGAGCTAAGATCAATGGTCATCTCTTCTAGGAGGAGTGCTTTATCTCTCTTTTCCTTTTTCTCACATCTCTATGTGCATCGGTGGCAATCTAGTCGTCCCCTCTATTTTTTTTTTTTTAAATATTATTTATATTTTGTATATTACTTCACTCATACCCCTCTCTCATAGTTTGGATGATCTTTGGTTGTATGCTCTACACCTTGTTGAATTTTTAGATCATGGTGCATTAGAAGCCAAGTTTACTTGAACTATTTTTTTTTTTTTTTTCCTTTGATCATCCACATATCACATTTGCTTATCCTTGCTAGTAATAATCATCTTCTTAAGTTCACCTTAAGTTGAGACATTGTGATCTCCCTAGTAATAATCATCGTAAATTGTTGTGATTAATGAAATCAGTGGAATCTTTCCACTTTCTTAAAAAAAATAAAAAATTATTACATCATCTATGCATTGTTGACGCAGGGGAGGACGTGTAAAGGTCGAGCACTGTCTTCCTCAAGGATAACTACTTCGAATCCACGAAGCTTCTCCGGACTCCTCACATAGACTTCTCGAATCCACGAGGAAAAATAAGAGAAATAGGAATAATTCTAAAGAAATTCGTAATTTGATTAATAGATGAAATAAATGAATTTACACCTCTTCAAAGAAGGATGCTAAGCTATGGAAGAAGTTTCAGAATCAAACTACAACTAAAACTCCTAGAAATCAAGACTTACTATAAATAGTAAACTTACTATTTATAAAAGGTCGTGATGTCTACTAGTGCGCATGGTTTTCAGCCAAAAATAGTAAGTGTCCGATTTGGCCGCACCATGAAGTTCCCCTTACTTTTCTAAGCACTTTTCGTGTTGGACACAACTCCTGAAGCCCAACTCACGAAGAGTTACAGTCAAACTAAAACTCACTATTTATAGTAAAAATGAACATAAAACAGGGAAATGATCGTTGATCTGATGGTATTTCACAAATTCGGCTTGTACAACCCCGTGTAGTGGGGTTGGGTGGATAAAGTAGCTCGTCTTACCCAGAATCATATATTTTATGTCCGTTAACTCATTCGGTTTGCGAGATACGTCTGTTTTAAGTTCTGATGGTCCGGATCATCTCTATCTCCAATCGGGCTTCTTCTAGTCCATCTTTGCCATGAAACTATCCGCGGCCCAATCTACATCAATTGTATTTGCATTTCTTTTCCTTCTTTATACCTACTATCCATTCCAAATATACCTTAGGTTGAGACAATGTGATATCCTTGGTAGTGATTTGAAAGAGTTATAGCTCATTAGCTGATTTGTAACTTCGTCAATAATTTGACTAGTCTATTAATATAAGACTTTCTAAAATCTCAAAAATTCCTAGAAAAAATCTAGATATTATGAAGTAGAGATTATGTGCAAGAGTAGATGGTTGAGGGTGCTAAGCCCTTCCCTCATTGGTTATGGCTATCGGCATTGTCGATGGCTTTAAACCGTTAACAAGTAACGCCATTGCCTCCTTTTATGATGGCCCTTCTGATGGCTAAAAGTTATTGGGAAAAAGCCATCGGCGTTGCCTTATTATTTAGTAGTGGAGGAAAAAAAAAAAAAAAAGAATTGTTGGGTTAAGATATGACATGTTCCCCCAAACCCCCTATTTTTTTTTATTTTTTTTTTTCCTATAGACTTCTTTCTGTATTAGATGAAGATGGAATGACTAAATTGATGTGGAGATAGAGGAAGAAGAGATTTGAGGTGGAGTCCACTGTGTGCAGCTGGATTGATAAAGGTATGATTGGCCACCAACTTTGCCAACTAATCTGAGATGGAAGAAGCTCGTCCTCTCGAGTGTGTGGTTGTAAGCAAGCCATCTATTTCCTTGTTTCAACTTTTCAATCCAGTCTATTATGTCTCACTATAAAGATAATGATCTGGCTATCCATGATGCAGGGATGAACGTGATGAGCTTGATCATCGTATTCCTCAAGGATAACTACTCCAAATCCACGGAGCTTTTCTGTACTCCTCACAGAGACTTCTCGAATCCACGAGGAAAAATAGAAATAATTCTAAGATATATAAAAGAAACTTGTCGAATGATTGATAAATAAGTCTACAACCCTTTAAATAGGAATACCAAGACTTGGAAGAAGTTTAGGAAATAAACTATAACTAAAACTCCCTAAAATTTGTAACTTACTATAAATAGTAAATTTCTATTTATAGTTAAGCCACATTATTTTCTTAATTTTTCTAAACACTTTTCATGTTGGACACAACTCCTAAAGCCCAACGGATGAAGAGTTATAATTAAACTTAAACTTATTAAAAATAGTAAAAATGGAAATAAACATGGAAATCGACCGTCGATATGATGGAATCTCGCAAATTCGGCATGGGCAACCCGGCATAGCCGGGTTGGTTGGCTAAAGTAGCTCGTCATACCCCAAAATCATACATGGTACGTCGAGTACATAACTCATTCTAATTTACAAGATATGCCTGTTTTAAGGTTCTGACAGTCTTGATGACTTCCACCTCCAATCAGGTCTTCTCTGGTCCATCTTGAACATTTAAATGTCTGTGACTTGCTCTACATCAATCTAATTGTACAATTTGTGGCCCAACAATTTGTTGAAATAAATTAGTTGAATATTTTAATTAGTAAAATGTAAATATTGGTGTTGAATCTATGAAGTGATTAAGGCTAGCAATGGGCCAAACCTAGCCCAGGCAAAATCAATATTTTGTATAGGCCTGAGCAAACCCCAAGCTTGCTCATTGTGGATCCATTGTCAGCTATTTAAACTATTGATTGGATTGAAACTCGGTGCGGTGATGAGTGACTTGAAGTTTAATTTTGGTTATACAATATTGCCTATGATGCATGGCAGGTTGGGCTGAGGCAAGGTGATCCGCTTTCGCCGAGTTTGTTCATTCTGGAGGCGGATGTTTTAAGCCGAAGCCTTCATCATATGGTGGTGACAGGTAGTTGTGCTCCTTTCGCTATTGGGAGGGGCTGCCCGATTGTTTCACATTTACTTTATGCGGATGATACTCTCCTCTTTCTGAACGGAGGTATGGCTTCGATGAAAAGGACTGCGGCCTTGTTGGAGGAGTACCAAAATGCTTCGGGGCAATGTATTAATAAAAGGAAAAGCTCCTTTTATTGCTCCGACAAGATACCTGTTGCCAGAATTCGTCAAATCACCAGATTGCTAGACATCAGTAGATCCACTGGCCCCTTTCTCTATCTAGGGGTTCCCCTGGCAGTGGGCCGACTGAAAGCTAGTGCTTTTCAGCCCTTGGTTGACAGAGTGGAAGGGAGGATAAGGAGTTGGAGATCTAGGTTTTTGTCTCAAGCAGGGAGAACGGTCCTTATCAAGCATGTGCTGGGTAGTATTCCTATACACACTATGGCAGCAACTTGCATTCCAAAGTAGGTTTTATCCAATTTAGAGAAAACTTTCGCTTCCTTCTTTTGGGGGTGGGCAGCTGGTAAGTGAAAGCTTCATTGGAGAAGCTGGAAGTGCATAACAAGGCCGAAAGAAGAAGGGGGATTAGGCATCAGGAAGCTAGCAGAGGTGATGGGTGCCTTCCAGATTAAAATGGTTTGGGTGCTTCAGTTCCATAGGGAATCCAGCTTATGGGCGTCTTTTATGGCAACAAAATACAATTTTAATCACGAAACTTCGGTGTCCGAAAGCAATTCTAAGCGTGCATCTCCCTATTGGAAGAAGATCCTGAAATTTATTCCTTTCTTGGTTGAAAAGGTACAGTGGAGTGTGGGCGCAGGTGATTGCAGTTTCTGGAGATGCAATTGGACCGGCCTTGGCCCTCTCCAAAATTTTTTGACGTCAGAAACCACAGCCGATGTTCTCTCCTTGCAAGATAACCACATTTTGGGTCCATCAGGTCCTCTACCGCCGTCGGTGGCGCTATCCATGCTCCCCAATCACGTCTTTGATCATATTTACCAGTGCGCGTTTACGTGTTTCAACTGGTGCAGATACTCCTCTTTGGCCCTTCACTTCTGCAGGCGTCTTCACAGTTAAATCAGCCTAGAACGTCAGCAGGACAATAGCTCCTAAAAAGAGCTGGGCTCAGTGGGTTTGGCATGGGAAACTTCCGCCAAAAATCTCCTCTTTTATCTGGAAAATTCTTCATAATGCTATTCCAGTTGAGAAAGCAGTCCAATCCAGAGGAGTGTCTCTGGCTTCTAAGTGCGGTTGCTGTAGGGATGACTCCGAGCAGGGCCCAGCTGAAGAGTCCGTGTCTCATCTCTTCCTGAACGGTCAACAAGCCTCATCAGTCTGGGATTTCTTTGGAGTGCAAGCTGGGCTTTCCGTCATGCAGGCCCTTACGGTGGAAACAAGGATTATGCAGTGGAGGCGGGCTGTGAAGATAGAAAAGATCGGTCGACGCAAGCTTCTCACACCTCGCCTTTATTCTCTGGGAGCTTTGGAAATCCAGAACGGGCCTTTTTTATGGCAAAGATATGACGTATCAATCGGTTATTGCCAACGTCTCTTGGTGGCTGAACACCATCAACACCGAGGAAATCAAAAGAAGGAATGTCTTTGCTTCATTCACCGCGGTAGCCGTGGTCTTATGGCGTAAACCCCTAGCCGGTTGGGTGAAAGTTAATGTTAACGGATCCTCTAGGGAAATCAAGGGCTTCGCGGGGGTGGTGGCATTTGTAGAAATGACAAGGGAGAGTTCATGTTTGGTTTCACCTGCGGTTATGGTGTCATGTCGAGTATAGGAGCTGAGGTCCGTGCGGCTCATGATGGGCTTCTTCATGTTTGGAAAAAGAATTTTCCAAAATTGTGGTGGAATCAGATTCGGATCTGGTGATTAAGGTCTTCAATGAGGAAGCAAACATCGGTTGGAAATGGAATGGCGGAGAATCATAACGAATAGATCGCGGGATCTTGCCTCCGTGGAGTTCACCATGTCTTCGAGAGAAGGAAACACGTCGGCCGATGCGATGCGCGCATAAAGCAAGTGCGTCCCAAGCTCGTGTCGTTTTTTCCAACAAGGCGGATTTGCCTCAGCAGGTGAGGGGTTTACTCTTCCTAGACAAGGTTGGCCTTGGTGCGATTCGAGAGAGGAAGAATTAAGGCCTGCCTCACATTAGCTGCCCCCTTTCTCTTTTGGGTTTTTGTCTTTTTCGGCCCGGATGTCCCGGCCTTTTACGATAGGTCTTCTTTAGGTCCTTTTTTCCTAACAAGACCTGAAATATGTAATTTTGTCCAGATTTGAATATGAATATTCCTTTTCTTTAAAAAAATAAAAAAAAAAAAAAAAAAAAAAAAAAAAAAGGTTGTAGCCCAATCGAGACTGCTTGTGATGTTAAAGGCTTGTTCCTAGCTTATGCGCGCTTTGTATTGGTGTTTGGTGTGACTCTTGCTGTCGTAAGTGGATCACTTGATGACAATATCCACAGTGGCAGGTGCTGTGGGGTCCACCATGATTTATGTGTTTTATTTCTACGCTGTTCATCTATTTTGCTATCCCATGATAGGGCATGAGCCCAAAAATGTAGCAAATTCAAAGCTCAGGGAATGAAACTACGTGAAACAATGGGGATTAAACTCCCAACTTCTTGGGGTCCACAAAAGTTTTAGATAAGCTGATATTTGTGTTTTCCCCTCGTTCAGATATGTGGCCTTATGGGGAGGTTGGATATCAAATAAGCATTACAATGGACCTTAGTAAGGTTTCAACAGTGAGCGTAACTGTTTCCTATGGTGTGGTCCACTTGAACTTTAGATCTGCTTCATTTTGGAATCATGCTCTGAAACGATCTGGCAAAACGGATGGACTGAATGAACATAAAAATACAAATCAACGTAAGGCCCCACAGTGCTCTGAATCCGCTTCCCTGATAGTATTGAACTGTCAGATTGACCTTCCAAGTGGCACGCAGTCCGAAACAATACGTGGATCCAGAAGTTCTCTCTGGACTTAATTTTTCGGTGGTCGGAGGAGATAAGGCATCGGTTTTAACATTGGATGAAAACGGGGAGCAACTAAGAAACAGAAGTCTAGCCATTTAGCCAACATCCAATGAGAAAATTCCTCTCTAATACGGCCATCAGTTGAAGAAAACTGTGGTTCCATTCATGTGTGCCATGTGCACGGTGGTATAGCTCATCAGCTTTCTCAGTAGACTCGCATGACTTTTGCGTTGGATGGAGATGGGAGTGACTTTTGGACGCCAGTCTTTTGCGTTGGATGGAGATGCGAGTGACTTTTGGACGCAGATTGCGTCCTACCCCCGTCTCTAGCCACGAGCGGGTAATTCTGCGTGCAGGATCACCGCCATGTATCTCCTTATCCACGCAGTCCATCCCATTTTTCAGATCATCTTAAGGTATGAGTACAAAAATGAGGCAGATCCAATGCTAAAGTGGACCACACCATAGATGACTCTTGCATTTAATGCAACTTGTGCATTTGATGCAACCTAGGCTTATTATTTGCTGTGGTCCACTTGAGGTGAAGAGGCCGACCTCTATCCCATTGCAGCAACCTCTCATGGTTCATTGCCACCCAACCATCAGCTCCAGTACACATGGTTGTAGGTTAGTGATCCTTGACCTCTCATCTTGTGGGCCCCAAGTATATAAAACATTGGTAGAAAAGCAAATGGAGAAAAAATTAATCTTAATTAGCTATAGATTTGTGGCTATGGAATTTGGGGTGAAGAAGAAAAAACTTCAACTATGATCTGAATACAAAAAGGAAAATTCTAATAATAGGATGCTGAAAGTTTTCCATCTAAATGACTTTTACCATGTTCCATCAACCATATGGCCCACCAGTTGGAGGGAATGTATTAAGGGCGCAGTTTGGGTGGGATCCACCACGGACGGTGAATCCCTAACTGTGGGTCCCAATGTGATGCATGTGCCTTACATCCACACCGTCCATCCATTTTGAAAGCTCATTTTAGGACATAATCCCAAAAATATTGCAGGTCCGTATCTTAGGTTGACCATACCATAGGAAACAGTAGTGACCGAATCCCCACCATTAAAAAATTCATGGAGGCCACAGGAATGTTTATTTGCCATCCAACCTGTGGATAAGGTCCCAAAGACCTGAATGAAGAGACCACGAAAATATCAGCTTGATTTAAAAAAATTGTGACTCACGTGAAGTTTTTACTTATCAATTACCACTATTTTCTGTATTATGGTTTACCTGAGATTTGGATCTACTACAATATTTTTGGAATCATGCCCAAGTTGAATTTTTGGATCTGCTTGGCCTTAATGTTGTGACTGAGGCCTGAACACAAGATCTAGGCCTAACATCTGAACGGGCCAGGGTACAAGCATGGACCTATATGGTTAGAACATAAGCCCTACAGACATGAGCCTAGATGGTTAGGAAGACCAGTACGCATGATTTAGAGAATGGGCCTAGAAGGCATTAGTCTTAGTCAGAGGCATGTTGGGCTGAGCAATGAAGCCCACATTTTACTTGAACAAAAACGTAGCCCAACAGCCCACTCTTAATTTGACTGACACATGTGCCTTTTATTTGCGTAGCTCCCCTTAGGAATTGAGTCTGATAATCATAACTCAAGTTGGACACACCACATGAAACGGGGAATGGGTTGCACACTTAAAACTTACCTGGACCCACCAAACTTTTGGACCAGTTGATATTTGATTTTTTTTTTTTTTTTTCGTACTTCCCTTAATGAACGGTTGGATGTCATATAAGCATCATATGGGCCAGACGAAGGTTTTAATGGTGCGGGTCCCATTTCCATTATTCCTCTGCTGTGGCCCACTCGAGTTTTGTAATAACCTGGTTTTTTTTCTTTCACTCAGTGTCCTGATATGGGTTAGATGAATTGATCAGCAGATGGCAGGCGCACACATCAATATTGGCCTCACAGAGCTTCTTGTTGCATGTCTCTATACTAAGTGCGAGTTGTCATACTATTACACCTCATTTTTACGTGCCTGTGCATCAACCATCGTTCTTTGCTAAAGTATGAATTAATTTGCATGCAAAGGGTGTAAGAAAGTTCATGTGTGATCATTGAGTGCCCCCACAGTCAAATCTGATCACCACGTCATTTCACCAGATGTGCTCACCAGCTACTTTCCATCTGAATCACCGTAACACTGCTGATTGCGTGGTGACCCCAACAACAAGGGGCTACATGGTGTCAGGACTCTGTAAGGCCCATCATGATATGTACGTTTTATCCGGGTTGCCATCCATTTTGCCTGCACAGTATAGGACAGAGTCCAAAGTTGAAGAATATCCAAAGCTCAGGTGGATCACACCACAAGAAATTAACAAACAGTTCTGTTTATTTGTAATATACCATATTCATGAGGTCATAAAGACTTTGGTGAATACATAAATATCAGCTTAATTCAAAACTTTCGTGGCTCTTGGAAGTTTTGAACGATGGGCAGTCAATCCCCACTTTTTCATGGTGGTATAGTCCACTTGATCTTTGAATATACTTTAATATTATTAGGCTCATACCATAAAAAGTAAAAAAAAAAAAAAAAAAATTAAAAAAAAACTCATACCATAAAATGAGCTAGCAAAATGGATAAAAGACGTGTATAAAGATAGAGATCATGGTGGGGCCCACAGAGTACTTCCATCATGTTGCGGGGTGGTGTTGGGGTACACCATGCAATTGATGTACTAACATTACTCATGTCTATGTAGCTATGGGAAGTGAATTGTAAAATTGGAGAGGAAAAATAGATATAACATTACTCAAGGATAATTACTCCGAATCTACGGAGCTTTTTTGTACTCCTTATAGAGACTTCTCGAATCCACGAGAAAAAATAAAAATAACTCTAAGACATGATAGAAACTTGTTGAATGATTGATAAATAAATCTACAACCCTTTAAATAGGAAAACCAAGACTTGGAAGAAGTCTAGGAATTAAACTATAACTACACTCCATAAAATTTGTAACTTACTACAAATAGTATATTTTTATTTATAGTTAAGCCACATTATACTCCTAATTTTTATAAACATTTTTCATATTGGACACAACACCTAAAGCCCAACGGATGAAGAGTTATAATCAAACTAAAACATATTAAAAATAGTAAAAACAAAAATAAACATGGAAATTGACCGTCGATATGATGAAATTTGGCAAATTTGGCATGGGTAACCCGGCATAGCCGGGTTGGTTGGCTAACGTAGCTCGTCCTACTCCAAAATCATACATGGTACGTCGAGTAACTCATTCCGATTTGTGAGATATGCCTGTTTTAAGGTTCTGACGGTTTTGATGACTTCCGCCTCCAATCGGATCTTCTCTGGTCCATCTTGAACATGAAAATGTCCACGACCTGCTTTACATCAATCTAATTGTACAATTTGTAGCCCAACAATTTGTTAAAATAAATTAGTTGAATATTTTAATTAGTAAAATGTAAATATTGGTGTTGAATCTATGAAGTGACTAAGGCTGGCACTGGCCCAAACCTGGCCCAGGCAAAATCAATATTTTGTATAGGCCTGAGCCAACTCCAAGCTTGCCCATTATGGATCCATTATCAGCTATTTAAACTATTGATTGGATTGAAACTCGGTGCAGTGATGACCTAAAGTTTAATTTTGGTGCTGCAATGTTGCCTATGATGCATGGCAGGTTGTTGCCTAATTGAGACTGCTTGTGATGTTAAAGGCTTGTTCCTAGCTTATGCGCGCTTTGTATTGGGGTGACTCTTGCTGCCGTAAGTGGATCACTTGGTAACAATATCCATAGTGGCAGGTGCTATGGGGTCCACCATGATTTATGTGTTTTATTTCTATACTGTTCATCTATTTTGCCATCCCAAGTTAGGGCATGAGCCCAAAAATGAAGCAAATTCAAAGCTCCAGGAATGAAACCACGTGAAACAATGGGGATTAAACGCCCAAGTTCTTGGGGTCCACAAAAGTTTTAGATCAAACTGATTTTTGAGTTTTCCCCTTATTCAGATCCAACGCAGGCCTAATGGATAGGTTGGATATCAAATAAGCATTACAATAGGCCTTAGTAAGGTGTTCATGAGTGTAATTGTTTCCTGTGGTGTGGTCCACTTGAACTTTAGATCTGCTTCATTTTGGAATCATGCCTTAAACTGATCCGACAAAATGGATGGACTGCATGAAATATAAAAATACAAATCAACGTAGGCTCACAGCGCCTTGAATCCGCTTCCCTGATGGTATTGAACAGTCAGATTGATCTGACGAGTGGCACGCAGTCCGAAACAATAGTTGGATCTAGAAGTTCTCTCTAAACTTAATTTTTCAGTGGTCGGAGGAGATAAGGCATCGGTTTTCACATGCGATGAAAACGGGGAGCAAGTAAGAAACAGAAGTCTAGCCATTTAGCCGACATCCAATGAGAAAATTCTTTCCCAATACGGCCATCAGTTGAAGAAAATTGTGGTTCCATTCATGTGTGCCATGTGCATGGTGGTACAGCTCATCAGCTATCTCAGTAGACTCGCGTGCCTTTTGCGTTGGATGGAGATGGGACTCGGGAGTGACTTTTGGACGCGAGTCTTTTGTGTTGGATGGAGATGGGAGTGACTTTTGGACGCCAGTCTTTTGCGTTGGATGGAGATGGGAGTGACTTTTGGACGCCAATTGCGTCCTAACCCGTCTCTAGCCACGAGCAGGTAATTCTGTGTGCAGGATCACCGCCATGTATCTCTTTATCCACGCAGTCCATCCCATTTTTTAGATCATCTTAAGGTATGAGTGCAAAATGAGGCAGATCCAATGCTAAAGTGGACCACACCATAGATGACTCTTGCATTTGGTGCAACCCAGGCTTATTACTTGCTGTGTCAACTTGAGCCTTGGATCTACCTCATTTTCGTGCACATACCTTAAAATGATATAAGAGAAGAGATGGACGGCATAAACAGATACATCATGGTGGACACCAGAGGGCTACCCATTCATGGCTAGTGATATCGGTTTCATGACCTAAAATGAGTGGGCAGAATGAATAGCGTGTACGATAAAAACGCATACATCATGGTAGGGCCTACGGTGCTTTAACACCAACCAGCTGGTTGGCGTTGGGATCAGCAGCCAAACCACGTCCCTGGACAGCGTCCTATGCGGAGGGCGGTACTTCGGACTTTTCTGCATAGACGTGACTAATTTATTTTTTTTAAAGAGGAATTTCATTGAACAACGGTGGGACCAGCTGTACAACTTCGGGAGGGCTAATGACAAAAAGGGAACGGCCCTCCTATCGTTTGGGCAAAGAACAAGGAGAAAGAGGAGAGCCAGGATTGATGCAGGGCGCCAAGTCCTGCTTTATCCAAGAGCAAGAGGCCTTTGATGTGGCCTGGTAGGTCGACTTGGCTCGTGAAAATTTTGTTGGATTGGGCCATGCTGCCTAGACGGGTCAGGCCGTCCGCCACAGAGTTGGCTTCCCTTGACGTATGAATAATTTTGAGATGAAGGGCGTGGGCGAGATGGGAGACTCTAGCCTTCCAATACGAGATTGGCTAGGAGAAAGTAGCAGATTCAGCGAAGGTTTTCACCACAATCGTGGAGGCGCTAGGTAGCAAAATGTTAGAGTACCCCAACTGATGCGCCAATGTGAATGCGTCCAAAATAGCTCTCGATTCTACCCTAGTATTAGTGCCATTCCCATAACCGTGGACAAAACCAAAGATGAAATTACCAACATCATCTCTCCCAACACCACCACTTCTTCTTGCTACCTGATTAACTGTACACGTGCATGCATGTGATGCAAATTATATATATATGGAAAATGGTACTATGAGGTAGACCTCATGGGAACTTCCCATGAGGTCGAGCTGTGTGGGCCCCACCACATGTTGAAAATTGACACCGTGCATTTGATGGCTTCGCTTTTTTCTTTTTTTTTTTCCAAACGTATTCCTTTCATAAAATAATGTCCTGTACATTCGGGCACCCCAAAGCATAAAACAAGGGCCTATCATGAAAGAAATCAAAACTGCACAAACACAGCAAAAGCTTTACCACGTCTTAATCGATCCAAGGCCAACCTTATCAAGGAAAATAGAACCTCTAACCTGGTGGGGAAGATCCGCAAGAGTGTCGAAGCAGGAAAAGGATTGAGAGCTGCTTCCATGCCGGGCCATAAAATCTGTCGGTGCGTTTCCTTCCCTCAAAACATGTACAAAGTTAATTCGACCCCGCAAAGTCAGATGGTTGATCCTTAGGATCTAAGCTTTCCATTTCCACCCAGGCTTAACCCCTCCATTTAGCATATCAATCACTTGCTTAGAATCTGATTCAATGATGATTTGGGTCATGCCCCTTTGAAGAGCAAGAAATAAGCCATCATGAACCGCATATAATTCCGTAACTGTGTTCGTTCCAACACCATAACCCATAGAAAAAGCAAAAATGAAATCGCCCGTCTCACCACGACCAATGCCAGCCCCGCCCGATCTGCCCGAATTTCCTCGAGCAGAACCATCAACATTTACTTTAATCCATCCTAGTGGAGGTCTCACCCACTTAACCAACAAGGCACGACCACCAAATTGAGCAACCGAATGAGGTTGAGCACACAGCTGCCGATACTGTCTTCCTGTGGCAGCGCTATGATCATCCATCGTTGAGTCAGAGATGCGAGTCTCCACCACCTGATTTTACCTATCATTGAAGCCGAGGACACCACCGCCGAATAAAAAAGAGCTGCATTTCGAGCTTTCCAAAGCTCCCAAACAATGATACAAGGCGTAAGCATTTGAATTACATTTATCCTTAGCTTCGACGAGACCACCGCCCACCACTGCTGGAACCGAGCTTCAATCGACGAAGCTGGCATGGCAACAATCTGAAAATCCCTACCGAGCTCAAACCACATGTACTGGGCTAACTTACTATCCACAAACAAGTGGAGGGCTGATTCCTGTGCCTAGACCGGGGGGGCTTGATCCCCTTGAAGGGTGCAACATACACATCTGGATGCTAGCTGGATGCCACGTGATTGAACGACACAATCGACCGGGACCGCCTTATGAAATACCTTCCAGACAAGAAGCGACAGTTTGGGCGGAAGTTTGGCATGCCACACCCACCGAGACCAATTCCGACTTGGACGCGGGGTTCTACATAATAGCCAGGCAGATCTAACAGAGAAATCCCTGCTTGGAGTGTAAGGCCAAATTGGCGCATCCAAGTCCCCTGCAATACAAAAACCAACCTGAAAAATATGATCAATTACCCGCTGGGGGAGGAGGAGCCAAGCAGAAGAAGGAGGGAGGGGGCCCACCGGACCAAGGATGTTAGACACTTGAAGGTCAAGCAAACCGTTAGGGACCTCTTCTTGGACAATCTGAGAAAGCGGCCCTAACCCTGTTCAATTCATCTGCCAGAAGTTTACCTTACCATCACCGATTTGCCAAACTACTCGGTTATCGACCATAGGAATGAGGGCCAAAATCCGCTTCCACAGAGGAGAGGATGGGTGCCTTGGCCGTTCTAACAAAGGAGGAACTAAATCCTGGTGATACTTGGCTGCCATGAATCCTTCCATACATTCCCTTCCTTCCCATATCTGATCGTCCAAGCCATTTTTAGCCGAAAGGCCATCATGATGTCCGCAACTCGTCTAATTCCGATACCACCCTCTTCCTTAGGTGAAGCCAGCACTTTTCAGGATTTCCAGTGACATTTTTTAAACCCTTCTGTCAATCCCTAGAAGAATTTCGCCATCTGCTTCTCAATTGAGCTTAAAACCTTCGTATGAATATGGACTGCTGCCATGGTGTGCACCGGAATACTTGTTAACACATTCTTTACTAAAACCGCTCTCCTAGCCTGAGATAAAATTCAGGCCTTCCACCCATTTATACGCCCCACTATTCTGTCAACCAGGGGGTCGAAATCAGCTGATTTGAGCCTCCCTTGCACCATTGGAACACCGAGGTATGAGAGTGAGGACGGAGCTTTAGCGAACCCAAGGGTATCCTCTATAACTCGGATACTCTACAACCCATTTGATGGGTTCCCTTTAGGTTATGGGATATTCTAAAAATCAATAGTACATGGAACTCAGTTGGGTCATACTATCTAAAACCATGTGAAGACATGCTCAAAATATATAAAA
The DNA here is from genome assembly GCA_030180095.1 of Magnolia changhungtana. Classification (NCBI taxonomy): domain Eukaryota; kingdom Viridiplantae; phylum Streptophyta; class Magnoliopsida; order Magnoliales; family Magnoliaceae; genus Magnolia; species Magnolia changhungtana. The sequence continues at coordinate 439,527 of JASAUF010000404.1, read as the reverse complement.
GCACTTGGTGGGACCCAACTGAGTTTTGGATGCACTTGGAACTTAGTCCGACCCCTCATCCAAGTAGGACACGCACATTGGATGGGCTGGATTTGTAAACCACATCTCAATGGGCCCAATTGTAACACCCTGAAAATTGGGGGTCGAGTATGAACTCAACTCCCGAGTTCCAACGCATCACTTATGCAACATACACAATGATGGTTAAATGTTGTCTGAGTTAGAGCAATAAACATGAATGAGATTATACCAAAACATAGAAATCATACTCAAGTTCAATTGTATAAAGGCAAGCGGAAACCGAAATTTTTATATTCAAAGTATGTAAAGTAACAAAATTTTGTGAACTCCAGAGTATGAGTACTAACTGAGTACCAATATACATGTATTGTTTCTAAGTCAAAAATCAAAATACAATTCCGTAGATAAGCCCTAGAATCCCCGCGATGCAGTCGGCCTAAGCATAGCCGTCAGAGTACTGCATAAAGGAGAACTCATCCTGATCCTCCTCGAAGTCGGGCTCCGGCTCCTGAACCGAGGCACCATCTATACCTAGGACAGAGTCTAGTGGGTGTTGCAAACACCGTCCCATAACGTGGGAGTGAGTAGCTAACTCAGTGGAACAATAAGGCATAGATTAACATGTTATCAATTCGATCAAGCAGTAATGATAAAGCAGTACAAATCAAATAATTCTAACTACTCTTATTAAGTGCTAAAATGAAATGACATGATGCTGTATACCCTTGCCAAACCACCCTCAAGCGACATCATCTTACGTTCGCGAATGCTTTACTCCCTCAGTGCGTCACATCTATTAAGCACATGCGGTGCGATGATGATCATGATTACCGAGTTATTATTAGTCCATTTCAAACAGCAGTATTGGGAGACTAAGGTACCTCCCTTGTATCATTCCTAAACATGATCCATTCTAGGGTCGTCAATCCTAGTTAATCTCATACGATATTATGGTTCGAGAAGCATAGTGAAGGCATCGCAAAGGGCTTGTCACCCGTCAGCGCAGATACAGATCTCACCGTATGCGGCTCAATCGCTGGCCGTCAGCTCGAGTACAAGTCTCACCGTACTCGGCTCAATCACTAGCCGTCAGCTCGAGTACAGGTCTCATCGTACTCGGCTCAACTCATATTCTAGTTGCTGTGAAAGACTCATCGCCAATCACAGACACTTGGAGTATACTCGAAGATACTACAGAGGACTCGTCGCCCGTCAGCACGAGCACAGATCTCACCGTACTCGGCTCTCGCCATATGTATCGACAGCTCGAATATAGTGTCCCATACCACCATAATCGGCTCACGAGTTTGGTTGCGCAATGGTCACTACGGGGAGGCACATGGCCCCAGCGTAGGCCGACAGCTCGACCACGGTGTCCCATACCACCATGCCCGGCTCATGCGTCTTAGCGGATCGAGGTACCATGGTTAACGGGATCGCCACTGGTAAGTTTGGTACCCTAGGTTCAAGCAGTAGCGACCAAACATGGTGAACACACATATACATTTCGGTTTACTTAACGAGCCTGACTACCTCGAGCGCACCACAAGTTAGGGGATATGGAGCACAAAAGCACTCCGTGTGGCCAACCACTATCGCCAACCGAAATACGACTCGGGTTTGCCAGACACATCCTTTGTGGCGACATGCATCTCAGCCACAACCTCAAGTCTGGTACCGAATGTTTGGACTATAGGCATAGTCCCAAACTCAAACAGTTCTCATCAATAGCATGTGGAGTAAAGCATGATAAACAAACAATACAAGCATGTTAGCAGGCATGTTATAAAGCATGAAGTAAAGCATGAAGTAAAGCATGTTGTAAAGCACTTATACACATAGGGATACAATTACATACACATCACAAGTGACTGTTTATAGCGAACCACCACATGGAGGGGATCCTATATGTCTCTAAGGGAGTCGAGAATCCCATATCAGCACCTCTCTAAGGCACTAACACTCAAGCATTTACACACACAAACATCTACGCAAACACTTAGAATACACTATTCCAACATACATGATGTATGTTAGCAAGATACGTGTTAGGGCTGTCCCTTCACCACGTGAGTATTTTACCCATGCATATCATAATTATACAGAAAATAATCATTACAATTGTATTTCTAAAATTCATACATATGCGGTATTTCTAGAATACACAATTTCAACATACTAGGCATTTACAAGCGAACATGTATTTCAGCGATTCCTTTCGCCAAACTAGTATTTTATCCATATATTATATAATCATACATTAAATAAACATGTCAAATATTTTTCCAAAAAAATACGTATATGGTATTTCTACGTATACCTAGAGTATGTGAAATTCCATATTCTACAACGTTAATCGAAACAGGAAACGGAAAGCACTTTGTACATGTGCATTTACATGCAGATCATGAATCTATCATTATCTGACATTGAAAGCGTTGAAAACCGTAACTTATACACTTAAAGTCCTCACCTTTGCCCTTGGAATCACAACGAATCAGCAAGGGTTGTTGAGCTTCCGTATACGGGCGTTTTCTAGCCTAAAGAGCGGAATCGGTTAGTCTTTACACAACCTACAACGAACTTACATCAAATCAGACCTAGGTTTAGGGTTTCTTACCTTCAAACGAAATGGATACCGCCGAGAAAACACCTGGAAAGGAGCGGTGTAGGTCGTGCGACAACCGAAAGCAGTAGGAGGAAGATCACCCACAAATTCCAAGCTCTTCTCTCTCTTTTCTCTCTCTCTCTCTAGGGTTTTATCCCAAATTCGTATGGCTGTGAGAGGGGCTGTTCTAAGCTCCTTTTATAGCCAAAAACATTTCCAAAATAGACTCAGGTTCAAGGGTTACTGCTAATATAGGATATTCGTCACTTTTCCAGCTCAAAAGAGAGGTTCTGGTAGCCCTCCTTGAGCCAAACGTCAGACTTAAGCTCACCACCTATGGATCTATGTGGGATTACGCTTTCGACTCGATCGGATTCCCAGATCGCACGTGACGGACCACTTTCAGTTCGACGGTCAGTGGGCCATGATCAGAAATTCCAAGTACATGTAAATGTTCCTGACATTTTTCTTAATCCGAGGGTGTAATTTGGTCAGATTTTGACGGTCGTTTGTTTATCTTGACACAAGCGCGTATGGCAAAGGTGCGATCACTATTCCTGATATTTATTTTGGGATGGGAATAGTGTTTTTTACACACCCTCGCTCCGGATCGAAACGAATGGCCGTGGGACATCGGCTGGACCTGATTTTTAAGATGATTGTCAAGCCCAGTGGGGCGGTCCTAGTTCCTTAGCTTCGTGTTAATCGGACTCCCGATGTACGATCTAGACCTAATACAAAGTTTCAAGTCATTCCCGAGAATAGCCGGGTAATGAGTTTGGTTCTAAACTTTAGGGTAACCTAGCGTCACTGATTTTGCAAGTTTTGGGTCTTGCAGATCGTATTTAAAGTGATCCCAACGGATTTCATGGCTAATCGAGTTTTGCACTTAGTTAACTTTGTTAAATTTCTAAAGGATTTAATCCTAATTAATTTCTGGTCGAGGTGGTACTCGAGCCAACGTACGAAAATTTATGGGTCGTTACACCAATAAATGATTATGAATGTTTTAATAGAAGGATAACCCCTTTCAACTTTTGTATGTGGTGCGTCCCACCCAAGTCTTGAATTGACTTGATTTTTAAGCCCATGGCCCACCATGAAATGATGCATCTGGTTGATGGGGGTAGATGTTTAACGCACATCACGGTGGGGGTCCACACAGCTGGACCTCATAGTACCATTTCCATATATATATATATATATATATATATATATATATATATATATATATATATATTCGCATGTGTGTGAGGTGGGGCTAGGGTCCGTCATGTCCTCCTAACCCCTGCCCCTTTCTTTGCTTAGTCTCCTGCCCTTTCTTCTCCTTTTGGGGGTTTTTGTTCTTGGGTTATATGATAGGTGAGGGCCGGTTCCTTTTTATCGAGGCCTGCCCGAAAGACTGTATAGTTCCTTTAGCTTTCTATAAAAATTTGAGGCCTGCCCCCCTTTAATTAAAAATAATAAAAAATAAAATAAAATATACCTGTGTGTGAGTTTTTCTACCTGTAAATCTGACCTTCTACCCACCATCTTTTCTGAATGCTCCCAAACTTACTTTCCAAAACTAAACCCATCTCACAAGGACACACTATTTGCGTACGAAAATATATACCCTTGCATTTATGGTGGCACCGTGGAACTTTGTCTTGTCCATGGTGGCACTGTCTAATACCAGAAAAAGGGCCAAATTCCGTAGCTAAAGACCTATGGCTACGGATTATAATATCATTTATTTAAAGGGTTTGTAATATTGTTTATTTGCATCTATCAATCAATTTATGAATTTTCTAGAATTTATTTCTATTTTTCTTTTTTTTGGGCGAATTGAAAAAGTCTCTATGAGGAGTCCAGATAAGCTCCGTGGATTTGGCACAGTAGTCCGGAAGATAGTTTTCGACCTCATTACGTTCAGGCCTACGTCACCAACCCTAGTATGGATGGTTAACGTATCAAAAATCATGTCAATTAGACAATCACATGTGTTTGATCTATGGCCACTACACAAACTGGAAACAATAGTGCAGGGTCAAATATGGAGTGGGATACACTCTACAGAAAAAATAAAATAATAGATAGGATTGTCTTATCAATTTTATATTTAAAATCTAAGCCCTCTGATTCTGTTGCCAGAATGGATGGATCCATTTAATTCATCACCCTGACATGCATCTTCATTATAATAATAAGAATCACACTTTCAATAGTATATTAATGGGTGGATTGTTAATGGTAGTGGTTGGATTGCAAAGTTTCATGGAAAGAAATATATTGGTGCCACGTTCTACATCATCCACCCTGTCCATCCATTTTCTCTAATCATTTTAAGATACAAGCCCAAAAATGAAGTAGATCCAACACTGGGTTTAGACACAATCTAAAGGAGCCACAAGATTATGTTTCAGTTATCAGTAGCCTTTCCCAACTCATCATAGGTTGAGAAATGGACCCTTGTCTGTAAATATAGAGGATCCACTCAATATTTCTAATGGAACTCCCACCTATGAGCCTAATAGCATTTTGGTCACTTCTTGTCCACCAATATTCTTTCTTCCATGGACTTTCTAATATGGTTGGATGAGGAGACAGGGAGAATCTAGCTACGTTCTTCAAACAATACGAATTCCATGTCGAAGAGCTTACATGGAAAGCTATGGTTGGAAAATGAGAATGTGGACTCCACATGAAGGTCCCACACGCCAACCACTTCAATGCCTCCCATTTCTATTGGGTTTTGGTTGGCTCGTTGGTTCAGGAAATTTCCTTAGACAGTACTGCAGACATTAAATTACTATATTGCTGTTTTGATCGTGTTCTTGTCACAATTACTTTTCAGTGTATTTCTCATTCATGATTTACAAAGGTATTGTATACATTTATAGAGAGATTTGCTACGCTATTCTTAGCTATACAGATTTTCAGGACTAGAATATATTTGATTTGATTTTTTTTCCTACAATCTCTTAATTGACAACTCATGCCAACACTCCCCCTCAAGTGGAAGCGTCCAAATCTTTAATGCGCAACTTGTCTAGTGAGTTGTAAAACTCTTTACTTGATACGGCGTTTGTAAGAATATCCGCCAGTTGATCTTCAGACTTCATGAATGGAAACCGAATTATTTTATCTTCGAGATTTTTTTTAATAAAATGTCTATCAATCTCCACGTGTTTAGTGCGATCATGCTGGATAGGATTGTGAGCAATTACGATAGCTACCTTGTTATCGCAAAAAAGGTCCATCTCGGACATAGGAGCAAATCCAATTGTCGTTAAAAGTCTTCTGAGCCATAGAAGTTCACAGAGTCCTTTAACCATTCAACGAAACTTTGCTTCCGCACTTGATAATGCCACCACCTTTTGCTTCTTACTCCTCCATGTAACAAGATTCCCCCCAACAAACATGAAATAGCCAGAGGTGGATCTTTTGTCTGTAGTGTTCCCTGCCCAATCTGCGTCTGTATAACTATTAACTCTGAGATGGTTATTTTTTAAAAACATAAGCCCTTTTCCCGGGGAGGATTTTAAGTATCGCAAAATCCGGACCACTGCTTCCATATGACCTTACTAGGTTGGTGCATAAATCGACTTACAACACTTACTGCATAAGCAATATCAGGGCGGGTATGTGAGAGGTAAATAAGTTTCCCAACTAACCTCTGGTATCTTCCTTTGTCTGTTGGTATTTGACTTGGATATTCTCCGAGCTTGTGATTCTGAACAATTGGAGTGTCTACTGGCTTACAATCTAACATTCCAACATCGCATAATAATTCCAATATATATTTTTGCTTGGAAAGAAGTATACTTCTAGCCACCTCTATTCCTAGAAAATATTTAAGTCATCTCAAATTTTTCATCTCAAATTCGGTTGCCAATTATTTCTGAAGCTTAGCGATTTCCTCTGTATTATTCCCTGTGATGATCATATCATCGACATATACGATTAAAGTTGTTACCTTGCCCTGTTGGTGCTTCAGAAATAATGTATGATCCGAATTACTTTGACAGAATCCATACTTCTTCATTGCTTAACTGAACCGCCCAAACTAGGCTTGAGGTGATTGTTTCAGTCCATACAGTGCACGCTGCAATTTGCACACAACTTCAGTTTTTGAGGATGTTGTGTAGCCTGGAGGAGTATCCATGTAGACTTCCTCTTCAAGGTCACCATGAAGAAATGCGTTCTTTACATCAAGCTGATGCAATGACCAATCCAGGTTGGCTGCGAGAGATAACAGAACCCTGACTGTATTTACTTTAGCTACCGGTGAAAAGGTTTCTTGATAATCTACACCATATGTCTGAGTGTATCCTTTTGCAACTAGCCTCGCCTTGTATCGTTCCATAGATCCATCTGCCTTGTGTTTAACAGAGAAGACCCACCTGCACCCGACTGTCTTCTTCCCTTGGGGTAGTGGAACCAAGGTCCATGTTTGATTTTTTAGTAGTGCCCCCATTTCTTCCTCTATTGCTTTGGTCCACTTGGGATCCATTAATGCTTCCTGAACTGTAGTGGGAATATGACATGCGGAAAGCTCATGTGAGAATGTCTTGAGAAGCTCAGGTAACTTTTCGGTGGAAACATATTTCGCAATTGGATATCTCGCCCTTCTTTCTTCATTGTCTGGAGAATATCTATTTGGCGGCTTGCCCCGGTTATGCCTGAAAGGTAAGTTATACCCACCGGAAGTATCTGTGTTATTTATAAATGAGGGTGTTCCAATATTACTTACCTCAGGAGTATTCTCAGGAGATGGACCTGCAGGTACTAAGAGACAGGGGGATTTTAGTGCTTCTCCTGATGGTGTAGGCTCAGTTTTTGGAGGTCCTCTATATTCAGAGGATATGTCTGGCCCTGAAGATGTATTCGTTGATTCCTCGCCAATTATTGATGTGTCATTCCGATCTTCAAGCCAGTCAAAGGTTAGCCACTTCAACTCTTCTTCTCCCCTTAAAGTGGAGGCCGAGGAAGGGTAGAATGATGCAGATTCTAGAAAAGTGACATCCATAGTCACATAGGTAAGCTGAGTACTAGGGTCATAGCAGCGGTAGCCTTTTTGATGTGCAGCATAGCCCAAGAAGAGGCACCAAAGAGCACATGGGTCAAGTTTGGTACGTTGGTTTTTAGGAAGGTGTACATAGGCCACACATCCAAATATGCGAGGAGGGAGCATTAGGGCTGTAGGTAGAGGGACTGAGGCTACCAGGGACTGTAATGGAGTTTGAAAATTTAAGATTTTTGAGGGAAGGCGGTTGATCAAATGGACAGCAGTAGTAACAGCATCCACTACAAGAAAAACGGGTAAAGGTTATGGCCATAAACCGTAGCAAAAGGTCTTTTGCTATGGATATAATCCGTAGCATGTCCGTCGCTACTGATGGGGTAGCTAAAGGTCTAGCTACGGATTATATCCATAGCAATAGAAACCAATAGCTATGGATATAATCCGTAGCAATAGATACCAATAGCTACGGATATAATCCGTAGCAATAAATACCTATGGCTTATATCCGTAGCAACAGATACCAATAACTATGGATATAATCCGTAGCAAAATCTTTAGCTACCCCACTAATAGCTACGAACGTGTTACGGATCGTATCCGTAGCAAAAGAATTTTATCCGTAGCAATAGATACGAATAACACAAATAATATCCGTAGCAATAGATACCAATAGCTACGTACAAAATCCGTAGCTACAGCTACGGATTATATTTGTCGCTATTTTTTTAAAAAAATTGTAATAATACAACCTGTTTCCATTGCAAGAACCTGCTGTGATTGATAACTCATCTAAGCTTAATGCTAATAGAAATAGTACATAAAATACAATAAAAAAAAAACGATGCATTTATTATAAATAGCAATCAAATCAAACAATGCATCCTACATTCACATTTCTAAATAAACAATACTTCACTTTGCTCAACCTATCATAAGAATTACAACTAAGGCGTGCCCTCATGTGCAAGAAATAAATACACTCTAACACAGTAAACACCCTCTATATGCATTCAATAATGCTCACGTTTTTACAGAATTTTCTTCCTTCAGACAGTTAATTTCAACTAATGCAGAAGATAGAGGTTCTTCTTTCCTTGAAATTGCAGATTTAACTTCTGTAGACTTCGACACAAGATCACTTTCAAGTTCTGAAGCCCTTCCCTTGAGAAAATGAATTTAATCCTCCACTGGCTTCTTTAGCTTGTCAGCCTATATAAAACAGCATTTGTAGACACAATCAAACAAGCATGCCTTTATACACATCTCAAAGGAAGAAAGACAAAAAAAAAAAAAAAAACACTTATATATGAAGAAATAAAAAATGTACCTACAAATCTTCTAAACTATGGCAAAATCCAACATGAGTAATGTGTTCAAACCTAGGATGGACTTTTAAACTCAAAACCTAGGTTTAGGTTAAGGTTATAGGTTTAGGTTTAGGTTAAGGTTATAGGTTTAGGTTAGGTTTAGGTTATAGGTTATAGGTTATAGCTTTAGGGAATTAAGAATAGGTTAAGGTTTAAGTTTAGGAAATCGGGTTCGGGTTCGGGATCGGGTTTAGGTTTGGGTTTTCAAGTTTAGGTTTAGGTTTAGGTTAGGGAGTTGAGATTAGGATTAGGTGTAGGTTTAGGTTTAGGTTAGGAGTTGAGATTAGGATTAGGTGTAGGTTTAGGTTTAGGGAATTGAGTTTAGGTTATAAGTTTAGGAAAGGTTAGGTTTAGGTTATAGGTTTTGAAATTTAGGAATAGTTTTAGGTTATAAGTATGGGTTTAGGTTAGGTTATAGGTTAAGGTTTAGGGATTTGAGTTTAGGTTATAGGATTAGGTTAAGGTTTAGGCTTAGGTTATAGGTTTTGAGATTTGAGAATGGGTACGGGTTTAGGTTATATGTTTTGGTTTAGGTTATAAGTTATAGGTTTAGGTTACTGAGTTTTGGATTTGAGAATGGTTCGGGTTTAAGTTATAGGTTTTGGTTTTGGTTTAGGTTATAGGTTTTGATTAGGTTATAGGTTATACGTTTATGTTAAGGTTTAGGTTTAGGTTATAGGTTTTGGGATTTGAGAATGAGTTCGGGTTTAGGTTATAGGTTTGGGTTTTGATTTAGGTTATAGGTTTTGGTTTAGGTTATATGTTATAGGTTTAGGTTTAGGTTATAGGTTTTGGGATTTGAGAATGGGTTCGTGTCACGCCCCGAGCTCGGAAACCAGGCTCACAAAATTTTCGATCGCCGAATCCGGCACCGACAGCCTCCGTAGTATCCCATTCTCGGCTCCCAACACCCATATACCAGGTTCCGATCCTGGGATGCTATAAGGAGGATTTCAAACATGATTCGATTTGTAATGAGCATAACCAAAAGCATAACTCATGAACAATAACCATAAGAACACCATCACAAAATCCACTATAATAAAAAACTTTGAGTACAAGGCGTATGAAAGGAAAATATAAGAAAATGACAATAACAAAAACTCCAACAGCTCGGCTGCACACTCCACTGCGGCGAGACTACGGCTGCGTCCTGGCGTCACCTGCATGCATCAATCGTGCATAAGCTTATAGAAGCTTACAGGGCGGTGTAAGTGTGTGCGAACGTGCTCAGAATGCAATGTTAGAGTAAAGTGGAATCATGCTGATGAGTATGTAAATGCAACCAGTCGTACCAAGGCTATGCAGTACAAGATATGAATGCTATCGGCCATACCAAGGCCATGCGATGCAATATGTAAGTCAAGCATGCCAATCCTCATACCAATGCAACTCCTCACTAGAGCATCAAATCAATACGGTTCTCAGTCTGGATAATCACCGGGGTTCAGTACACTCCAAATGGCATTGTCTCTCTCCTAACAGCACAGTCCAAGTGAGCGTAAGAAACCTCACTATCCGCCTGGCCAATAGTCTGCCAACATCTATCCGGCAAGTCGATTGCGAACCCATTTCTGAGCTGGTCAAAATCAGCCTAGTAATGCCCCCTGCTCTTGGGCGAGTAAGGCCACACCCCTTTCCAACAGACCACGACACAATGAGAGATGCGGCCTCCTGGTATTCAGCCATCATGCGCTCATATATCCACTCGGTCTCAACATTGGAGTCATCCTTTGGTACCATCGGGTTCAGGGACTTTCACCTAGGGACATCTATGATGCCCCAACTCCTTAGAACATGGTTTTCGGTATCCAACCAGCCACCCACGGTGTCTGTGGAGGCTATGACCCTAATGTCGCTAGGGTATCTCACAATCACATAAATGTAAGTGCATGTATCACACTATCAGTCATGCAACTATCCTGCATGAGGCACGTGCTCAAGTAGGCAACTCCGCCTATCAGGGAGCCCGTAAACAGTCTGCCTGAAGGCCTATGCTATGATCAGTCACTCCTCATACCAAGCATACATATGATGCGTATGATCATAAATCATGTACTAAACATGTTATATAGTGATGGGCTTGTGCATAACGGATATGGGCCTAGACGGCCTACTCACTACAAGTATGGGCCTATTAGTGGGCCTTAGGGAGAGTATAATGTGGACATTTAACAAATACTATTCGCACAATATGGACTTCAAACCAACATATGCTCCCAAGGCATAGCTTGCTATAAAGGTCAACATATAAACCATGGTGGAATCACACCACAATGTACGTCCTATTGGACCTCGACCCATAGGCCTTGCATTCATCATAATGGGCCTCACAATATGGGCTTATAAATCATCAAAGTGGGCCTCAACAACGGGCCATCAGTACATCAAGATGGGCCTAGACACCTGGCCTTGAAATAATCTCCAAAATGGTTGGTCGGTTTGGATGAAGCTCATGCATCATGGTAGATCCCAAGGGGGGTAGACGGCGTGGATACATCACATACCTCATGGTGAGAGGTGTGGGTACAATACAAACATTAGTGAGTCCCATGTGGGGCCCACCACAATGTCTAATTTCTATTCAATCTATTGATAAGGCCACACGTACCTGGGCTCACCCAAAATGTTTATTTTCCATCCAAACCGGGCCCAACATGATGTGTATTTTCCATCCAAACTGGTCATAGGTCACATGGGCCTAGGGCCCACTATAATATTTATTTGCAATCCAATCTATTCATAAGGTTACGTGGACCTTGGGTAGGGCCCACTAGAATGTTTATTTTCAATCCAACCAGTTGATAATATCACATATACATGGGGCCCACCTTAATATTTATCTGCTATCTAAACTGTTCACAAGGTCACGCAGACCAGGGGCCCACTGGAATGTTTATTTACCACACAACCCATTGACTAGGTCACACGGTCAGGGAGGGCCCACTGTAATGTTTACTTGCCATTCAACCAGTTTATAAGGTCACATGGACCTGGGGGTCCACTATAATGTGGTTCACAAATCCAGTCCACCCATTATGTGTGTCCCACCTGGCTGAGGGTTCAGACCAAGTTATAGCCACATTCAAACATCAGGTAGGCCCCACCAAGTGTTTTTATATGTTTAGGCATGTCTTCACATGATTTTAGATGGTATGGCCCACCTGAGTATCATATACGGGTGATTTTTGGGACAGGCCTTTATTAGAAGGAGGGCCCCATGATGGACAGTGTTGATGTTCGAAACGCATCACGGTGGGGCCCACAGCTGGGCCGTGAGGGCCCAGCCCGTCCGTCCGTTCGCCGCTAAGCGCCAGGCCACAGTAGTGTCGCTCGTGTCAGTCAAAAGAAAAGAAAGGCCGCTTTGCTTCTCTTTTATTATTTTTTTAAAAAAAATTTTCTAAGGTATTTTGCCTGTGGGGCCCGCATCAGTAAGATCCAACTCGTCCATTGGATTCTACGGTCCCTGATTGACCAAACGAGACCAATATGCGATGTGTTTTTGGCGAATAAATGGATCAAGGTAGGTTTCAATAGTAATACCGCTTTTTCCTATGGTATGGGCCGTTTGATTATCGAATCAGCCTCATCTTTTGGCTCAACGCCTATAATGGGCTAAGAAGTGAAATGAACGGCGTGGATCATATACATACATCGAGGTGGGGCCTACATGAGCAACTCACCTCAAACTTTAATTTTTTTTTGTTAGCTTGATAGTACGCACCCCAGTCAGTACACGCGCTCCATGTTAGCCCTGCCCGTCCAGCATCCAGGGACGCTGGATGGCAGGGATATAACTCAAGCATCATGGTGGGTCCCACAGGTACGTGGCCCGCCTGTTCGGATCACCTGATACTTGTATTTTTTTCCTTCCGTCCCGGCCCACTAATGGGCTGAATGGTGTAGATCCAACACATTCAAATGACGGGTCCCACAATGATGGATGGTATGGATAAGTTACATACTTCATGGCGCGATCTATCCGGGAGGGCCACACTATCATATTATCACAAGGAAAATAAGGAAAGAGGGAAAAAGAAGGATGAGAGAGACGTGATGGAGGGGCCCCGCCACTATAGGCCCCACATGATACAACTCATACATTAGAATGGGTCCCACCAACAAGTGGGCCCTAAAAATTAGAATTTAATGGTGGATCACTCACCTCTTGTACTCCTTGCTCCCCTAGCCTCCTTAGCTCCTTTGCTTGACTTTTGACGGTGGATGATGGACTTTTGATGGTGGGGATGAGAGATGAGAGGGTGAGAAAAGTGGGCCTCACTTGTTGATCTTAGGAGAGTTGGGAAGGCTTGGGATGTGTGGAATTTCTCATGGGATTGGGATATTTGGTAGAGAATGAGAAAGGGAGACATAAATTAATGGGTGTAGGGATGGGTGGAGTGGTGGTTGTAAGAAAGGGTGATGTGGAGGTATGGTTTGGTTTGTTTTTTTGTAAAAGAGGGATGATTAAGAGAGAGAGAGAGAGAGAGAGTTGACTTGTGAAAAGGGAGGGATGGGTGATGTACTTGAGGTATGGTTGTACTTGACTTGTACTTGACATTGATTGATTGATTGATTGATGGGACATCTCGTAGAGATTCCCTCGTAATTCGCAACGCGCGGTGTTTCTTTGAAATGAATGTAGACTGACATCTTTTAGCCTAGGTATCGGTTCGGTACGCGAGTCACGGCGTTAGAATCGCGGCAATAGCGCGGTCGCCAAGGTACAAGTTTCGATTCAAGATGACTTCGGTATGCGGGACTCGGCTTAGGATCGCACGTAAACGTAAGAAACGGGTCGAGGATTGCCAGAATTCGACCGGTAGGATCGCGGAAGCCTACGGAATGGTACGAACTAGAGCACGGGTCTTACAGTTCGGGTTTAGGTTATAGGTTTTGGTTTTGGTTTAGGTTATAGGTTTTGGTTTAGGTTATAGGTTTTGGTTTAGGTTATAGGTTTAGGTCAAGGTTTAGGTTTAGGTAGGTTATAGGTTTTGGGATTTGAGAATGGGTTCGAGTTTAGGTAATAGGTTTTGGTTTTGGTTTTGGTTATAGGTTTTGATTTAGGTTATAGGTTATATGTTTATGTTAAGGTTTAGGTTTAGGTTATAGGTTTTGGGATTTGAGAATGAGTCCGGGTTTAGATTATAGGTTTTAGTTTAGGTTTATGTTATAGGTTATAGGTTTAGGTTTAGGTTTAGGTTATAGGTTTTAGGATTTAAGAATGTGTTCGGGTTTAGGTTATAGGTTTTGGGATTTGAGAATGGGTTCGGGTTTAGGTTATAGGTTTCGGTTTTGGTTTAGGTTATAGGTTTTGGGATTTGAGAATGGGTTCGGAGTTTAGGTTATAGGTTTTGGTTTTGGTTTAGGTTATAGGTTTTGGGATTTGAGAATGGGTTCGGGTTTAGGTTATAGGTTTTGGTTTTGGTTTTGGTTTAGGTTTAGGTTATAGGTTTTACATTTGAGAATGGGTTATGGTTTAGGTTTACTGAAATCGAGTTCGAGTTTAGGTTATAGGTTTTGGTTTTGGTTTAGGTTATAGGTTTTGGGATTTGAGAATGGGTTTGGGTTTAGGTTATAGGTTTTGGTTTTGGTTTAGGTTTAGGTTATAGGTTTTTGCATTTGAGAATGGGTTATGGTTTAGGTTTACGAAATCGGGTTCGGAGTTTGGGATTGGGTTTTCAAGTTCGAGTTTAGGTTTAGGTTAGGGAGTTGAGATTAGGATTAGGTGTAGGTTTAGCTTTAGGGAATTGAGTTTAGGTTATAGGTTTAGGAAAGGTTAGGTTTAGGTTATAGGTTTTGGGATTTGGGAATAGTTTTAGGTTATAAGTATAGGTTTAGGTTAGGTTATAGGTTAAGGTTTAGGGATTTGAGTTTAGGTTATAGGTTTAGGTTTAAGTCTAGGTTTAGGTTTAGAGATTTGAGTTTAGGTTATAGGTTTAGGTTTAGGTTTTAGGTTTAGGTTTAGGTTTGGGTTTGGGTTTTGGGATTTGAGAATGGGTTCGGGTTTAGGTTATAGGTTTTGGTTTCGGTTTAGGTTATAAGTTTTGGGATTTGATAATGGGTTCGGGTTTAGGTTATAGGTTTTGATTTAGGTTATAGGTTAACGGTTTAGGTTAAGGTTTAGGTTTAGGTTATAGGTTTTTAGATTTGAGAATGGGTTCGGGTTTAGGCTATAGGTTTTGGTTTTGGTTTAGGTTATAGGTTTTGATTTAGGCTATAGGTTATAGGTTTAGGTTTTGGCTTTGATTTAGGTTATAGGTTATAGGTTCGGAGTTAAGGTTTAGGTTTAGGTTATAGGTTTTGATTTAGGTTATAGGTTATAGGTTTAGGTTTTAGGTTTAGGTTATAGGTTTTGGATTTGAGAATGGGTTCGGGTTTAGGCTATAGGTTTTGGTTTAGATTTAGGTTATAGGTTTTGTTTAGGTTATAGGTTATAGGATTTGAGAAATGGGTTCGAGTTTAGGTTATAGGTTTTGGTTTTGGTTTAGGTTATAGGTTTTGGTTTAGGTTAAAGGTTATAGATTTAGGTTAAGATTTCGGTTTAGGTTATAGGTTTTGGGATTTGAGATTGGGTTCGGGTTTAGGTTATAGGTTTTGGTTTTGGTTTAAGTTATAGGTTTTGGGATTTGAGAATAGGTTCGGGTTTAGGTTATAGGTTTTGGTTTAGGTTTAGGTTATAGGTTTTGATTTGAGAATAGGTTATGGTTTAGGTTTTGGAAATCGGGTTCGAGTTCGAGATGGGTTTAAGTTTGGGTTTTCAAGTTTAGGTTCGTGTTTAGGTTAGGGAGTTGAGATTATGTTGGGTTTTCAAGTTTAAGTTTAAGTTTGGGTTTTCAAGTTTAGGTTAAGGTTTAGGTTTAGGTTATAGGTTTTGGATTTGAGAATAGGTTCGAGTTTAGCTATAGGTTTTGGTTTTGGTTTAGGTTATAGGTTTTGATTTAGGTTATAGGTTATAGGTTTAGGTTTTGGTTTTGATTTAGGTTATAGGTTATAGGTTTAGGTTAAGGTTATAGGTTTTGATTTAGGTTATAGGTTATAGGTTTAGGTTATAGGTTTTGGATTTGAGAATGGGTTCGGGTTTAAGCTATAGGTTTTGGTTTTGGTTTAGGTTATAGGTTATAGGATTTGAGAATGGGTTCGGGTTTAAGTTATAGGTTTTAGCTTTGGTTTAGGTTCTGAGTTTTGGTTTAGGTTATAGGTTATAGGTTTAGGTTAAGGTTTCGGTTTTGGTTATAGGTTTTGGGATTTGAGAATGGGTTCGGGTTTAGGTTATAAGTTTTGGTTTTGGTTTAGGTTTAGGTTATAGGTTTTTAGATTTGAGAATGGGTTATGGTTTAGGTTTTGGAAATCGGGTTCGGGTTCGGAATAGGGTTTAAGTTTGATTTTCAAGTTTAGGTTTAGGTTTAGGTTAGGGAGTTGAGATTAGGTTGGGTTTTCAAGTTTAAGTTTAAGTTTGGGTTTTCAAGTTTAGGTTAAGGTTTAGGTTTAGGTTATAGGTTTTTGAATTTGAGAATGGGTTCAAGTTTAGGCTATAGGTTTTAGTTTTGGTTTAGGTTATAGGTTTTGGTTTAGGTTATAGGTTATAGGTTTAGGTTTAGGTTTTGATTTAGGTTATAGGTTATAGGTTTAGGTTAAGGTTTAGGTTTTGGTTTTAGGTTTTGATTTAGGTTATAGGTTATAGGTTTAGGTTTTGGTTTTGATTTAGGTTATAGGTTATAGGTTTAGGTTAAGGTTCAGGTTTTTGGATTTAGAATGGGTTCGAGTTTACATTAAGGGTATGGTCCCTGCAAATACAAATATAAACATGGCCTATCTAAATGGCCAAGCCCTTTCAATGCCGTCCATAGGAAATGATAGCTTCATCATGGTCATAACAGTAGTTCCCACCTTCCAAGGACCCCCGCTCATCCGGATAGCTCTGACGCACATTCGGGTCTGCTCCATTAATTTCGAGCAAATACATAAACACAGCCTGTTCAAATGGCCAGGCCCCTCCAATGCTGTCCATAGGAAATAAACAGCTTCATCATGGTCATAACAGCGGTTCCCACCTTCTAGGGACCTTCATTCTTCCGGATAGCTCCGACGCACATCCAGGTCTCCTCCATCAATTTCGATCAAAAATGGCATTGGGAATCGCTTCTCAAAATCGCAGACTGCAATGTTTTAAAACTCGTTCATCTCACCTGAAAACCTATCACATAATGAATAACTTGGATGAATACTTAGACGAATACACATAAAATGACTAAATTCAAAAAGAGTAGAAGAGTCCAAAAATCTCGGAAGGAAATATCTACAATACAATTCAACAAAATGAAGAATACCCAAAAGCTGATAAATTACAATTTTTAGCTGTTTACAAATCCAGATTGTCCAAATTGCTGACCTAATTGTAGATGAAGCCATACATCACTGTCAGATCTTATGGGTTTGGTGGTATCATAGGTCCCCACAAAAGAAAAGAAAACTAAGGGAAAAGCGATATAGATTTTGATTACTAACTGTCACCAACAAAGTCAGTGAAAACCACATCATCTTCCATTAAAAAACAATCAGTCGGTGGCCAAATATCAAGTTCCCAACCAAAATAGTGGAAGCAGAAATGTAGGGAGAGTTGAATGAATGTGGAGCGTAAAGCAAAATCTAGGAAAAGGATTTTACCTGAACCTCTTGCAGGAGCTCTTCAAGTTCCAATGTTATTTGCGAGAAGGATGCTTGTGATTTGATGTTTAGAAGAAACCTAACCCCACCCAAAATTTCAATAATTTTGTTAGTACTTGGATTAGTATGTGAAACCTGGAGCTAAAATCCTTCAAAACAAAACACAACTAGCGGTGACTAAGATGCAATTGTAAGCAACATCATAAATTAATAGAGTTTGGCTGGTAATGAGTTAATGTAACTAGAGTCTAGACAAACATAAACAATGAGCCAAACAAGGAAATGTTTAAACTACAATAAACCTATCTGTTATATCAAATGGGTTTTCAGACTGTTTAACTACAAGACAACCGCTGCTCTTAATTGATCAAATCTAATGTATCCCATGTATTTAATTGCTCTTAACTACATGCATGGGTGTGTCCTAACAAGCTAACCAAAAAAAAAAAAAAAGAGCAGAGTACCGGGAAAGGCGTTCGAGATTTTGAAAGTGAAGACAAGACACAAATGCCAATGATGATGGATATATCCCTTAGAAGTGTAATCTATGTGGTGTGCAAATGATAACAATTGGAACAGCTCAAGGTGAGGTTTAGTCGATTTTCTAGCAGCAGTAATGTCCATCTTGGTTCACCCAATGCTCGAGGAAAGCCACATCAGCAAAGAAATTACAATAAGAAATAAGAAATAAAATAGGCGGAAGATTACCTAAAAGTTGGGAAAGAAACCAGGATAGAGACTAGTCCACACAGGAGGATGCTCAGGCGCCATGGCGAAGCATTGAGGTACTGAAGTTGGGTTCTCAGCCTGTCAATAGAAAAACTGTCACTTAAAACTAGCTTTTATGTGAGACAACATGAATTAACAAGTAGACTTCCAAAATGACACTGAACATCAACAAGGTTCAATATCTGCATGTTGGAAAGAAGGCCCAAAAGTAGTTAGAGATCAATTAATATCTACAAAGGTAACATGTGCAGTAGCAAAGTATCTATCAATGATGAGAACCCTGTAAAGAGATGAGATTGATTGACATTCTAATTAGTTTCACAAGCTTTTAATTAGATCTATTGATAAACTAATTTGGGAAATGTTCTATCAAATGTGAACTTTTAAAGAAGAAATATTAGCTATGCATAGCATGTTCCATTAGGCGTGTATATGGGAAAAGCATCAGGATGTTTTTGGGGATTTTGGGTCAAGTCTAATGGTATATAAATGTAATATAACAGATTCCTCATTTGAAAAATCCATAACAAATATACCATTAGGCTTAAATCCTAACATGATTTTTCTCAAATGATGGATGGAGTGGATGTTGCACTAGCATCACAAATTACTGATTTTTTAAGAAAACTAATCACAGCAGAAAAAAGAAAGAAAGAAAGAAACGAGCAGAAATACCTTGTATCTGATTTGTGATGTTGCACTAGCATGTCATACACTGTTGTTTCTTTGGGTTGCCATTAATGTTTCAGTCGATTTTCATCTTCCTTTTGTTGTATGCCTATGAAACAGGCCACAATCCACCAAATCATGCTTGATTTGTGTTCAATTAGGGCCTACTTAATTGAGTTTTCAACAAGTCAGGCAAGTAGACAACATTTCTTGTTAAGAAAATGGTCTGATATTCTATTAAATACATGTCAAAATCATTCAAGCTAAAATTATATCCTTCTAAAAAGAGAATCTGCATCAGCAATGGCTGCAACATATTAAAGAACTTAACAGCCTCTTCTGTTCCCTTCTTGTCAAGAACAGAAGTAACAATCTCTGTGAATGATGACTGCAATAAATCTCTATTGAAATCAATCCTCACCATTTCACTTTTACTGATCATATGCCTCACCCCAAAGCAGTCAAAAAATGCAGTGATATCACTAAATGTCATGATCAATCCAGCATCTAATAAATAGCAGCTTCACAATTGAGAACTCTGCCCAGTAGCAATTGCATCAGCAGGTCGCCAGCACTCATAACATGAGCACTGATGTCAGGTGGTCAGCCACTCATTAAACTATTGCCAAGCTACATGAGATTTTCTGTACCAGCCATCAATAGCTAGGACAAGCCTGTGATGGAGGATGGAGATGGTGATGGTTGTGTTCAGCTTCATAGTCGGAATATATGTAATATTCAAGACTATTGTAGAGCAGAAATTAGTTAAAGAGGCCAGCCCACGATGCATTTGACACCCCACTATCTTACAACACAGTTGAGTGGCACCACACAAATTTGTATGGTATATGCACACAAACAAAGAAACACTGGGATCCAAATCAATGAGAACTTTAACATACAATTGCATCTTATCAGAAATCATAGATCTTTTCCAGGGAAAACAAAGTTTCAATAGACCAAGTTATGATCATTGATACATGACGAGTAGTTTCCAGGCTGCAACATATGAAACAGATGACAAAATATTTGTCCTGATAATATAGCATGTACTGAAAAATTACATAGAACCAAAGGATCATAGTATAACTTACGGAAGAAGGCCCTCTTCCAATGGCTCCCACGTGTCAGTTATATCAGTAGATCCAATTAATGTGTTTTGATGGAGACCTACAATCCTTCTCTGAAAATGAAATGCATTTTATTTGTGCATAGAGAAGAATAATTTTGAGAGAGATGTCACAAAATCACGTTAATATAGAGATTAAGAACTTGATCGAATAAAATGAGTAAAAAGTTTCCAGGGATAGCAGTGTTTTGAGTATTGTATCAGCCGATATGGATGTATCGTACCCATATCAGCCTAGTACGATACACAACACAGGTCTGTATCAGCTCCCATTTTCCACATTTTCACCTTTTTTCTTCTCCTTTTGAATTTCTACAAGTCAGGGATTGTTCAGGCTTAAAGACAAGCTTTTTTGCCTCAAATCAAAGGACCAAATGTTGGGTACTTGATTTGAGAAATTTTATGAAGGAAATTTAAAAATAAATAAATAAATAGATAAATAAAGGATCGATACCAAGACCTCAACTGGCAGGCTGGGTAATTATAACAATAGGTACCAGGTCTTTGGTCTAGGGTAATCCACAATAAAAGGTACCATTTACCATGAACTAAAACCATATATTATCCATACCTTAATTGGACTCACTACAAGGGTAATCTTTCAATGATGGCCCACTGCTTCTGATAATTACTACAGGGGTAAGAAAATTACAAATAGTAAGACTCATGAGATGACATATGTACAAATAGTGAGAAGACTAGCTGGTAATGACAGGAGGCTAAGACATCAAATTATTTATGAAGAACAGGAAAAAAACAAAGATAAAATAAATAGTTAAAAACTTTACCATTTCAATATTGAACCTTGTAGTGGCAACATTGATCTGTGAGGCTAAAAATTAGAGGCCCATATTCATGAGAAAGAAGGTACTTAAGACGATAGGAAGAAAGTTGAAAAAGAACAATGTTGCTCTTGATATTGTTGATTTTGGCGAAGAAGATGATGGGAAACCGGAAAAGCTAGAGGCCCTTCTTTCTTCCGTAAACAATAATGACAGCAGTCACATTGTTCATGTTCCTCCTGGTCCCTATGCTCTTTCAGATGTTCTTAACAGTACGCCCATATTCACTGGAGATGAGGAAGGAGGAAACAATTTTGTTGTAGCTGCAGCTGCAGCAGGCGGTGTGTCTGGATTTGATTTTGGCGTGGATCTTAACTTGGATCCCGAAGCTGGCTCTTGCCCTTCGGGTTTCAATGGAAGAGGAGAGGGCAAGGCAAGAAGCTTTGCTAAGAAAGCTTCAGAGGATGCTGCTAAACAAGAAAAAGGAGGGGAGTAGGCATCTACTTCTCAAGATGCAACTATGGCTGAATCTGTAAGTAGTTCAGGTCCTGGGGCTGATAACAAAAGAGCTGATCTCACAGAGGATGAGACTGCCTTGCTTGAGAAAGCCCTAGCAATGTCAATAGATGATCCTAGATCTAGTCAATCTGGTGGTGTGCCTGTGGAAGATACAGATATGTCAGAGGCGACTACAGAAGACCAAGAGTTGGCTTTTACCCTTCAAATGTCTGTGCAGGATAGTGCAAAAGATATAGCTAGCCATAATGACATGAGCAAGGTGCTTGGAGACCAATCTTTCGTGTCATCTATTCTTGCTTCGCTTCCTGGAGTTGACCCTAATGATCCTTCAGTTAAGGATTTGCTGGCATCTCTCCAAGTTCAAACAGAGCAAAAGAAAGATGAAGATAAGCCACCAAGCGAGGGTGAAAAGTGATGGTGCTCTGTAAGCTGTCCATGCCTCCACATGCTCTCCAAAGGTCAGGTTTGTGATATACATACAGAAGGCTCCTAGGAAAGTTTGTGAGAAGTAGACATCTCTTTTCAACCATGAATGAATTTGATTTAAACAGTTTCAATGTTTCCAAATTATGATGACTTGAAGTGAAGCTCATGTGGTGCAAGCTGTTCTTGTTTGGGACTTTGATGGTGGCAGCAGCAACAACAATCAGGGAGGTTATTTTTGCATTCAATTAGAGGCCTTGGCAAATTCCTCCTAGTTTGAATTAATCAAACAACCACCTATTGTAGGTTATTTATTTCCAAAACACTGGTTTAAAATGGATGCATGCCTGTCATCGAATTCTTTGACACAGACCATGCAAACACGCCATCAAAAATAAAAATAAAAATGGTTGCACTACTTCTAATATCTAACTTGTTGTCAAGTTGAGTTTGAATTTGTAAACTTTGACAGAGAGCATTCAAATTATTATATATAAATAAATATAAATATAAATATAAATGTATATAGGAAAAAATATTCAAACTATGGAAACTGATTTCAAAAACTAGTCCCAATGCATGCCTTGTGGCATTCTCAAGCCTTCTAGGGTTGCACTGCTTCTAATCTTTAACTTGTTGTCAAGTTGAGTTTGAATTTGTAAACTTTGATAGAGAACATTCAAATGATTATATATATATATATATATATATATATATATATATATATAAACATATATACATACATATATGTGTGTGTGTCCGCCCGCGCGTGTGGGCATCAGAAAAGGCACCAGCCCCCACTTAGAATAAGAACCCAAGCCTACAGAACCATCAATGCATATATATGATATGTACATTAGAACATACAACGCCTTGTTTGGCTAGAGAGTCCACTTCAGAGTTTGCCTCTTCAAAGATGACCTTTAAACTGATTGGATGCACTCTGCATAAGTCTTGGGCTTCCTCAAATGCTCATTATATTGAGATTATGAATGTTCTATCACAATTGCAAAGAATTGCTTGGATTGAGAATTTATATTCCAGATTTGCTGCATTGAGTGCTATCACTACAAAAAAGAGGGTTTTTAGCGACGAAACTTTTAGCGACGAAACACATTTTCATCGCCAAAAGTCACTTTTAGCGACGAAATAAATTTTCGTCATTAAAAGTGGGATTTTAGCGACGAAACTTTTAGCGACGAAAGTTTTCCTAGCTAAAACTAGTGCATTGGACTTTTAGCGACGAAAATTTTCACCGTTAAATGCTCCACACATTTTACTGCACTGTGGAATTAAATTTCTTTTAGCTGCGAAAATTTTCGCAGCTAAAAATACTGTATGAGACTTTTAGCGACGAAACTTTTCGCGGCTAAAAGTCTTGTATTGTACAAGACTTTTAGCGGCGAAAATTTTCGCTGCTAAAAGTCTTATACTTTACAAGACTTTTAGCAGCGATAATTTTCGCTGCTAAAACTAAACTAACATATCTTTTAGCGACGAAAAAGTTTCGTCGCTAAAAGTTTCTTTTAAAAAAATTTATTCAGTTCAAAATACGTACAAAATTCCTGATATACTCCTGTTAACAATATATTCCATCATATTCATCCTGATATACAAATTTCATCATATTCACATTCACATTAATCTAAACCCAAACAACATAAACTTATAGCGGTGAAAATGTTCGTCGCTAAAAAATACTATAAAAGACTTTTAGCAGCGAAACTTTTCGCTGCTAAAAATATTTTCCAAAAGATTTTAGTAGCGAAAATATTTGCGACAAAATAAATTTTCCAAGACTATTAGCTGTGAAAGTTTTTGCTGCGAAAAAATTCTTAAGACTTTTAGCAGCGAAAATTTTTGCCGCCAAAAAAATTTCCAATCGTTCCACTTTTAGCAACGAAAATTTTCGTCGCTATAAGTCTTTTTAAAAAATATATATATACAGCTCAAAATTCCGCACAAAATTCCTGATATACACCTGTTAACAATTAAAACAGTCAAAGAGAAGTACAATTAAAAGAAAGAAAGAAGAAAAGAAAAGAAGGTATGGGTTATAGGTTATAGAAATGAGAATAATAATAGAAATGGGTTATAGGTTATAAGAATGCCCATTCCACCGTGTATTCATATGATATCAATCAAAAACCAGAAATTAAGAAGAATCAAGTTCTTATGCTCAATCAGATTTCGTTGAAAGTCAACAAAAGAATCCTCATTCTTAGAAGTCAACAAATATAAAAGAAAATCCACACTATTTTACCATCACACATTCAACCAAAAGACAAAAACAAAACAAAAAAAAAAAAAAAAAAACTGATCCAAATATAGCTCAACACAAAAGATTGAACAACTCTGTTTGAGTTTCAAGTTTTTACTAGTGGAGCCCATGGTTCACTGAATTTAAATAGGTTAGGATTAGAATAACACAAGTGTTGCCATTTATCAGGTAGGGCACAATCACAACATGCCTCATTCCAAAAACCAGACGAAGTGAGTAAGCTAGACGCCACACATGCTGCACACTCATGAGTTTTAATTGTAGACTTTTCCCAACTGCCCATTTTTGTCATTACCTTTGTGGTTAGTACATGGCATGTATTCAGTGAACCTTACCTGATGAATGGCCCAAACCTCTGACACGTGCCATACATCCAAAGCAAACATGTGTTAGGCCCACTAGCGTGAAGGACTGCTCATTCAATTGCGACCTAAATAATTTGCTTTCACTAGTATTAATGATGATCCTTTATGCTTTCAGTTCACCTAAAAGCATATAGCTATTAAAGGTTGTGTAACATGCATGGGACCCAAGTAATAAACACCTATCAAAACACAAGACACTTAACCAAACCAACAATACCAACTAATAAGTAAAAGACACCAAAACAAATATGAACAGAAATACAAATAATTGTCTTGGGTCCAACTAGATGTCTAGTGTTTTCGAACTGTGGGTCCAACCAGATGTCTAGTGTTTTCAAACTATGGGTCCAACTAGGCTGGTTGAGTGGTTACCAGTTCTGTCAATGGACAACAGAAGTACAAATTGGTTGGGCAGAGGCAATTGGAAATGATGTCCAATCATCTACAAGTTTTGTAGAATAAGCTTACTGTACAACTGTTGCATTTGAGGCTAAGCATGTTGTTTTCATCATATTCTACCTGCTTTCATTGTATCCAACAAATCCAAAGTGGTAAACTCAAACATGAAATTGAAAACCTAAAAAATAGGGCACCTTTAGAATCATGTAGACTACCACGTGAATTAGAAGTTTTTGAAAGGTTATTCATTGTTTTCTATGGTGTCACACACCCGATGATTTTGCATGTAGTCCTGATTTTTTCGAGATTCCATCACCATTTTGCAGCTCACTTTGTGTGGAAATTTGTATGGACTACAACATAGAAAAGAATGGACAATCAACCTCCAACTCACATGATGGCCCATGTAACATACGGTTGCATACGCATGACTTTGAAAGTTTCCCAATTACCCGTTGAACATATGTGCAATAGTTGTAAAATAAGCTTAAATTTGAGCCATCCATTTGGTCCATTATAGATTGAGATCTTGCAAAGAGAAATCACCATTAATGCCTTTTTAATGCCATAATCCTAACAAGATTGCTTATAAACAAGTAAAATGAAATCAGCCCAAAACCACAAACTGTAAAAAAACAAAACCACACAGAAGATAAGTTTGTGTTTGTTTCATCCCATTGTAGATAGACCATGTCTCAAGAACCTCCTGGTGAACAGAGTGAATTTCACACATACAGCAAGGTGGCCAGCAAAGGGTTTGGGGAGTTTCGTGAATGGCCCTCGTTTGAAACACTTCATACAATATGGATTACTAAGAATGTGATATCAAATCTGGTCGATCACCTGAAAGAGATGTTCAACCTAGTCGAGAAGGAATTCACACCGGGAAAATAGAAAAGATCCATTGCAGTCAATCGCATGGGCAGTTTTCGTTTTACGTTAATTTATATCACCAAGCCAATGTCAGCTAAGGCCGTTCCCCTTCCCCCAGCTGGAAAATACCAACCACGAGAATCATCTGTTGTATTTCCTGGAGGCACTGGAGTTGTAGGGCCCATCGCATCTCGAGGGATATTGACCAAGGTGCAACGGTATGTGAATTCTAGCTGGGGTTCAAAAAGTGCATTGTTTCAGGAAGTGATCTGCATGAAGAAAACGACCCAATTTGTCTACTTGCAAGGAGACATTGTGTGAAATGATTGAAGCTGAATTCCGTAATTTTGGTTGTTCAAAGGTTGAAAGAAAAGGATTTATTTGCATAAGAAACTGCAATCTAGGACTTCATTTACAATTCTCAACACACTCATTTTTAAGCTTTTCATAAGAGTGATGTACTTTCTGATTCCAGACTAGTTTTTTTCTCTGTTGAGAGAGGAATTTGAAATGGTAGCCAGACAAGATTGTGGCGTGTGTCTGAGCTTAATTCCATAATTTCCTTGTATCCCATTCCGACAATGTCCATACGGCTGAGAGAAGACAGGCAGGGGTGGCAGGGCATTAATGTGTTGATGGTTGTGAAGACTTTTGAACCCAAGACCATGGCATTGGTATGAACAACTGACTTGTAACAAAGGATTCAGTGCGATGGCATGATTTTCGTTCTCAAGATTGATAGAGAAATTTCTTTGGTGGTTTCTCAATGGAGCATTGTTCTTCATATGTAATTTATGTAGATTTTGGAATTACATTGCTCCAAATCTCATTCAAGAAACGGTTCAGTTTCTGTGGAATCAGAATTGTAACATCACAATGTATTGAAATTAACGCAATTTTTTTTCTTTGTCAATTGATAAGTAGACATTTTCCTTTTGCTGGTGAGGTGGTCTTTGGTGGATCAAGTTAAGCTTATTGTGTCCAAGAAATTAAGGGATTGTTTGGATGTATGCCAATCAATGGAATGTGGGATAGATAGTCATCTCAATCGCATTTTGTAGGTGTGGGAGTGTTTGGCAAAACCATCTTAGAAAAGAAGCTTTTGACGATAAGAAAGAAGGTTGGGGACTAGGATAAGATTAACATGGCCCTCTTCGGTCCTTAGTTGAGTCATGACTCGGCTGAGTCATCCTTAATCGTAATACTGACTTGTGGTGCCGTATCAGATCAGAGAATCATGCCCATTGAGAATGTAGAATGGATACTGCCCTTATAGCAACATTGGTACAGGCACAACATGGGCCCAGCTTGTCAGAGATGAGGCCAAACATGCTATGCATGGACCCATCTTTGACAGTCTAGGCTCCACCATTCACATCCCATGTCCTGCCTGTACCAATGTCAGTGGAAGCAAGGGTAGTACAAAATCTGCCTAGTTTATTTATCCTCGTATAAATCTATGTAGATGGTGACCATGGAAAGAGGAACAAGAATTGCATGGTGACCCTGCCACCACAAATGTTCACTGTGACATGATGTGGTGGGATCTGAGTGGAACATGTGTTACTGTCAGGATGGGCCTGACTCTGCCCATCGTGACCTCGCTACTGGTCGATGCTGTGGGCCCCACCATGATGTATGTATTTTATTCATGTTGTCCATTCATTTTTCCAGCTCATTTTAGTGCATGGCCTACAATAAGGTTTTAATGGTTAATCACCACAGTTTCCAGTGGTGTGGTTCACTTGAGATTTGGATCTGAGTAATACACACCAACGGTCTTATCGGGTAAGACCTAATCTGCTCCAGCATCCCACAAGGTCACCATACATATTGTGGTAGCAGGGTGAACACCCAACCTGTCCTGGAAATACCTTCATATGTGATCCACCTTAATTAATCCTCTCTAAAATAGAGTCTAGTGTGTAGTGTGTTATTGTTGGATACATTGGGCCTCAACCATTCCACTTTGGTTCATCTTTCAATGGTTTGATACATGTGCTTCACCTATTGTGCATAAAGATAAAAATTCTGATAATATATTAGAGAAATACATTGACACTCTTGTAGAGTACGAAGGTGCCATTGACAATATGCAGGTTACTCAAAAATTGCATAATTCGAACTAAACTGTTTAAATTATAGTTTTCAATTAAATGGACCACCAACAAAAATCCAAGTTTATTCGATAGATGGACCCTATCCAGTTTCACCCCATGAGTCACCCGGACGATTTGCCAATGACTCGGTTATGTCATGTATTGACTAGAGATCAGAAAACAACTTGAACAATCGTAGTGCCAATAATATAAAGCTCAAGTAGTGGAAATTGAATAATTAATACTCTGTTTAGAAAATTAACAAAACTAATTAAATGAAAGCAACAAGTATGAAATACAAAACTATCAATATATAGATTTTTTTTATTATTTTTATTTCCAGAAAGGTGGGAGCACACCACCTGTAACTTTGTTGATTTGACAAAAATGTGTACAAACATGCAGGTGGGCTCCACATAAAAGATGTATACTTCCACATAAAAGATGTGCAAAACATGAGGAAGGCTTGGGAAACATACTTCCATATATGGGGCAACTTAAAAACCTTAAATTCATCAACAAGTCTCCACAGTTTCAAAAAGTTTACAGTTGCTATGTTAGGATTTTACTATAGGATGAAAATGGAAACTGTGCTAGCCATATAAAGTAAAATTTGATCACATCATAAGTGGCCCCATCTGCGTGCTTATCACCTAAGATCCAATGGCTAGCTCAATCTGGTTTAATCAAGATCAAGTATCTCGATATAGCCCAATGCGAGAAAAGAAAATCATGCACTTCACAACTCACTGACAATGAAGTTTTTCTCAATTATCATAATTCATGGTTAGATCAATGGTAGGGAGATTTTAGTATTTCGATTTTAGAATTCATCTCGAGAGCTACATTTAAACAGACACTACATTTAACCTATCATCATTCGACCCTTAAACCGACACTAAGATCAAAAAAATTAAGACTTAAAAAAGGAGAAGTAACAATACATAATCAAAGGGTTTAAGAAATCCTAAAAAATGGAGGGTTAGGCCATCCTTTTTTCAGAAATCCTAAATCCCCAAATCCCCAAATCCCTAAATCCCTAAATCCCCAAATCCCCGAATCCCTAAATCCCTAAATCCCCAAATCCCTAAATTCCTAAATCCCCAAATCTCTAAATCCCTAAATCCCCAAATCGTTTCAATCGGTATTGAGATTAAGAGAGAGAGAGAGAGAGAGAGAGAGAGAGAGAGAGAGAGATACCTGTTTGAGTTGGAGCCCCAATCACGGTCAACCAAGCTTTAGAGGATGCGTGAGAGAAAGAGAGGACTGAGAGAGACGAGAGAAGAGAGAGAGAGCACCGAGAGAGAGGGCGTGGTAGGGCATTCGACAACAGTAGTGGAGAGAGAAAGAGAGAGAGGAAGAAGAGAAAACATAGAGAGAAAGAGGAGGGAGAGGGTGTGAGAGAGATAGAGAGAGAGAGAGAGAAGAAAGGGTGCGAGAGAGACGATCGGATCAGGGCAAGGGAGAGAGAGGATGCGAGAGAGGAGAGGGTGAGAGAGAGAGAGAGAGAGAGAGAGAGATGAGAGAGTGCGAGAGACGGCCTATAGCGTCTTTGGACGCGGCTTAGGTAATGACGCCACCAAGTTCCGTGGCCCCACGATGTATGTGTTATATCTACACCATCCATCCCTTTTTTTGATATCATTTTAGTATACGAACCAAAAAATGAGGCAAAATAAAAATATGTAGTGACCCCACCAAATAAAACAAGGGGGAGAGTGATTCCCACCGTTGAAACTATCCAAAGGCCCCTCATAATGTTTATTTGAAGTCCAACCTGCCCAAAAGTTAAAAAAGACATGAAATAAGGGAATACACAAATATCAACTTGATCTAAAACTTTTGCGGCTTTTAGATTGGGGTCCACTTGAGCTTTAGATTTAACTCGCTCTTTGGATATTGCCCTAAAATGATCTCCGAGCTTTAGATTTAACTCGCTCTTTGGATATTGCCCTAAAATGATCTCTTCAAACGGAAGGAAGGTGTGGATACAAAATATACATCATGGTGGGGCCCATGGAACTTGCTAACGTCACTTTAGTATCCAGTCTCGCTACTCCCCTTGACACCAGCCCCGTAGCTGATGGTTGGTGCTCTGTGGGCCCCACCATGATATATATATTTCATCCATTATGTTCATCTATTTTTAAATATATCATTGTGGGCCACCATGAGGTATATATTTATTCAACTCCATTAATCAGGTTTACATTTCAAGGAAGCTCTTTCGCAAATTGTGTTCAATCCAATCTCCTATCTCATGTCTAAAAAAAAAAAACATCTTGAAAAGTTACGCGGATTGCCAGCTCCCCAGGAAGTTCCTGTGGAAGTTAAGTGGGGTCCACGTCCACCTTGATATGTATAAGAGATTCACTCGGCTACGTGGTGTGGCCACTTAGTTTTGGACTTGAGCTGGCAAAATAAATAAATTCACATAAACATGGTGGTGGTGGCAGGCAATTTGCAACTACTTCGCAGAATATTGGAAAGTTTTAACGGACGTGGATTGCCTGCAAACTAGGAACTTCTTAGGGAAGCCAAGTGGGGCCACCGTGAAAAATCTACTTCATCCATGCAAATTTTTTTTTCCAGATTGTGTTAGGACAAGGATAAAAAATGATGGATTCAAAAATTAAGTGGGCTGCACAACAGAGGATTGAACGTACACCGTTGAAAACTTTATGAGGCTACGAGAATTTTGGATCAGGCTAATTTTGTGTGTTTTCTGTTCATCTCAATAGGAATGACCTTATGGAGGGTATGGATGGAATATAAACATCACAGTGGGCCCCAAAGATTTCAACGGCAGGCATTTACCTACCTACGTTTTTCCTGTCGTATGGCCCACTTGAGTTTTGAATTTGTATAAATTTTAAGACCCATGTTCTAACATGATCTGAAAAAGCGGATGGACAGGGTGGATTTCTCACAAACATTAAAGTGGGCCACCTAGCTTACCGTCGCAAAAAAAATTCCCAAGAAAGGTTCTGGAATTTAAAAGTAGTGGTACAGACAACTACCAACCTGTAGGGCCCACTAAAGTTGGGAAATGATAATATCTTGCTAGTTGCTATCTCCTGAAATTTCCAATATCTCGTGATGAGATGACTACGTACATTTTTGCCAATTGACATGGCCCGTTAGATGGACAAACTAGATCACCACATGCACATTTAGCACCAGAACAAGGACTTTGCAAGTTACAATATTTTTTGATAGATGCCACTACCTTAACCATTCACTTATTCATACAATTAGGAACAGGCCATGGTGTGATATTCACACCGGTCGGATGATCATAACCCTTTGAATGGACCCAATTTGCTAACAACCATCCATTGTTTGCGACCTATAATTCACATGGTGCCCCTATCCATAATTGGCAATGGACCTGGATGGCTTCAAGCATAACTATCAATTAGGGTTGTCCAAGGGCCATGGCTTGGTCAGTCTGTTCTCAAGTTTTGAACTATAGGTGACAATGTATTGGGTCAATTAGCAGGTTAACAGACCCGAGCTGTTTCTAATGAAGGTTGGAGTAAGCTAAATGGGTATGAATCTAATTAGGGTTGAACCATACGACCTAACCCAACCCTGCCATATAAATAACCAATGGGATGGGCTAGATGAACCAATCCAAATTCTGGACCATATAGCCCAATGTTCCATTCTTAAACTTAGGGCTACAACTTGTGTTCGGATCGAACCAAACCCAATTGACCCAAACCTATGACCGGATCAGGTTGTCAAGGTCCTCGGTTGGGTTAGGATTGGAAAATACCAACCTAATCTGCATTTGGGTTGAGCATTTTTGGGTTAGGTTAAGTCAGATTGGGAATAATGAAAACATCAACCTGCCCGAGAGTCCTACTCGAATCTTTGTGTGGTTGTGCAGGTCAGTTCCGGTTGATTGAGCCCAACTAAAATACAATTAAACTACATGAAGCTGCCCACTGCGACCTGCGGTCTTGGCTGCTCCGGTCCATTCGGGTTCAAGCGCGGGTCTCACTATTTCCCTATAGTATGACCCACTTCAACAATGGATCTATCTCATTTTTTAGATCTCATTTCATCATGGTTCGGAGAAAATGATGGACGAAGTATATTTTACACTGTCATTGTAGTTGGCCCACATTAATTCATATCTTCTCATGTTTTCTCTTCATTTATATATTTTTTTAATATTATGAACATGTTGGATGTCAAATAAACATTACCATGCGCCTATCAATGGTGGAAATCATTATTCCACACTGTTTCGTGTGGCATGGTCCACTTAAGTTTTGAATTTACTGAAAATACGGGATCATTGGCTTGTTCATCCATTTTTTGAGATCATTTTAGAGAACTATCCAAAAAATTATTCATATCCAAAGATTAATTAAATGAACCACACCACAAATAAGGGGGCTACTTCCCCTAATACCATCCAATGGCTTGTGGTTGGTGCTCTGTGGGCCCTAACATGACATATGTGTTTAATCCATGCTGTCCATTTATTTTTAAAAATCATCTTACGACATGAGAGTAAAAATAAGACATATCCCAATATGAAATGGACCACATTAACAAGAAACAGTGTTGAATGAGCGTCAACCATTTAAAACATTTCGGGGGCCATAAAAGTCTTAGATCGAGATGATTTCTGTTTTTCCCCTTTATCTGGGCACTGTATGACCTAACCAATAGATTGGATGTCAAATAAAAAGTACACTTTGGGCCTTAGGAGGGTTTTAATGATGGATAACCAATTATTATTGTTTTTATGTGGTGTGGTCCGTTGATATTTATATACCAAGCAATGGTGGTGGATAGTGCTATGGTCCCTACCATGATGTATGTGTTTCATCCACGTTGTCCATCTATTTTTATAGATCATTTTATGATATGAGAGAAAAAATGAGGTATATCTAAATCTCAAGTGGACCACATTACAGAAAAATGTGTTGGATGACGTTGACCATTAAAAACGTTTTGGGGGCCATAAAAGTTTTGGATCAAGATGATATTTATTGTTTCCCTTCATCTGGGTTTTTATGACCTAATCAACATATTAGATTTCAAATAAACAGTATCAGTGGGCCTTAGGAGGATTTTAATAGTGGATATCCGACCATTATTGATTTCCTGTGGTGTGGTCCACCTGAGATTTATATACCTATCATTTTTTGGCAAAAAGCCTAAAATGATCTCTAAAAATAGATGAACGGAATGGATGAAACACATACATCATGGTGGGGCCCACAAAGTACCCACCACCAGTGGCCAATCCGCTTCCCAAATTTGGGTGCGTGCTCAAAACAGAGCCGCGCCCAAAGTTTAGAGATTTCATATTCTCTCTCTCTGTCTCTTCTATCTCTCTCCATTCCCTTATCAGAGCCCCTAATCCAAAAAAAAACCAAAGGTGCACCGAGTGGAGATTGCCATGCCAAAACCCAAAATCCCTAAAAACCCCTAATTCTCCCATCCTCTGCAATGCGCAACCCTAGGAGAGATTGGACGCCATCGAGAAGAGGATCTCCCCAGAATCGATCCCAGCGGAGAGGTAAGTCTCCTGGGCTACCAGAGTATGTTGCCAAGAAGAAGAACCCGGTCGGTGAAATCGGATTTGGTCTTTTCGTCGACAACATCCCGTTCGACTGCACCCATGAGGATTTACTGAAAATCTTCATCAGGTATGGAAAGGTGGTGGATGTATTCATACCTTGCTTCCCAATCACTAGAAAACTTAGGGGATTTCCTTTTGTCAGGTTCCTGTATGAGCATGATGCGAAGGCAACCATAGATATCTGGACGGAAGGAAGATAGACTCGCAGAGTGGTTACTGATGAGATCTAAACCCGTGTCACCTCCTCCTCGAAAAGATCATCAAGAAGCGACCAAACAAGTATTAGATAAAATAGTTTATGATTACAATCTCCCTACTGTATTTCATGCATGCTAACTATTTGATAAAATGGCTCAACAAGGAGTGTTTTGTGTGGATGTAGCTGATTTGTAAATGAAGAAATTTTTTTCAAGAAAATCTTATTGAAAGACAATCATGGGAAGCATATTTTCATTTCTTATTGTTTTCTAGAGATGGAGTTTCCCAAAAATTCCATTTTCTTCAAAATAAAAATAAAAAAAAAAATCCACAAATATCTTGGTGAATTCTTCATTATAGATCTTTTTTGCTTCTCACTTTAATAAAATGGATATTACAAACTTACAATGGAAAATTCTCCCATTCATGTATTGCATGCTATTGTGTTGTACCTTACTATGGAGGTAAACAATGTGGAATAAGCCAGGGAAGGAAGGAGTACCAACACTGTGTTATGCGTAGGATCTTCCTTCAATTATCTTTCGTGAATTCTTCTTTACAGATCTTTCATTTTTCACTTTAATAAAATGTATGTTACTATAGAAACATTGTCCCATTCAAAAAAGAAAAAAAGAAAAATTCTTATTGTTCCATGTTGTGTAATGTTGAAATTCATTTTCCATGTTCATAATTTATTAATTGCGTGTGTACTATCGTAGATGCTATTTATTTGCATCATAGCTTTCTTTACTGCAATGCTTGCTTGCACGTGATTTTTCCATGGATGGAGTAGGCGAAATTGTTTTACATTAACTGCCATTTCTGGGATGAGTAAAGTGCCATTTCTGCAATGCAATGCTATTTAGTTCCTTTTTCTTAAGGGGAATGTCTCACCTGCAGCTAGTTGTTGAATAGAAAGCTATTGAACTAGCTTTTGTGGGGTGTATGGCATCTAACCCTTGCAGAGCAGAGTTTCACCACCATGAAGATCAGGCCCATTCAACTCTCAGGTGGGCCAGCACATGAATTTGGAGGTTTTAAGTGGTTCTTTGTTATTTTCTTTGGTGTGGCCACTTGATGATTCGACCCTTTGGTTTCGGGGGCATCCCATTATTCATGGTGGGAAAACCCTTCTAAACACGTTGAATTCCATACACAAACCATGGTGGGCGCCCACACAGCTTGTAGCATGGTTTTCTCATCTACATCTAGTTGCGGTGGGACCTTCCCATTGTTATTATGTGTATTTTGCTTCCTTCTTATTTTGTTTCTCTTTTTTTTTTTTTTTTTTTTGCTTGCCATTAAAATTTTCATCATTATTTAAAAGAATGAAGTGAGCTAGTATTTATACAACAATGATCGTTTCCAACATGTGTGGAAGTTTCGGCTTCATGCTCATTTTCTGCACAACTGTTTCCTTTTGGGAATTCTAGGGTCACAAATGAATGTGATAAGCCATGTAGATTTTTGAAGATTTGGATTGGCTAGAGTCCTGTATGTTGGTAGAATCTTACTTCCCCATGCGATTATGTTTTACGGTATTGGGCTCTCTCTTGGGTTTATGTGACAGTGGTTTTAGTGATTGTGCTTGTGGGTTTTTATGTTTATTGTTCTTTTCATTTTCTTGTTGCATTGTATTAATACACTGTCGATTCTGCAGTACACTTCAATTAGTCCACTTGAGCGATAGAGTGCTTGTGAAAATCAAAACCGTTGAGGAGAAAACTACCGAAGCGGTATTTTTCTTCACACGATCGCCTTGCACCAAGCCCCAAGGAGGTGAAGTTGTTCTTTGTTGGAGAGGGTAAGACCATTGGCAATAACAAAGTTGACATCAGTGTCCAGGTGATATTGAGTTCTCTCTCTCTCTCTCTCTCTCTCTCATGTGGTAGGCAAGGGTCAATACACTGATGTGGGTCTGAATTTTTAACAGAATACATGATTTTTGCACTTCATAAAATTTATCATGCACAAGGTCTCAATTTTAATTCCATATTATTATGAGAAATGCTCCGGTGTTCTCGAGCACATAAATTATAGTGCTCCAGTTTCCTAGGTTCAGTTATGCAGTCCAATCAATTGATCAATCTGTCCATTAAGTCCAAAACAGATTTCTCACATGACCACGCGTGAACTGCACTGACCAGATAATCTAATCCATCCTTGATTTGGCCTTATTTTCTGTAGCCATCCTTTTTTCACCATGGATGGGATGCTATGATTTATTAACAAAAGTGATGCCTTAGATAACCTTCACAAAAAAAGTGATGCCTTAGATAACCTTTATGTAAATTATCTTGACCATCACTACAACAAATTAGACTTTTTGCAACGATTTTTTTTAGCGACGAGTCTAATTTCATTGGGAAATGCAATTTTTTACAACGACATTTCTAAGTCGTTGCAAAAAAATAGATTATTTACGATGACAGCTTAAATCGTCGCTAATAGTTAACTTTTTTGCGACGAGCTTCAATTATCGTCGCAAAACTTATCGCAAAAAGTTTTTGTATGAATTTTTTACAACGATCTTAACCATTCGTCGCTAATAACTACTTTTTGTGACAAATTAGGTGTCGTAAAAAAAAAAATTTTACGACGACACAAAAGTTGTCGCAAATAGTAGCTTTTGCAACGACTAGTTTAACCCATTGCAAAAAATACTGAATTATACTTTTTACGACGAACGTAGTTTCATTGCGAAATATTAGAGTATTTGCAACAATATTGTAAATCATCGCAAATAGTCAATATTTTTGCGACGAACTATAATTATCGTCACTAAAGCATTTCCCACCAATTTTTTCCTGGAAAATTACATGGCGGGAAAGATATTTCGCCACGTGTTTCTATGGTCATCGCTAATGTCCACTTTATGCGACGAATTGAGTGTCGTGGCAAAATATTATTTTTTGCAACGACACGAAAGTCGCTACAAATAGTCTGTTTTAGCGACGACTAGGTTAACTCGTTGCAATAAATACAAACTAAAACCTTTTACGACGAACGTAGTTTCATTGTAAAATGTTAAAGTATTTGCAACAACATTGTAAATCATCGCAAATAGTCTACGTTTTTACGACGAGCTATAATTATCGTTGTTAAAACATTTCCCACCAATTTCTCCCGAAAAAATTACGTGGCGGGAAAGACGTTTCGCCACGCGCTTTTATGGTCATCGCTAATGTCCACTTTATGCGACGAATTGAGTGTCGTGGCAAAACATTATTTTTTGCCACGACACAAAAGTCGTTGCAAATAGTCTATTTTAGTGACGACCAGGTTAACTCGTTGCGACAAATACAAACTGAAACTTTTTGCGACGAACGTAGTTTCATTGCAAAACGTTAGAGTATTTGCAACAACATTGTAAATCATTGCAAATAGTCGACGTTTTTGCGACGAGCTATAATTATCGTCGCTAAAACATCTCCCACCAATTTCTCCGGAAAAAATTACATGGCGGGAAAGACGTTTCGCCACGCATTTCTATGGTAATCGCTAATGTCCACTTTATGCGACGAATTGTGTGTCGTGGCAAAACATTATTTTTTGCCACGACACGAAAGTCGCTGCAAATAGTCTGTTTTAGCGACGACCAGGTTAACTCGTTGCGACAAATACAAACTGAAACTTTTTGCGACGAACGTAGTTTCATTGCAAAATGTTAGAATTTTTGCAACAACATTGTAAATCATCGCAAATAGTTGACGTTTTTACAACGAGCTATAATTATTGTCACTAAAATGTTTCCCACCAATTTCTCCGGAGAAAATTACATGGCGGGAAAGACGTTTCGCCACGTGTTTCTATGATCATCACTAATGTCCACTTTATACGACGAATTGAGTGTCGTGGCAAAACATTATTTTTTGCCACGACGACGAAGTCGCTGCAAATAGTCTGTTTTAGTGACGACCAGGTTAACTCGTTGCGACAAATACAAACTGAAACTTTTTACGACGAACGTAGTTTCATTGCAAAACGTTAGAGTATTTGTAACAACATGTAAATCATCGCAAATAGTTAACTTTTTGCAACGAGTTATAATCATCGTCGCTAAAACGTTTGCCACCAATTTCTCTGAGGAAAATTACATGGCGGGAAAGATGTTTCGCCACGCGTTTCTATGATCATCGCTAATGTCCACTTTATACAACGAATTGAATGTCGTGGCAAAACATTATTTTTTGCCATGACACGAAAGTCGCTGCAAATAGTCTGTTTTAGTGACGACTAGGTTAACTCGTTGCGACAAATACAAACTGAAACTGTATGCGACGAACGTAGTTTCATTGCAAAATGTTAGAGTATTTGCAACAACATTGTAAATCATCGCAAATAGTCAATATTTTTACGACGCGCTATAATTATCGTCACTAAAACGTTTCCCACCAATTTCTCCCGGTAAAATTACATGGTGGGAAAGACGTTTCGCAACATGTTTTCATGGTCATCGCTAATATCCACTTTATGCGACGAATTAAGTGTCGTGGCAAAATATTATTTTGTGCAACGACACAAAAGTCACTGCAAATGGTTTGTTTTAGCGACGACTAGGTTAACTCATTGTGACAAATACAAACTGAAGCATTTTACGACGAACATAGTTTCATTGCGAAATGTTAGAATATTTGCAACAATATTTTAAATCATCGCAAATAGTCGACGTTTTTATGACGTTATTTTTTGCAACGACACAAAAGTCGTTGCAAATAGTTTGTTTTAGCGACAACTAGGTTAATTCATTGCGACAAATATCAACTGAATCTTTTTACGACGAATGTAGTTTCATTGCAAAAGGGTAGAGTATTTGCAATAACATCTTAAATTATCTGCATGTGTACTTTTATGAATAGTTTTCCTTTATCTATCTATGTGCTCATCAATTAAACAGTGGAAACTAACATATATTGCCCATTAAGTTCCTGATCGACGATCGAACAGTGCACATTACTGATGATCGGTCGATCGACTTCTTAATCAACAAATCGGACGACATGAAGTGTTGTTGAACATCTGATCAACCTCCAATTAATGATTGAAAGTACAAACTAACATAAATCTTGTTATCAATTTTCCTATTGACGATAGAATGGTGCACATCGATAATCGCTTGATCGACCTCCAATCAACCATCGAACGATATATAGAAAGTGTTGTTGACCATCCGATCAACCTCCAATCCTTTATCGGATGGTGAAAATCATCGTGCATCACTTCATTAAGTCTCTAATCAACAATTGAATGTTGCACATCACCGACAATCACAAGATCAACCATGTTTGATGGACAGATGGTATGAATGGATGGATGTTTTGATGATTGATGGGATGATCAGATGTATGAACGAGATGGTCGGATGTTGGATGGATGGATAGTATGGTTGGATTGATGGATAGTATGGTTGGATGGATGGGTGTTTGGATGACTGGATATATAGATGGATGGAATGGTTGGATAGATGGATTGATGGATGTTTGGATGATTGTATGAGATGAATGGATGGTTTGATGGGGGATGCAATGGTCGGATGGGGGATGAGATGAACGACGCTCCGATGGGCCACTAAGGGGTCAACAAGATATATGAAATCTATCCACATCGCCCGTCTTTGCACGATACGTATCTATACACCACTCTGACTACAACTTACTGACACAGTAGTTCTTGCAAGCAAATCGGATTAGTCTTGAGTTACTCGATGTCAAGATGCACTCTCTCATCGTACTAAGTAAACTCAGCTGGGCCCACCTTGAATGTATGTAGTCTATCCACGACGTCCATCTGTTTTTCCATCTAATTTAAGGGGTTGATCCCAAAATTGAAGCATATACAATGATCAAGTGGATCATACCACTCAAAATAGTGGAGATAATGATTTCCACTGTTGAAACCTTTTTAGGCCCACAGTGATGTTTATTTGTCATCCAACCTGTTCATAACATCATAAATACATGGATGAAGAGAAAACACAAATATAAGCTTGATCCAAAACTTCTGTGGCCCTCAAGAATTTTTCAACGGTAGATGTTCAATTCAACTATTTACTGTGATGTGGTCCATTTTAATATTGGATATCTCTAATTTTTAGGCTCAAGCCCTTAAATTATTT
Source organism: Magnolia changhungtana (assembly GCA_030180095.1). Classification (NCBI taxonomy): domain Eukaryota; kingdom Viridiplantae; phylum Streptophyta; class Magnoliopsida; order Magnoliales; family Magnoliaceae; genus Magnolia; species Magnolia changhungtana. The sequence goes on along the minus strand of JASAUF010000404.1, from coordinate 399,667 downwards.
TGTAAAATGAATGAACGGAGCGGATAAAATACATAGATCATGGTGGACCCCACAGACTTCACTCCGTACGCTAAGCTGTAGTGAGTTGCTCACTATGCAATTCGCTTCTAAGCTGCTGAGTTGTGTTGATGACTTAACGTGCACATCACAAAATTTCTTAGTGGGCTCTTATCGTACTGAGTAAACTCTGTTGGGGCCCACCGTGAATGCATGTGGTCTATCCATGCTGTCCATTCGTTTTTCTAGATTATTTTAGTGGTTGAACCCAAAATTGATGCATATCCAAAGCTCAAGTGGACTATACCATAGGAAAAAGTAGCAGTATTGATTTTCACCGCTGATAAATTTATAAGGCCCCAATGATGTTTATTTTTCATCCAACATGTTCATAAGATAAATATATGTGATAAATATTCATAAGAATAACTCCGGATCAGATCGGATCGGTCCAGATCGGATCCATTCAGTTCAGATCGGTCCGGATTAACCACGATCCGAACTCAATTCGATGAACGGTCGGATCTGACTGATCCAACTTGAACAACACCGATCTAGGCCTTCTGATCGGTTTAGCTCGGGTCGGATCCACTGGATCAGGTCGGTTTGTGCCCAGCTCTAATCAACATGTCAAACCTGCTAATGCATGTCCTACACTACATGACATTTCTTGTTTCAAAATGTCACATGTGTCATCATCCATCTTTATTAGTTCCGAATATGCTACATGTGCTAATGATGCTAATGAGCATAAGTACTACATCTAACTTTAAGTGTTCAAATGTTAAATTTCCGATGCATATCTTACTCCACATGTGCCACCATACAACTTCAAGCAACTTACATATAAGATGTATGTAGTAATTTGGCTCATGTACCCACACATGACACTATGACATGTCTGCTATTATTCATTTCCAAGCATTCTGCATTAGATGAACAAAAAATTATGGCGGATACGATCATAAGATGGACACCAAAAAAAAAAAAAACCATTTAAGATATCCGATTTCAAATATTGCTAATTTGATGATTTAATCGACCTGATGTACGTTATAAACTTATAACTATGATGGGGTGTATAAGTTGGATGGTTGGATGTTATATACATTCCATGTGGCCTGATCAGTCTTGAACTTCACTACTTTTTTTTTTTTTTTTTTTAAAAAGGTAAAATAAAGATTCCTCAGAAATTTATGGTAAAAAATCCTTCATTTTCATGGCTTCATTCGATTCTAAATCTTGCTTGAATAATCCGACTTAAATTAGACTGACTAAATTATGGAGCCCAATTTACTAAGTTATAGAACAATCCGAGCCTCTGATCCACAACCACTTATTCAGTGAAACAAGACCGCTGGATATTTTTTCATTTTTAACAGTCCAATCAATAATGTCCACCAATCCGGCAATCAATAATTAACCATGAGTAGTATTTTTTTCTTCTTCTTTGGCTACACCTAAACTTGTACCCCAAATCTGGATGGTTTAATTTGAATTATTTTTATTGCATTACAAAGAGAATGAGATAGATCTAAATTTCAAGTGGACCCACTATAGAAAACCATGGGAGTCGTCACACCCACCGTTGAAACATTTATAAGGCCCACAGTGATGTATTTTTAAGATAAATCATATTCTTAAGTTAACATAGAGATAGATGAAGTGAAAATAAAAATATCAACTTTATCGGAAACTACTATGGCTCTCTTTCTCTTTGTAATTTCATAAATAGATCTTCAAAAATGGTTGGACGGTATGGATACAACACATGCATCATGGTGGGCTCCACATAGCTTGGTGACGTCACTTCAGTAGCGATTTGGCTACTAACCTGGTCAATATCCAGTTCGAGCCCATATATACGATAGAGAGGGGAAACGGATTGGTTACTCCCCTGCCACCGACCAATGGCTAGTGGTCGGTGCTCTGTGGGCCCCATTATGATGTACTTGTTTCATCTATGCTGCTCATCTATTTTTTCAGATAATTTTATACTATAAGACCAAAAATGAGGTATATCCCAATCTCAACTGGACCACATTACAGGAAGCAAAGTTGAATGAGCGCAGACCATTAAAAACCTTTTGGGGGCCATAAAAGTTTTGGATCAAGCTGATCTTTGGTTTTTCCCTTCATCTGGTCCTCTATGACCTAATCAACAGATTGGATGTCAAATAAACAGTACAGTGGGCCTTAGGAGGATTTTAATGGTGGATATTCAATCACCATTGTTTTCCTGTGGTGTGGTCCACCTGAGATTTATATCCCTCTAATTTTTGGTATAAAATTCTACAATGATCTATAAAAATGGATGAACGGAATGGATGAAACACATACTTCATAATGGGCTCACGGAGCACCGACCAACAGCCACCGGGCTGGTGGCAGGGAGTAGCTAATCCGTTTCCGTATATATGGGATGGGACGAGGATTTCTCTGTTGGGCCCACCGTGAATACATGTGGTTTATCCACGCCGTCCATTTGTTTTTCCAGATAATTTTAGGAGTTCAACCCAAAATTGATGCATGTACAATGATCAAGTGGACCATACCACAGGAAAAAGTGGAATTATTGATTTCCACCGTTGAAAACTTTCTACAGCCCCGGTGATGTTTATTTGTCATCAAACCTGTTCATAAGATCATAAACACATGGATGAAAACACAAATATCTGCTTGATCTAAAACTTCGGTTGGCCCCAAGAATTTTTCACCGGTAAATGTTCAATTCACTCTGTTTCTAGCGGTGTGGTCCACTTAAGGTTTGGTTATGCTCCATTTTTGGGATAAACCCCTAAAATTATGTGGTAAAAGAGATGGACGGAGTGGATACAATACATGAATGACAGTGGGCCCACAGAGTTTACTTAGTACGGTTAGCGTACTGTGTTACTCGGTACGCAATCCCGTTCCCCTGATATCATGGACGCGGATTGCGTCCTACCCCTGCGTGGATCGAAGGCTCACAGGAAAGAGTAGAGATTAAGCGCCTACCATTGATTTATGGTGTGGTCCACTTGAGATTTCGATCTGCCTCATTGTTTGGATGATGTCATAAAAATAGCTCTCAAAATGAATGGACGGTGTGGATAGATCACATACATCATAATGGGGCCACGTAGCGACTAACAGGACCGTCTGTTTCCGCTCCGTCTCGCGCCCGAAAAAATCCCCCCACGCCCAAAAAGATCCCGCGCCCAAATGAAAAACAAAACCCTACCCTATTCCCCCACTCTCTCACGCCTCTCTCTCTCTCTCTCTCTCTCTCTCGCTCTCTCTCTCTCTTGTTGAATCCTTCGTCTTCCAGCAACCCACTTCCCACATCCCTTAGCTTCTCTCATCTTCCCGCAATTGCAAACCTCTTCAAAGCACTAGATTTTTTCTCTCTCTCTCTCTCTCTCTCTCTCTCTCTTCCTGAGAACTTCTAATGATTTGGCCTTATTTATTTTTTATTTTTCTTATTTTTCTCTTTGACCTTAAAATGATTTGGGTTTTTCTTTTCGATCCGAAACCATATCTTATTTTTTTTCTTCTCGATTTTTTGTTTTATTTTTGTAATTTTTAGAAATTTGTCTGTGTATTTGTTGTCTATCTAAGAATTTCCTTTGATTTGGTTTTTCTTTTCAATCCTGCATTAGCCTGTTTTCTTTATGTGCATTCTGAATTTTTTGAAGCTTTGTTTTGAAAGGTATTTTTTGAATACCTTAGCCATGGATGGGTAATTGGAATGTTATGTGGTAGCTATTACAAGCTGACATGTAGGATGTTCCTGCTCGAGTTAAAATTGCATTCCACATTGATAAGCAGAAATGACAAATTTCTTTCATGGCTTCCAGAAACTTGAGGTTTGTACAGACACTTTAGTGGGATTACATAGCTTCATGCATGCAGAGCAATTTGTGTAAATATAATTGTATTTTAGCATTTTTGTATCCTTGCATTATTTCCTGCAAGAATATGATACCACATATTAGTTCCCTTATCCTATTCCGTTCCTTTTCATTAATTATACATGCCATGCATTTCCAAGTACCAAACAAGTAGCAGAGTTCTAACAGAATTTTCTTTTTGTCATGCAGAAGACAGGAGATGGGTGTATTCTTGTCACTCGTGCCGATGTGCGTGGATGAGATTGAGGTCCATTCATCAAATTTGTGTGTCGTGGCCCTAAAATTCTCTCATGATCTTTCTCGGACCATTTTTTGTATTGCTAGTTCTCCTGAATTTCTCATTCCAGATGTCAAGTTACACTTGCAAGAGAAATAAATAAAATTTCTATTTACTGTAAAGCTAAAACAGGCTATTATTTCCAAATTCATGGTTGAAACAGTCAAACAGCCATAAGCGACAATGTTTGTAGTCTGAGTTCTGCATATTTTTCTTCTGTCAAAATTAACTCGATGAACGATCATCTTGCATTCCTCAGAGAATAGCAATAGCATATTTTCTGGCTGCAATGTGTGAGATTTGGCTAAAGAGTGACAATGATGTTGATTCTGGGTTCTCCTTAGTGAGGAAATATTGATTCCAATGGTATGTGACTTTATATGAAACAACTCCTTCACATGTCAAGCATATTGATGAGCTGTTTGTTGCTTCACTTTTCATTTGTTTTCTATTTTCCATGTTATGTATGTTCATGGCATTTTTTTATAATGGCTTTCAAGGCTTTATGTTTCACATTTTTCTTCTTTTTCCCATCTGTTAATTGTTAATATTAGCAATATTTAAAAAATATATATATACTTCATTTGGATTGTGCCCAAGAGAATAGAATTGGAAGTGTGCTGTTCAGTCAAATAGGAAATGTCAAAAACTAATCATTTTTAGTAGTATTTGTAATGAGGAAGAATCCCTTCAACTCTAATTGAAGTGAAAGTATGGCAATTTGGAGCCCAGTTTTCAATATGAATGCTAAGAAAGGTAAAAGCAATTTCTTGCTTCCACTTTTTCAAGTTGATATCACCAAATACCAAATGCTGATTTGGAGTGTCTCACTGCAGGAGTGTGAAGGCAGGTTTGTACAAAAGATTTGGAAACTTATGTTATGTCATTGGTGCTTTGAGAGCCTTTATGTCACACAGAAACTGGGACCTTAGGATCAAGGTCAGTAATGTTTTTGTTTCCTGAAAATAACAGTTTGATCTCCACATGTCGAGCTTTTTTTTCTTTCCACGAAGAAGGAGAAGAAGAGACTTGTCCTATACTAATAAGTATTATGTTAGTTTGTTAGTATTTATAATGGCCCCTTTAATGTTCTATACTCTAGGTTGGGAAATATTTCCTCGAGTAACAGCCCTTTGCATAGGAAATACCAAATTCTTTATTCAATAAGCTTTTTCTTTATGTGCATAGGAAATGCCATGACCTGATTAACTTTTCCGAAATTTGCAAATTTTAGAAAATATATGAGAAGGTTTTCACTAGTTATGATATTTTTCTTTATCATTTGATTATTTATTTGTCTTTTGAAAGACAGCTTTTTCTCTTGTTATTTGATTGGATAGTTCCATCTTTTTTCAAAGCATAAACTGTCAGATTGATTTTCTTTTATCCTTACTGTAGGTATGATGGCCAACGAGCTCAGATTCATAAATTAATGGATAGGTTTGTGCAAGTCTTTTCACGAAATGGCGAAGAAACAACATCTAGATTTCCAAATTTGGTGAATATAGTTAAGGAATCATGTAAGCCTGCTGCCATGACTTTCATACTGGATGTAGAGGTAACACATTATTTTGTTTGGATGTGCTCTTTAGTTCTATTTGGAGTCATTCAATTTGAAATTACTGCATTGGAGTTTTTTTTTTTTTTTGAAATAGAGTATACATTGGAGTAAATTGTAGTGATAAATAATCCATCAATTTTTTTTGGTCATTGGGTAGTTGCAGTGGATAGAAAGAATGGAAGCAAGCTCATGGCCTTCCAACAACTATCCTCGCGAGAGAGAGAGGGAGTAAAAATTCCTTGATTACAATGGATAACATAAAGGTGGAGTTTAAATTCCAATTTTTGATACTCATTCAAATTTGTTGTACTACTCAAGTTGTTTATATTCTCAAACTTAGTTCTCAGAAGTGATCCTTGCTTTCAAAATTTGTCAGATTTGTAGGACTTATTCTATGAGGAAAAGTTGGGTTATTTTGAATTTGTAAAGGAAATAACTGTAAGGCTTTTTTTTTTTTTTCCACTTACATGGATAATCATAGTGTTTCACTAATTCAACTGTGTACACATGTTCTCAATCTACCCACTTGCAGCAAAAGGGTACGTTTGAAACCGGTCAAGAAGATAGTACTGAAATTCGGAGGAGTTAAAGCCGAGGTTGGCATACAGGGGAAGCAAATTGTGTCGTTTTGCATGCTACAATCCAAATCCTCACCGTCCTTTCACTCGACGTCAATGCTAGAATGATTTCTTCATCGATCGATAATTTGTTTCAAGATCGAGGCTTATTTGTATTAAACCACATCCGAATTTGTTGCAGACGATATTCGTTCCATTCGCGGCAAGCCAAATATGCGTTATGCTTGAAACTCTGGAAGGTTTTTTTGAGGAAGTCAGATTATGTTGAATCTATAGTCCGTGCATGTGCCCGTAAGTCTTATATCTCTGTTTCCTTTAATTACTTTTTTTTTGTCCTTGTGCCAAACAGTTCACCGTTCGGATGCATAAGCCAATCAAATTATCATTGTGAGGAAATAGCCCTCAAATTGCGGTTGGGTTTCTTTCTAATCGACTTTAAGGTAACAAATTTAAATTTGGCAATCGGACCCTCAATGTGAATAGTCAGACCCTCAATGCAATTTGATTCGATGGCAATCAGACCCTCAATGTGAATAGTTGCATTCAAATTATCAGTTCATCTCTTCTAATTGACAAGAATTTTGTTCTTTTAATTGGTTGGAAGTGTATGGATTTTAATTGGTTGGTTATTTGTTCCAATGCAAACTAGTAAATCTGCAGAATTCCACTTGTCATTTTGTTTTCCTTTCAAGTATCCAGTGCTAGATGCTAATATCTTAGTTATCTCAGTTACGTAAGGCACATATGTATGAGATCCAAACCGTTCATCTATTATACCTAACTGTGGATACTCCATATGTCTGAAATCATAAAAACCAGTTGTCACTATGGATACTCCATATTCGAGCTAGAATATGGACTATCCATAGTGATGACCAGGCCACTTGATTTGACATATTCTAGCTAGAATATGGAGTATCCATAGTGATGACCAGGCCACATGATTTGACATATTCTAGCTAGAATATGGAGTATCCATAGTGATGACCAGGCCACCTGATTTTCAGGTGATGGAACCATATTGTGCAAAAATGGTTATGTAACAGCTGTAGCAGCCTGTAACAGTAACAGTGGACACCTTTACGCATGACAGGGCTGTTTATGGCCCACTAGGAAACTAATTTTATTTCCTGCTCTTGAGGTTTGGTGCATCACAATAACTACGTTTGTAGTTTACTCATTTAAGCATTGTAAATTATCTTGTTTACTCATTTTGGGCCCCATCCATTCTATTTAATAGAGAACTAACGTAAAGCCTCTGATCATTTCGACCACAACTTCATACTCAAATGTCGATTTATGACAATCTAGAGCTCATTGGAAAGTTTATGTGATGGGATTCAAAATAGTTGCAAAGATCATGGTAATTATCCATGGGAGAGTAGAGCAAAGCGAGCTTCAAAACAACATTTTGCAGTAAAGGCTCCTAATGGTGAAAAAAGGATTTCCTCCAAGCAGTAAATTATTTATTTTTATTTTTTAATTGCAGTTTACGGCAAAAAAAAGGATTTCCAGTGCCTAAAGAACATTGTTTTTGGTGCATGGAACTATTCACTTCTACCACAACATCTTGCATTCATGTCTTCTTTATTGCTATATTTTAAAATGAAGTTCTAGGACTAGTTTCATATGGGTGCTCTGTTTTTGTAGCTGGATTGAGGAAATCAATCAACGACAAGCAGAAATACTAGATGCCCAACTGACGGTTGAGCAACTTCAACAACGAGATCAATTGCTCACGGCCCAAAATGAGATGTTGAAGGTGTGGTTTCAAGTAGGACGTGAAGTTCCACAGATGTTGTATTTTTTCAACTCCAATATTATTTTCTCCTGCAATGTCTGGATATTCCAAATTAGTTTTTGCTAGCAACTGGTAATTAGTCTGATGCTGCTTTTTTATTTTGCATTTAAATTTTCCTGTCAGATTGTGTTGGACTGTCAAACCATTCCTCATGGTGATTGATACTGTTCATATTGCAATTCATAGTGTTTGGGTAACATAGGTTGTGGCAATTCATGTGCAGTTTTTGTATTCTTCACTTACAATGTGTAAGGTATGAAAATCATGAATGAAAATAGTAACATTTGTTTTCACATAGGGTTCAAGCTGAAATATATATTTCTTTTTTATTTTTTCCTTCAGGTCACAACTTCCATTTACAGCCTTATTATGGGAAAGCTCTACTGCGATCACTATGCTACCATGCAAATAAAAGGAAATTTTGAATATTCATGTAAGCTAAAATTCAAGGAGTAGTTGATCATAGACCGAAATCCTCTCTAGGTGATTAATTCACTATGGTACCATATGCGAGTGAACACAGACTCACTAAGATTTGTATTTTTAGCATTATTGTAATTGTAACTGATTGAATGAATGATTATGCAGGTGGTAATTGAATGAATAAATGATTATAATTTTTTTTTTAATGTAGGCAATAGCTACGGTAATCTAACAACCCTATTGCTATGGATCCAGCACTACTTTTAGCTAAAAATACTATCCGTAGCTGTAGGCACTTTAGCTACAGATATAGTTGTTATGGATTATATTTGTAGCTATTGTTATCTATGGCTACGGATTAAATCCGTAGCCATAGGTTTCAGACCTATTCACAACAACGGCTGTGCTACGGACGAAAACCATAGCCATATCTCTATGGCTACAGATTTAATCCGTAGCCTTTGCCCAGTTTTCTGGTAGTGGATATGCAATGGCGACTTATAAACTTGTCGCAAATAAGATTTATTTAGCGACGATGTATTTAGTCATCGCAAATAATTATTATTTGCAACAACATTGGCGACAAATAAGACTTGCCGCAAAAATCTTTTTGTGACAAATTTGGGTTTGTTAGCGACGACGAGGACTCGTCGCAACACGTCTTTATTCGCGACAAGTCTTATATTTAGCGACGTTTTACGACATGCAATGGCGACGTGTCAACTCGTCGCTAATAAGCTTTATTTAGCGATGATGTATCAAGTCATCGCAAATAGTTATTATTTGCAACAAACTTGATGACAAGCAATACTCACCGCAAAAAATTTTTTATGACAAATTTGAGTTTATTAGCGACGATGAGGACTCGTCACAACACGTCTTTATTCGCGACGAGTCTCATATTTAGCGACGTTTTACGATATGCAATGGCGACGTGTCAACTCGTCGCTAATTAATTATATTTTGCGACAAGTTATTAGTTCGTCGCAAATAGTTGAGTAGTTGTTGGCGACGAGTTGCCGTTTTCGTCGCTAAATAGAATTAGTGACGCCGTATCTGCATCAAACGGGGCGACGAGCACAGTCGTCGCTAAAAGTTTTTAGCGACGACGAGGACTCGTCGCAACATATTTTTATTCGCGACGAGTCTCATATTTAGCGACGTTTTACGATATGTAATGGCGACGTGTCAACTCGTTGCTAATTAACTATATTTTGCGATAAGTTATTAGGTCGTCGCAAATAATTGAGTTATTGGCGACGAGTTGCCTTTTTCGTCGCTAAATAGAATTAGTGACGCCGTATCTGCATCAAACGTGGCGACAAGCACAGTCGTAGCTAAAAGTTTTTAGCGACGAGTTTGGAGGTTTTAGCGACGAGTTAACTTGTTGCAAAAAGACTGAATTGTTGTAGTGCATCCATATTTTTTATAATTTATTCCATAAACCAATCACTTGGAAAAATTTCTCTATTCTGCATTTCACTGAATGTTGTAAATTTTCATGCCTGTATGAATGGGGTTGAAGTTTCTTATACTAGATAATGTCTTTGTTGTATCTTTGTCATATTGATTCCATTGGACAAACATAACTTAATGGAAGTTATTCAAATGTGTTACCAACTGAAGGCACACCAACTTTCTATGCAACATGATGTGAAAGTATCCTCACATATTTGGTCCATACACTTGCACATCATCCTTCATAACATAATGTTGATGAATGCAAGGAGGTTGAAGCATTTGAATCAATTTACTTGTATCCTTGCTCTTCTCTGTTTCATTCGTTGCTCGCACAAATTATTGGTCTTTTAATTGCTATAAATGAGGAATTTACCATGGGATGGTGTCTTGATCACATCATCCTTCATATACCACCATGTTGTATATGTAAGATCAAATCATTCACAAGTTGTATTCCTCCTTTCTATGCCCTGAGCCAAAGATCATTTAAACCCACAACACAGGTGTCCCACACCACATGGAACAATGAAAATGGGACCCCAACCCACATGGAACAATGTATCTTGCATCAAATCTGTTCATCGATGGGACTCACTTGGATCAAGGTTATATTCTAAAATCACTTGATCCAAAACTCAGTGTGTTCACAATTGACCTTGCTATAAACTAGAAATGAGACAATACTATATAAACTAGAAAATCAACATCTCAACTACAAATTCTTGAATCTATGGCTTTGCTTTCAACAATCATGTTAAGAGCCTAGCTTGATGAAGAGGTAATTGTATTGGAAATGATAAAAATCTCAACAGTTATCTAAAGAGGTAATTAACTGACATGTTAAGAGCCTAGCCTGACTATGTATGTATGTAATGTTTGTGGGATGAGAATGTTTTTCCATAACAATCTTAAATCATGTTTAGAGATATCAAAGATTCATAACATCCTTATTCTCTTGAGGAATTGAAAGTGCTTACGAAGATGCAGGTTGAGGTGAATGATGAGCAAAGGATGGACAGTGAATTTCTCACAAACATTACAAGGGCCCCACCTAGGCGGAAGTTCCTACAAAAGGGCATCCGACAATATTTCTACCCTCCAATATGCAACTATTACACAAAAAATATGCATATATTTTTTATTTTTTTTTCACTTGAATTGGATCTCTTTTTCATGGGTTAGTGGTTGAAGCTTATAAAAATTATCCTACTATTTGAAATTTTTGTTTTTATTTTTCTTGGTTTTTCTATTTTTTGTGTTTACAGATTCATGAGATTGTATATACTTTGGAAGTATGTATTGGATTGGTGAGGAACCAAGGAATGGAATGGAAAAGGACTGAATATCTTTCATAGAAAATGACATTTTTTTTGTTTCACCTTGGCTTTAAATTCATTTGAAAACTTCATTTGCTGAGCGTCCTATCTAAAAAGGACTGAATATCTTTCTAGCTGTGTGTTTATTTTTCTATACAGGTCATTGGTAAGATTCATGCCAGTTGGTTTTCTTGTGCCATAACTGATTCCTTTTGGCAGCTAAACAGTTACTTCTCCTATTGCTTCTCAAGCATAGGTTAGTTTATTGTTTCGGTGCTCTATCATGTTTACTGTTGTAGTGGGTCTAAGGATTAATGATGCTTTTGGTACTTCTCACGGAAAGACTATGATATCATAAGTTTCATTAGTTTGATGGTCATGGTTATAAGTAAGATTATATATTTTTCTATTTTCTTTCCAAGCATGGTTAATTTGCAATTTCTTTGAAAGATCTTTGGTGGTTATAAAATTATTATTGAGAAAGGTTACAATTGGTCAAATTTCATTGAATCGAATGATGCTGTGAATTACTTGAAGCTAAGTATATGTACTTTCCCACCATTTACAGTTTGTTTGGATTGGGAAAAGAAAAAGGAAAAGAAGAAGAAAATGGATGACTTTTCCCATGGTGGGGCCTTTCACAACGTGCTTTCCTAAATCGATTTTCACTTCCTATCCAAACAAGCCCCTCAAAATGGAATCCATGGAATCTGTCTCATGGATATCTTGAGAAATCATAAATTGGTGATCATTACTGTTGAAATTTTTTATATTTTTATATTTTTTCTTTTTTTTTTTTTTCGCCATTATCCAAACAGTCCCTAAAGATATGAGTTAACCAATGTGAGAGCTTTATCGATTTTCACTTCCTATCCAAACAAGCCCCGAAAGTGGAATCCATGGAATCCGTCTCATGGATATCTTGAGAAATCATAAATGGGTGATCATTCTTGTTTGATTTCTTTTGTTATTTTTTCCCCATTATCCAAACAGACCCTAAAGAAAAATTTGAAGATTTCTAAATTAGCTTTTTGTCTTCCAATTTACCTTGAGCATAAAAGAAAAAGAAAATTTCAGTGGTAGGGCTTGGTCAATGTAACACCAACTACCTCCATAGAGAATGTTAGGTCATGTTTCAAAATGTTCAAAATTTATATGTCACAAGTACATATTATTAAGAAGGCATGCTGAAAAATATGCCCTCACACAAGAACATACATGATAGAGTCATAGAGATTACCATGTCCGCATATCTAACAAGTGATTTACGGTCTGTTTGGGTGTACCTCCAAGTTTGTTTTGGTTTGGCTTCTCTAGAAGAACCATTCTATTGAAAATATTTAGGGTGCCAGTGAAAATGGAATCAGAACTAAGTGGATTCCTTTTACCCACCTTTTCCTCAGATTAAAAGAAACTAATGTTAATTTGCAAGGAGCACATCCCATCTGTGGTTGGAAGTGGGAATATACCCAAGTAGGCGCCTGTACAGTGAATTTGCATTGTTATACATATCATTTGATAAGAGTTGCCATATTGGAAAGATGTTGCAGGAAATCTAACAATGTTAAAAGATTACTTTCTAATGGAGCAAAATGGATTTTTTTTTCTTTCTAAGCACACACGTGTGCAGAAAAGCTTGTGTACATGCCACATATGTGCCAGCATGGCACATAGGTGTGAGATCTAATCCATCCATCAGGTTGGTCCGACCTTGAACATGTTTTCCCAAAATACAATGTTGCCATTCTGATGAATGGATTAAATCTGGAAACTGTAATGCCTTGCTGGCATGTGCGGTGTGTATGTTAGCTTTATTGCACGCACTTCTTGGCTTAGCAAAGCTCATTTTCCTATATATATGTGAGTGCACCTTTTGAACGGATTGGATGTCATGCACATATCATGTGGCCCCCATAGAGCAGGACTCCAACAGAGGCTCGTGGATTCCATCGGATCATTCCCGGCAAAGACTCGATAAAGAAATAGCACGCTTTCAGTTGTTATTTTCTTGCCTTGGATTTTCCCCTCATGTTTAATATATTCGTATTTACTTTAATTTCGGGTTGTCTTGGGGCCGAGGTGAAAATCTCTTTGGCGGTTTGTTATTAACGAGAGGCAACGAAGGAAAAGCCTTCCATAGGGACGGTGAGATTTATTTGTAACTCTGTTCTTTAATAATTTCGCATTATATGCCAAATCACCTTCATAGAGAGAAGGTCGGTTCTATCAATGTTATCTAAGGGGGCCCATTCGGATCTTGGGCCAAACTCATTTCTAATGAACTTGTGCCATGAAGTAGCCTGGTGTGATATAAGGTGAAATGATTATTTGAAAGGCCATAAGTTTGAGCATTTTCCAGGAGAGGAGCTCATTCTTTTGAAGAGGTGCGCTCTATGGGCACCCGTACCACTGTAAGCTTAGGGAATTGATGGATAGATGTGGGGCTCATGTGGTGTATGTATCACATCCAACCTATCCATTAGATGTGTCACTTCAATAATCGCCCGAGGCCCAGAACTCAGCCTCATAAAAAACTCAGGTGGACCATAGAATAAGGAACAAAGAGGGAGATAGTACTTACCCTTGATTTTTCATAGGGGCCCATTGGAGTTGCAAAACAACCTGATTTTTGGCCTCACCCTTCATCCAAGCCAGATTAATGCCCTGAATGGCCTGGTTTCCATATATACAACATGACGAGGCCCTCCACGCAAATCAAGGATGGGCGTCCTCTCCCAGCTTGTTCCTTGCTCTGTGGCCCACCTAAGTCTTTAACTAGCCTGTTTTTTTAGGTCCTGTGGGTATTTTGGGTCAATTCATCTGATGGATGGGTTCGATGTCGTGAACACATCACGTTGGCCCCACATCTGTACCAATGCCACCGAAGCATGCCCCTTATTGGAATGGGAATTCCATTCTTCACTGCACAAGTTACCAACATAGTCACATGTGTGACTGCTATCCAAATAATTCATTGGATGGGTCGCCATTGCAACTCCATGACTGAAATCAAGTCACTACCGTACTAAAAAAGTCGCATATATACATTGAATCTGGACCATCCATCTTCTCGGTGCACGGTTTGGTATTCATTGATTTCACCGGTATCCAAATGACCCCAGTAAGTTATTTATCCAATATTGCTAATGGCGAGTTCTTCTTTGCAGATGCTTTCAGACTACCGAACAAGCTGTAGTTGTTCATCAGCCAAACAAAAGTCATACCCAAATCTTGCGTTGTGACTTTATATTATTTGTGGAACCTAATATTGTGTAATAGTTTGATCGAGTTTGTTTTGAAAACTTTAAATAGTAAACAAGTGAGATTGATTGTTTGATTGAGTTGTTAACTATTTTGTTGGTATTATGGCTTTCATGATTGATTGTTTCATGAGTGGATTGAATGAATGGATTAGTAGTTTAAATAAATATTTAAAAAAATTAAACATTTTTAGCCTCAATTTGTAACCGAGGCTTGGATGGATTCATTAGTTTGGGTTTAGCTGGATGTGAATGTGAATATGATGAAATATATTATATAACAGGTGTATATTAGGATAAATATGATGAAATATATTGTTAACAGGTGTATATCAGGAATTTTGTGCAGAATTTTGAGTTGGCTATTTTTTTTAAAAAAGAGACTTTTAGGGACGAAAATTTTCGTCGCTAAAAGTGGAACGAATTTAAATTTTCGCTGTTACAAAAGCTTGGAAATTTTTTTGGCGGCGAAAATTTTCGCCGCTAAAAGTCTTGGAAATTTTTTTGGTAGCGAAAATTTTCGTTGCTAAAAGTCTGGGAATTTTTTTTTTACAGCGAAACTTTTCGCTGCTAAAGTTTTGGATATTTTTGTACGAAAATGTTACGCTAAAAAGTTTGTTGATGCCATGAAACTTTTATTGTTAAAAGTCTTGTAATTTTTTTGCAGCGAAAATTTTCGCAGCTAAAAGTCTTGGAAAATTTTTTCCCAGCGAACATTTTTGCTGCTAAAGTGTTGGATACGTGTAAAATATTTTTGACAGCGAAAATTTTCGCTGCTAAAAGTCTTGTAAAATTTTTTTTGCAGCGAAACTTTTCGCTGCTAAAAAGTCTTAGACATTTTTTGGCGGCAAAAATTTTCGTTGCTAAAAGTCTTAGAAGTTTTTTTGGTGGCGAAACGTTTCGCTGCTAAAAGTCTTGAAATTTTTTTGGCAGCGAAAATTTTCGCTGCTAAATGTCTTACCAAATTTTTTTAGCGACGAAAATTTTCGTCGCTAAAAAGCTTGCATTTAGCGACGATTTGAATTTTTCGTTGCTAAAAGCCTTGTACATCGGTCTTTTAGCGACGAATTTAGCAACGAAAAGTTTCGTCGCTAAAATATTTTGGCTGCGAAAAACTGGCTTTTAGTGACGAAAATTTTCGTCGCTAAAAGTGGTGTTTCTTGTAGTGTATAAGCATAAACCAGACCATCTCTTTCTTATGTTTGAATTTATTTTTAGTGGCTTATAACTTATCGGTAGAGTTTTTGTTGTTCATTTTCTTCTACACAGGTGTGATGATTACGCCCACCACAATTGTGTCACAATATATTCCACAAGCTTGCAGAGGAGGAGTTATTCTTGCATTTGTATGGTTTCTGCATAGGTGGAAGACAAATGTATTTACCTGTGCTCTAGCCACCCAAAACATAATCGGGCCTGATCGAAAAAGGTTGCTAGCCTTAGATAAACTCTCATCTGTGGGTCTCCTTATACTAGGATTGATGGCTTCAGCTGAGGCTAGTGGTGTGGTTGTGCAATCTATTTTGACCGTTGGAGGCATAGGAGGTAAACTTCAAATGTTTGCTGCTAATTCTGGTTGAAATTTTCTGTGATCATATGATTTCTCATCCAACCATTTCAACAAACATATAACATGTCATTTCAAATTAACTCTCCAATCATGTATATATTACAGAAGATTAAAAAATAAAATCTCATCCACCCATTTCAACAAACATATAGCATGCCATTTCATCAAACAGTTAGCGTATATCAAATTTGAAAGACAGGAAAAGAGATTCCAATAGAAGAAGATATCAAACCTATGGAGAGGAGCTTCACAGCTTGTGTTTCTTCGGGTAGGAGATTCACGGCCGCCACAATTGAGAAAGAGAGAGAGAGTGATGGAGCAGAGATCGGGAGGGAGAGAGAGGATTAGGGCTGATTACGGAACGGAGAGAGAGAGAGAGAGAGAGAGAGAGAGAGAGAGAGAGAGAGAGAGAGAATGAGAGTGACGGCCAGTAGAGATCGGGGGAGAGAGAAGATTAGGGCTGATTACGCAGACGGAAGAGAAGAGAGAGAGAGAGAGAGAGAGAGAGAGAGAGAGAGAGAGAGAGAGAGAGAGAGAGAGAGAGAGGGAGGAAACAGAGAGACGGAGACGGAGGGACCGAAAAATGAGTAAGTTTGGGCGCGGCTCTGTTTGAGTGTGCGCCCAAATTTCATTTTTAATTAACGGACGGACACAGAAGCTGCGATCAAGGATCCGTGGGGCCCACCATGACGTATTTCGTTAATCCATTTCGCTCAATACTTTTAATAAATTATTTTACGTTATGACGAAAAATTTCAGGTATATAAAAGGCCAAAGTAGACCACACCATAAGAAGAAACAGTAATTTAATATAAATGTTTCCTACTGCATGGTCCACTTAAGCCTTAGATCATGCTAATTTTTTTTCTCATCCTCTAAAGTAATATTTAAAAATATATAGATGGCTTAGATATAACATATAGTTTTTCTTAGGCCTCATAAAGCCCCTTACAATACTATTAATTATTAATGTTGTACCAACTTTTTAGCTACGGATTAAAACTGTAGCAATTCTAGCTAAGGTTTATGTCCATAGCAAAAAAGTAACGTGGTCTGAATCCTTCGCCCCTTTTTTGGTAGTGATCGGGCCAATGTCGTGTGGGGACAGATGCGCCGAGGAGGAGAGCCCTGTAGTCTCAAGAATATGGCGATTTTTTCTCTCAGCGACCCCATTCTGCTGTGGGGTCTGAGGACATGAGGTCTCGTGGATAAGGCCATGATGCTGGAAATAGGCATGAAAGTGGTGATTAACATATTCGCCACCATTGTTAGAATGGAGAATCCGGATCTAAGCGGAAAACTGGGTCTTAATCATAGCATGAAAAGACTCAAAGATCTGGAAAACTTCATCCTTATGTTTCAACAAGTATAGCCAGGTCATGCGGGTGCAGCCATCAACAAATATCACAAACCAGCGTATACCAGAGACAATAGATAAGGGAGATGGTCCCCATACATCCGAATGGATTAAAGCAAAAGGGGTATCACTTTTATTCATGCTTAACGGATAAGTAGCCCTATGACTCTTGGCTAAAATACAAGTATCACAGGTAAATTCAGAGGTCTCAACATTGGAAAATAAATTAGGAAACAAATGCCGCAGATACCCGAATGAGGGGTGTCCCAAACGATGATGCCACAACCAAATCTGTCGAGTCTTGGAGCCAGGCGAAGAAGATACGTGATATGCTCGACCCGAACTGAAATCTTCCATGTACTATAATCCTCCCTTCTTAGTACCACGCCTAATTATCTCCTTGGTGGGAATATCCTGAATAAGACAAAAATTGAAAAACATTAATACCACACAATGTAGCTCTGTAGTAAGTTGGCCAATAGACAATAACTTGTGGGACAAGGAGGGAACAAGTAAAGTATGAGATAAATGAAGAGAGGGTGATAGGGTCACAAATCCGGCCCCTGTGACCGGTGAGATCACCCCATTGGCATTTGCAATGCTAGTGCGTCGTGGAGATGAGTGGTGAGAGAGATCCGTTGGATCAAAAGTCATATGGTCCGTGGCTCCAGAGTCGAGAAGCTAATCACCACGGTCGACATCTTGACGATGACTAAGCAAGGCGTGACAGAGATTACCTTGATCCACAAGGGAGAACTCCTGTTGGGAGGAGACGGTGGGTGGGATTAGAGAGAGACAAGGTTCGGCTGCCGCTACAGCAGCCTTGCCCGTGCCTTCCAACAGTATCCCATTTTTTCTTAGCTTGGAGTTCGTACCACCAATCAGGGTATCCATGCAACTGGAAACAGTTGTCACGTGTGTGCTTCATATTGCCATAGTGAGAGCATTTAAGATTGTCAGATGAGGATCAACCTTTAGAGACAGATTTTCCATGATGCTGGGGAGTCGATCTAAAGAACCCAAGCTTGAGACCTCTTGAAGCAAGCATAACTCCTGGAGGTTCATGATCACCTGCATTCATCACCATGTGGCGAAGGGCCTCTCTACGGACATGAGCATAAGCTTGCTCCACGGTGGGAAATGGGTGTAGCTGCAACACATCACTACGGATGTTGTCCAACTTGTTGTCAAGGCCATCCAAGAAGACATAAACCCGATCTTCTTGGAGGAGATTATTATACCTTTGAATGTCAGCAGGGCACTCCATTGGATTTGGACGTCGAAAATCAATCTCACGCCAAAGACCTTACAAGTCAGTGTAGTATTTTTCCAGGGATCCAACTGCTTGGCGGAGACTTGAGACACGGCGACGAAGATCATAAACCTAGGATGTATCACCACCATCAAAATAGGTGGTGGCAGCAGAGTCCCACACCTGTTTAGCCATGGGAAAATGAATAAAATTTCTGATTAAAGTTGGATCCATGGAGTTGATTAGCCATCCTTTGACAATGGCATTGTCGGTGCGCCATTTGCGGAAGGACAAATCGGTAGGAGATGGCGGGGTCAGTTCACCATTGATGTAGCCTAACTTATCTTTGCTAGAGATGTACATCTCGACAACTTGGGACCATAAGCCATAGTTGGAACCATCCAACTTGATGCCAATCAGTAGAGCCACGGATTCAGAGGTCACGGTTGGGGCCTGAGCTTTGGATAGAGCTTCGACAATCTTGGTCGTTTTGGATTCAGCTACTCTTGGATTAGAATGGTAGAAAAATGTTGAAGTAACGTCTGGTTCTCGGTTCTCATCAACGGGGATAGTGCGGGTTTCTTCAAATCTTCCAGAGGTTTGCGCCAGGGGGACTCTCTCTCCCCTAGTCTGTTCATCCTAGTGCGGAAGTTCTCGGCAGAAGCTTCTCTAACTTGATCACTAGTGGTGCTTGTTCCCCTTTCAAGCTAAAACGAGGCTGTCAGCGACTCACTCATCTGCAGTATTCGGATGACACGATGCTTTTCCAAAATGGAGGTAAATCTTCTATTACGACCACGACTAGATTCCTCTCCTCTTATCAGTCGATTTCAGGTCAAAAGATTAATCTCTCGAAGAGCTATTTCTTCCATGCCCCCTCCCTACTTACGGGTAGGAAGAGACGAATTGAAAGGATTCTTGGCATCAGAGGCTCATCAACCCCGTTCACGTATCTCGAAGGCCCTTTATCCACGGGAAGAATCACTCGCTCTCTATTTCTCCCGTTACTTGCCAAGGTAGAAGCAAAAATCCTCATTTGGTCAGCGCGCTACCTTTCCCAGGCTGGCAGAAGCACTTTGATCAATCATGTTCTCGCTAGTATTCCCATTCATTTGATGGCAGCAACTCTAATTCCTTCTCAGATTCTGGTGAATTTAGAATCAAAATGGGCAGATTTTTTATGGGCATGGAAGGAGGGTAAAAAGAAACTCCATTGACTTAGCTGGAAAAGAATTTCTCTCCCTAAAGAGGAGGGTGGTTTGGGCATTCGTAGTCTCAGAGAGGTTCTTACAACCCTGAGGCTCAAGATGGCTTGGAGATTGCTGTCAAGAACTGACGCCAGCTTGTGGGTGACTTTTGTCACCTCAAAATACAGACAGCCTCTGCTCATGGATCCTGGTTCTGTTAATCTGCAGGGTGCTTCCCCTTTGTGGAGGCAATTCGTCAAGATGACCCCTCTAGCCGAAGAGGCCTCCCAATGGAATATTGGTCAGGGGGTGCTCAATTTATGGGATAACAATTGGACAAGCCTTGGCCCCTTAGCCTCTCTTTCCCTTTAGTCCATTCCTGAGGAGCTTCGTCATCTCTCTGTTAGGGAGTTCATTAAGGAGGACGGGCCCCACATTCCAAGTCAAATTTCGAACCTGCTTCCTGAGATGGTGGTTCATCATATTTACGCTGGCGGTTTCTGCACTACATCAGGCCCTGACGAGCGTTTCTGGCCACAAGACCGTTCCGGGGAGTTCACTGTTAAATCTGCCTGGGCTCTTTGTAGAGGTAGATCTAATTTAATCTGCTGGTCAGACAGAATTTGGAACCTGATTCTTCCATTGAAGATATCAATGTTCGTCTGGTGCTTAACTCATGAAGCGGTCCCCTCTAATGATAGAATTCAGAGACGGGGGTTCAAGCTAGCATCAAAATACGACTGTTGCGACCTTGATCAGACTGCGTCCTCCTCTCATTCGGAATCTATCAACCATATTTTTATTAGCGGTCTCCTCGCCGACAAAGTTTGGGCATTTTTCAACTGCATCTTTCTTTTCCACCTTCCAAGACAGGCAACGGTTTGGGAAAGGTTGTCTTCTTGGTGGAACGTTCTGCCCTCAGGTAGGAATCCTTCCCGCGTTCAATGTCCAATCCCCTGCCTCATTCTTTGGGAGCTTTGGAAGGCAAGAAATGTAGCCCGGTTCGAGAATGTCTGCCCCAACGTGGACAAAGTGGTCAACTGCATCAAGTGGTGGCTTACAAGGATTAACTGCAGCCGCAATGGAGCTAGACATTTATCCCCAGCTGACCTCGTCTCGCTCAAGCGTCTCAATATTAGGCACCGCCCTCCTTCCCCGAATTCATTTCAGGTAGTCAGGTGGTCCAGTCCTCAGGTAGGCTGGATTAAAGTGAACGTTGATGGGGCTTCTTTGGGTAATCCTGGAAATTCTGGAGGTGGGGGAATTGGTAGGGATTCATCCGGCTCCCTTCTTTTTGCTTTCTCCCATGGCTATGGAGTTGGAACTAATAATAGCGCGGAACTAAGGGCCCTTTTCGACGCGATGAAAATTTGCACTATCCGTGGTTATGATCAGATTTTCCTTGAATCTGATTCGAAATGCGTAGTTGATGCTTTTATTGGGAATTCCTCTCTGGATTGGAAATGGAGGTACTGGTGGAGGAGAATTAAGTTATTAAAAGCCCAGGGCACTTTCGTGATTCTCCATATTCCGAGGGAAGGAAATGGCCCGGCTGATGAATTAGCTAAAAATGCGGGAGCGGCTCAGCACCATTCGTTGTACCTCTCTTTTTTTGAGCTCCCTAGGGGTGTCAAAGGGCTGGTTAGATTAGATGGTATGAGGCTGGGTGCCTTGAGGAAAATCTGAGTGGGGTGGTTTTGGTCTGTCTTTTGTATAGGGTTGGTATGGTCTTTCCTGGATTCTTTTTGTCCCTAGGTTTTTCCCAAAGTTTCTGTACATCTTTTTTGGTTTTAATGGAAAGTTTCTTCTTTAAAAAATTAAAAAAAAAAAAAAAAAAAAAAAAAAACAGAAAGAATCTGGTCGGTGGGAGATTCATCCGTCTGGGTTGGTGTTACGTTGGATGCCATAGGAGAGGGTGGTGGGTGGAAGGAGGTTTAGATGCTAGTAATGGATGGGCGTGAATAGGGGCCAGATCGTGACTGGCTTTGATACCATATCAAATAACCATTCACTCTATAAGCTCAAGCTGTTAGAGTGTGGTGTATTAATGTATATCAAGGGACTTTTATCACTTCAACACCCCCCCGCACGTGCGGGTGAGAACTGCGCACGGGAACATATTGAGGAAGGTGGAGGGACACTCACACCATAAATAGACCGGGCTTAATTTTCCAGTCCCTGGACCGGACCTGATTTTCCTGACCCCCCGTGGGAGAATAATATATTAGCGAGGCATATTTGCTAATCTCGAGATTCGAACATAGGACCTTCCGCTCTGATACCATGTCACAATTGCTTTTCAGTATATTTCTCATTCATGATTTACAAAGGTATTGTATACATTTATAGAGAGATTTTCTACGCTATTTTTAGCTATACAGATTATGCTATACAGATTTTCAGGACTAGAATATATTTGATTTAATTTTTTTTCCTACAATCTCTTAATTGACAACTCACGCCAATAGTTCTATCAGATAAAAAAAAAAAATCTATGCAACAAATCAAAGGGAGGCGACATCGTTTTTCAAAAGCGCGTTGGTGATAGGACTTGAAAATAGGAATTATGAGATCCTTGACTAACTGACGATAAGATTTCGGGCAAAAGTCTTTCGGAAGAAGTTTCTGTGCAGGGAAGCTAGTTAGGCCTCTCTCTGGTGTTTGTGAGAAATCTACTCCGTACATCCATTTTAACAGCTCATTTTTTAACATGTGACAAAAAATCGGGTAGATCCAAAACTCAATTGGGCCACACAAGAGGAAACGGTGAGGATTGAATAACTACCATTGACCCATTCGTATATATGGCCATAGTGGTTTTGTACCAGGCTAAGTTTTTAGGTTTTCAGCTCATCCCAGTGAGAATGACCTCATAAACGGTTTGGATGGCATATAACATTAACCTGGACCGCCTAAAGGTTTCACAAGTAGGCATTTGATTCCCATTTTTCCTTCTCGTGTGACTTCTTTGAGTTTTGGGTGTGATTCCCATTTAATTCATCACCGTGACATGCGTCTTCCATATAATAATAAGAATCACACTTTTAATAGAATATTAATGGGTGGATCGTTATGGACAGATCATAGCTGGGGAATTGTAGCCACTCATTCAACGGGACTTTGTAGAATTTGTTAGTGCAGAGAAAACGTATACTAGACGTGGAATTGTAGCTATCTAACAATCTGGACTTCCATAAAGTCCATTGACCACAAGGCTAATCCGTGTCCTCTCTTTAACGACGCGGATTAGCTACTGATAAGTTGACCAGTGAGACTCGCTACTGAAGTGACGTCACTAAGTTATGTGGGCCCGCCATTATGTATGTGTTGCATGTATCCATTCTATCCTTCCATTTGAAGAGATCATTTTAAGACATGAATCAAAGAATGAGGAAGCTAAGTGGACCCACCACAGAAAACAGTGGAGAGAGCGACGCCCACCGTTGAAACTTTCTGGGATCCACCATGATGTTTATTTGAGATCCAACTTGTTCATAAGTTAACGCAGACAAGAACAAGGGGAAAACAGAAATATCCGCTTCATCGAAAGCTTTTGTGTCTTTTTAATGGTAGGCATTCAATTTTCACTGTTTTCTATGATGGGTCAACTCAAACTTTGGATCCGCCTCATTCTTTGGCTCATGCCCTAAAATGATCCCTCCGAAATGAATAGACGGTGTGTTACTCTCTTTAAGGGCTTCATGGATAGGCCCACCTTTTTTTTTTTTTTTTTTTTTTTTTTTTTTTTTTTTTTTTTTTTTAACACAAGCGAAGATCGGCCATTTTTATTTTTTTGGGGATACAGCGAAGATTGGCCGTTACCCTCCAAAAACCCAAATTCACAAGATACAGGTACAACAAAGATTTTCTACAACTCATAAGCTTATTATGTAAAAATATTTCCCCAAAATCCACAAGACTCGGGATTATAGGTGCACGAAACATGATGTAAAATGGTAACATATTGGGGTGCAGGAGCAGGGAAATGTTAGCAATATAAATAGCTAGGAAGTGGAAGTGGGAGTGGGAGTCTAAAGCACGATTCAAACTAGAAGTGCACCCAGTTAGAAGGATCGTGCAGCTAAAGTCGGGATTCTAACCCAATTCCAAATAACTGGTAGGTCCACAGTTGGAATGTGGGTTGATCTAATGTTCTAGAGTTAGTCTTACGAAGGAGGATACCTCATTAAGTATCTAGACTCTAGTGATCAAGTCTTTTGGACATAAATATAGTAACCCTAAGTGTTAGTCACAAATTCATTGTGATCTCCTATTCTCCTATAGGTACCTGGTTTTGACATTGAATAACGGTAGAACCTCCCCCCCCCCCCCCCCCCCAAAAAAAAAAAAAAAAAAAAAAAAAAAATCTTACAAAGGAAAATACATTGATTGGGATAGATCATCTCCCATGCGCAACTGCACATCTGTGATCGGTCTAATAAACTGCATCAGCATACAAGTATGTGATATTGTACATCTCCAGTGACCTAGCTTAGTGCCATGGCGCTTGCAAGCTAACATGCAAGAACAGATACTGCAGTCACCACTTGTAAAAATATGTTATTCCTTCTCACAGTTTTCTTTTTTCTTTTCTTTTCTTTTCTTTTGGATATTTTTCGTGAATTGTGTTAATTCCTAACCAATTTACCAAGAAAATGAAAGAAGGAATACGAACCTTTTAAATGCTGATCTCCTGTAACTACGCAGAAGAGTTGTGAATGAGATTCCATTAGCTCAAACATCCTCAAGATTCATCCAGACACATCTGCTTTACGAGGCTTGAAATCATCCTCCAATCTGTACCTTCAGACGGAACAAGGACTCTGCCATGTGGATATGTCTGTAATAAGATCACGAAGCTGGTCTATGAGAAGCTTGAGATATTTGTCCTTATTTGCAAGTTCCTTCTTTAAATTAGCAGCGCGCTCTTCTAGTCTCTCAATTTCAGCTGGATCTGTTTTTGAATCCAGTGCACCGGCTGCAGCACCCAAGTCATGTGGTTTTCCCTTCTGAGAATTTGGAATCGCCGTGAGAACGGCACGAAGAGCAGCAACAGCAGATTTATACCGAAGCCGAGCGTCTTCGAGAGCTCCACCTCCCAAGTCCATCTGATGCGACAAATCCGAGCCGTCCGTGCCGTTAGAAGTCTGAGCCCCAGCCGAGGTGGGCGTGGACCAGAGAGCGGGATTGCAGAGCTCGTCGTTCATAGAAGAAAGGATCTGGAATGCCGCTTCGATCGTGTCTTCCAAATGCTTCTGCCCCTCTACCGCCAGTTCCTGCGCGCTTTTACCCCCTCTTTCTTCCATCACTGTAGAATCAGAAACCCTATCTCTGCAGAGCTCTTCAAAACCCAAATGGATTTAGTTTTGCGATGGGAGAGCATGGATAGGCCCACCTTATTAACTGCATCAATTAGTTCAGAGAGCTGCGTGTAAGGAGGCCACTGACAATGGATCAGAAACGAATCTTAAGAATTAACTGTCCCTTTCATGGAATAAAAAACTTGAGCATCTTTCATCCAATGGGCTTAAATCCATTGACGATAAGGTTAGCATCATCCGGGTGGGAGTCTTTTTGTAAAAAGGGGTTTTCATGGGCCCACCAGATTGGCTACATCAATTATTTAAGATGTACGTTGGGTGGCCAATGACATCCACACAAATAGCACCTGTCACTTCCATGAGTTAGATGATAAAGAGAAAAACTTTCATTCCTGGCAGAGTGTGAAGGATGACTCGCTGGGACTCGTAAATTACTTAGATATTTGATGGTTAACTTATACGTAATGTTATTGGAAGTTCCGAGCTCCCCACTGATCCAAGGGGTTAAGCCGAACATCGGAATTGGACAGGGAGCAGATGCCTGGACTGTTCAGATAGCGTGGAATGCCAATCAATCTTAACGGATGCCCGCCCTTACAGGCCCCAGGATAAGGCTCACTGTCAAGAACTCCATTGAAGCCACACGAGAGGCTCCGCTTAGAGTGAATTAATGTACTCGCCCTCAACCGCATTAAGCCAGAACCCATGTCCAACAACTACGACTTTGCGCAGCGGTGGCGTGCTCGGCTCGGATCCGCAAATCCGTCCTTGATCGGACCGAGCCAAGGCCCTCGCATTCCCCATATTGCCAAGTCAACTTCCTCCCAGAAACAGAGAGTCAACACTACCTCGGCTTGGATCAATGGGATAGGTCTTGGTCATGTTGAGCCGAGGCTATCTCTGAGTCAAGGCCACTCTTAGGGCGACACCGTCTCCTACAGTTGCTCTACGTGCCAAGAATGGAAACTACCTTAAACGGACGTGACCGATAGTTTCGTCCGCAATTGCGCGTGACACACCACACGATCTCCAGACTCCGGGCAATATCTCCATGATTCGGGAATCCCACCGATCTCGCCGAGATTGACGGACCCAGATCGTCCAACGAGCAAGTATAAATATCTCACCACCCCATGGCTATAGGTACGCAATATCTTAGGCTCTCCCACTATTCTGCAATTTAGACCCAAATTCCTGTGCCTTGACTTAGGCATCGGAGGGTCCCCCGGCTTAGCCAGGGTCTCCTTTGCTCGCAGTTGGTGTGCAGGTTCAGGGCCTGGTGACGCCACAAAGCACATGAAACGAGGGGGAGAGCTTACCAGATTTTGACCTCAACATTTTTGGCGCCGTCTGTGGGAAGTTGATACAAAAAGTCAGGTTCCTGTTCTTAAAACGTTATGGCAAGAATAAAAAAGAAAGCGGTCGTGGTCGAGCCGGACCAGACTCGCTCCTTGTCACTACTCCACGTAGAATCGGCTCCAGGGCCTTCTCAACGTTCACGCAATCGGTCTAACCAGTACCGCGCCATGCAGAGTGAAATACAGGCCTTGGGCGATGAAGTAGACCAAAATGAAGCAACAACAGGGATCACAACATCGTCCCGATCTGGGAAACACTGGTCCAGAAGCTGTTGGGCCGGTGGTGCAAGCTCATTCCGTGCCGAATGCCAGACCCGCGGCATCTCGACACCAATTCGCTCGAGCACCAGTGTCAACTCAACATCCTCCCCTTGCGCAAGCACATGTCCCATCTAGAAGTATAGCCACGCGGGCTCCGACGAATGTCTTCGTCACATCAGCACTAGCACCGGCGAACCTTCGCTATGAACTAGATAGGAGGAGAGGAAGAAGAAATCCAGGACCGGAGAATGTTCAGGAGATAGTGGCAGAGAATAAGGACCCCTGGGAATCACGTTTTGCCGAGTTGACCGACAAGGTGCTAACGTTGCAAAAACAGCAATAGCCGACATCGATTCCCGCCGCTGTCCAAGCTATGATAGAAGAGACAGAACCTCCATTCACCTCGGACATTATGAACAAGGAGGTGCCCCAAAGGTTTCGGGTACCTCTCGTCATTCAATACTCCAGGTCCAGCGATCCGTCTAAACACGTGGAGGCCTACCGATCGTGGATGCAAATACAAACTGCGACGGACGCAATGATGTGCAGAGGGTTTTCGATTACGCTAGCAGGGTCCGCTCAGAACTGGTATCGACAACTCAAACCCGAATCTATCAGTTCATTCGTAGACCTTACCCGATCATTCCTTACCCAATTTATAAGCGGTAAGAAGAGTCAGAAGTCTAACACTCACCTGCTCACTATCAAATAAGTGCCGAAGGAATCATTGAAAGACTACATTGCTCGGTTTAATGAAGAAGCTTTACAGGTGGAAGATTATGATGACAAAATGGCTCTCACCGCAGTATGTAGCGGTCTAAAGGAGGGAAAATTTACCTTCTCCATTGAAAAGAACCCCCCAAAGACGTTAGCTGGGCTTATTGTCATAGCCCAGAAGTACGTTTATG
Source organism: Magnolia changhungtana (assembly GCA_030180095.1). Lineage (NCBI taxonomy): Eukaryota > Viridiplantae > Streptophyta > Magnoliopsida > Magnoliales > Magnoliaceae > Magnolia > Magnolia changhungtana. The sequence continues at coordinate 371,886 of JASAUF010000404.1, read as the reverse complement.
CCGAGGAATTCTCCGCCACTGGCAAGAATATCCAAGTCTCCGAGTCGAATGGAAAAGGAAAGAGGCCAAGGAACGAGGAACCTCAAGCATCGAAGAAAGGGTCGGACGACCGCTCCTAACGAGACCGACGTCCGGCCAGAAGGCCCGAAGGGAAATTCCGTTCCTATACCCCTCTTAACACAACCATCGAACAAATCCTGCTGGACATCCACGATGAGAAATTCTTGAATTGGCCTGTCTGCATGAGGGGCTGACCTGGAACACAGGGATAAACGTAAGTACTACCGATTCTATTGAGATCACGGCCACAATACAGATGACTGTGTGGACCTCAAGGATGAAATCGAGTCCCTCATTCAAAAGGGGCGCCTCCGCCGATATACCAAGCAGGAGAAAACTGCTCGGAAGGAAAGGCAAGCACAAGAGCGGCCAAGGAACCCACTTGAAGAGCCAACTGAGATTTGTACCATCTTCGGGGGCTCATCAGGTGGAGGAGACTCGAACAGAGCTCGGAAGGCTCACTCTCGAAGCAACTCGGAGAATTACATCCATTTAACCGAGCGGCCAAGCAAGGAACTGCGGGTTGACCCTTACAGCCTCACCTTCACGGAAGATGATGCACGAGAGATCCAGCACCCGCACGATGATGCCCTGGTGGTCACCATGACTATAGCCAACCGTAAGGTATATCGGATCATGATTGATACCGGGAGTTCAGTCGACGTAATCTACTCCGAGGCATTCGAAAGAATGGGGATTCCGCAGTCTCGACTCAGACTTGTGAAGTCCCCCTTTCATGGCTTTGCCGGAGAGAGGGTGATCTTTGAAGGAGCCATTTCCCTCCCAGTGACTGCGGGAGAAGGGCAACACCAAGTCACCTTCATGGTTGATTTCCTTATTGTCAATGTACCGTCGGTGTATAATGTTATCATGGGCAGACCCTCTCTTAATGCGATGAGAGCGGTCGTGTCCACTTATCACCTGATGATGAAGTTTCCCGCCGAAGGCGGAACCGGTTATCTCCGAGGCGACCAACGAGAGGCCCGAAGGTGTTATGCGATAGCTATTCAAAAAGGATCTGTGAAACAAATACTTCTATCCATCGACGTCTCGGATCTCCGAGGGCCTGCGGAAGACCCATCAGTAGAAGACTTGGAGAAGGTGCTGCTCGACGAAGCAGACCCCAACAAAACTGTCTAGCTCGGAACATCTCTCAGCCCTGAACGGAGATCCGAGCTGTTGACGTTCTTGCAACGATACAGGGATGTCTTCGCATGGTCTCACGCGGACATGCCCGGAATTCCCCCAGACGTCTAGGTCCACCGGCTGAATGTGGATCCTGACCATAAGCCCGTAAATCAGAAGAGGAGACCGTTCGACAGATACGAAGCCATCGCAGATGAGGTCACCGTCCTGCTCGACGCCGGCTTCGTAGAGGAAGTATATTACCCAGACTAGATCGCGAATGTAGTGCTTGTCAAGAAGGCTAATGGAAAATGGCGGGTCTGTGTTAATTATTTGGACCTGAATAAGGCATGCCCAAAAGACAGTTTTCCATTACCTCGGATCAACCAGTTGGTCGATAGTACGGTGGGCCACGAGTTACTTTCCTTTTTGGACGCTTACTCCGGGTACAATCAGATCGCGATGCATCCCCCTGATAGGCAGAAGACCACCTTTGTCACAAACAAGGGGCTCTACTGTTACCGGGTCATGTCATTCGGCCTGAAGAATGCAGGGGCTATGTACCGGAGATTGGTAAATCAGATGTTCACGAAACAAATTGGATGCACTATGGTGCTATATATCGACGACATGTTGGTAAAAAGTATCAAGGCATCTGATCATTTGACAGATCTCAGAGAAACCTTCGATGTACTCCAAGAATACCAAATGAAACTAAATCCTGCAAAATGTGTCTTCGAAGTAGGGTCAGGAAAATTCCTTGGGTTTCAGGTTAGCCAAAGAGGCATCGAAGCAAACCCAGATAAGATCAAAGTGCTACTCAACATGAATTCACCTCGGACTATTAGGGAGATACAATGCCTTACAGGACAAGTGGTGGCACTCGGTCGGTTTATATCTCGAGCCACGGATAAATGCCTCCCCTTCTTTCAGCAGTTGAAGGGTCATAAGAAGGCGGAGTAGACAACAGAGTGTGAACAGGCTTTCTAGTGGTTGAAGCAGTACTTGGGCTTGCCACCTCTGCTGTCTAAGCCCGAAGAAGGCAAACCCTTGTTCCTCTATCTAGCTATCTCAGCCTCAGTAGTAAGCTCGGTCCTGATTAGAGGAGTAGGAAACAAACAATACCCAGTTTATTACGTAGGCAAAGCTATGGTGCCCGCTGAGACAAGATATCTAACTTTGAAAATGTTGGCACTCAGCCTAGTTGTCTCAGTTCGGAGGTTACATCTGTATTTCCAAGCTCATTCAATCATCGTGCTGACCGACTCCCCCCTAAGGTAAATTCTTCAGAGGCCCGAGGTCTCGGGTCGGTTGACCAAGTGGGCGATTGAACTTGGAGAGTTCGATATCGCCTACCGACCAAGAACGACAATAAAAGGACAGGCTGTGGCAGACTTCATCGCAGAATTCACCCACTCTAAGTGGAGAAAGGCTCGGCGGTGAAATTGAGACAACCTCGCCTGACCCTCCGAACAACCCTGAAAGTGCGCTTGAGCCTGGGTGGGTCCTTTACGTGGACGGATCGTCCAATGCAAAGCGAGCCGGTGCCGGGATCGTCTTAATTGCACCTGATTCTACTCCCCTACAATATGCGATAAGATTTGGCTTCAAAGCATCGAACAACGAGGCAAAGTACGAGGCTTTGTTAGCCGGACTCAGGTTAGTCGCCAACCTTGGAATCCAATCACTCCAGGTCCGATGTGATTCTCAACTGGTCGTAAATCACATCTCTACTAAATATGAGGCCAAAGAGACGAGGATGGTTGCTTATTTGGAAGAGGCAAGGAAGTTTATCGAGAAATTTTGGAGCTGCACGATCCATTAGATCCTGAGAGTAGACAATTCATGGGCCGACGCCCTGGAAAAACTGGCCTCGGCTGCAGATGAGAGGTCCCTCGGGTCATCCCCATAGAATTCATCGAACACCCTAGTATCAATTAGTCGGAAGCAAAGGAAGTCAACCCAATGCGTGATGCTCCAAGTTAGATGGACCTGATCTTCAAATACCTAACAACGGGTGAGGTCCCCTTGGACAAATTGGAAGCAAGGCGTTTAAGGATCTGAGCAGCAAGTTGCACCATCTTAGACAGGATCCTGTACAAGAAAGGATACTCCCAGCCCTACATCAGGTGCCTCCGACCTGAGGAGGTGGAGTATGTCGTTCGGGAAGTTCATAAGGGAATTTGCGGAAATCATTCTGGAGGCCGGGCCCTGACCTTGAAGATACTCCGGCAGGGATACTTCTGGCCGACCCTCAAGGAAGATTCCAAAAATTACGTTCGAAAATGCGACAAGTACCAACGTTATGCAGCCGTGCCGAGGTAACCAGGGAAGAGATGACCCCTATAAGCGGCCCGTGGCCCTTTGCCCAATGGGGGATCGATATCATCGGCCCACTACCCACGGGAAAGGGGCAGGTCAAATTCACCATTGTTGTCGTCGACTACTTTACCAAATGGGCCAAGGCTGAGCCCGTCGCAAAGATTATGGAGCAGAAAGTAATCGATTTCGTATGGAAGAATATCGTATGCCGATTCGAAATTCCGTGAACCATTGTATCCGATAATGGTTGGCAATTTGATAATGAAAAGCTCCGAGGCATGTGTCGAGAGGTTGACATTACGAATGCTTATTCGTCACCTCGGCATCCGCAGTCCAACGGACAAGTAGAAGTAGTTAATAAAGTCATCAAGCATCATCTCAAGACAAAACTGGAGAAAGCAAAATGTAATTGGACTGAGGAGCTCCCCTTCGTTCTCTGGGCCTATAGGACAACAACTTAATCGTCATTGGAGAGACCCCGTTCTCATTGTCCTATAGCTTAGAGGCGATATTAGTGGAGATTGGCCTTCCCACGGCTCGGGTCTGAAATTATCAAGAGAATCAAAACACCAAGTAGTTCGCGGCCAACCTAGATCTGCTCGAAGAAATCAGAGATGTCTCCAGACTTCGCGCCGCTGCTCGGCGACAACAGGTGGCCCGATTCTACAATTCCAAGGTTAAGATCAGACGGTTCAGGCCAGGTGACCTAGTTCTTTGCCAAGTCTTCTAGAACACCGCTGAACCAGGCGCAGGGTCGCTCAAACCTAATTGGGAAGGACCATATCGAATGGTCTGATCAACAAAGCCAAGATCTTACCATTTGGAAGACCTCGAAGGTCGCCAACTCCCTCACCCATGGAACGTCGAGCATCTAAAGGTCTACTATCCTTGATGAAATAGCCTCCGAGCGACAAGCCTTTAAGGCCCCGAATAAATGTACGCCTCTGAGCAACCAGCCTTCAAGGCTTTCAATAAACGTTGTTTCTACATAAACGGGTCAATTTCTACAAAGGTATCTCCCCTTAATTGGGGGGAAAACCTAAGAGGCGACCCAACTCTCCAACAGTGGAATCGGGCCAATTTCTACAAAGGTATCTCCCCTTAATCGGGGGGAAAAGCCAAGAGGCGACTCCATTCCCCAACAGTGGAGTCAGGCCAATTTCTATAAAGGTATCTCCCCTTGATTGGGGGGAAAAGCCAAGGGGCAGTCCGGTAAGGATCGAACTGAAGCCTCGGATCTACACGACAAAATTTCAACAAGTCAACTTATTAAGTAAACGGGTCAACCATACATTCAGGTAAATCGACTCATCAATCATACGGATTCACAATCAACAATACACGAGACTCAGCTCAAAATCAATCTTTCATTAATCTAGAAAGGTTCATTATAAAATACACAGTAAAAAAAAAGGGGGGAAGGGAAGAAAAACTCTTCACGCAGACGGAGGTGCTTAGGAATCAGCGACTTGATTCGGACGGGTCGCTTTGGCAGCATCTTCCTCATCATCCTCGGGCAATAAGGGATCAAGGTTAAGGTCCGGATACAAATTCTAAACTGCGATAAGGCATTCATCAAAGCCACAGTTATAGAACTTAGCGGCTTCGGTGTCCCTCTCCTTCGAAGCCTTATATGCAGCTACCGCTGCGGCAACTGCTGTGGCCAGGGAAGCCTCGTCTTCGGCTCGTTAAGCCTCCTTCGCCTGAGCAACAGCTCGGCTCACCTCTTCGGCAGTCTTAACCCTTGTCTGCTCCAGGAGTCCACCCAACCGGGTGTTCTCCCCAGCGAGAGAATTGGCATGAGCCCTGGCCCGAGTTAGCTCGGTTGTGGCTGCATCATTTCGGCCCTCAAGGTCCTTCATGACCCCCTAGAGTCGGAGCCCCTCAACCTCGAGCCTATTCACAACATCCTACAGATGAAGCTCCTTGGCCTTCCCATCTTCGAGCTGCTGGCTCAATTTGCCCCACACAAGTTGGAAAGAGGCGGCCTCGCCCCAGAGGGCCTCAGCCTCGTCTCTGAGAGCTCCTATTTCGGCATCTCTCCTTTCTAACTCCTTTATTTTCTCATGAACCTAGAGGACCTTCGCGACGGAGTGAACAGAAACAAGAGGATGAGTATTCAGAAGGAACATAATGCAAAATGACGAGGAGAGTTAACGAAATTACCATGTAAAATACAGAGGCCAGGTCGTTCAGGAAGGAGGTGTCCGATTTTCCCAGAAGGCGGGCTATATCCTCCTCTAGGGCAGGCTTAGTGGCCCAAGGCACCAAGCAGGATAAGTGATAACCCGGCTCGAACCTCCCTCCGTCCGGTCCCACCTGAGCCGAGTCAACAACCTCATTGGCCCCTGTCCGACTGCCTGTCGAGGGCTGAGCCTTGCCCCCAAGACTATGTTCGGCCCCATCATTGTCTGCGAGGGCGATCATGGCATCAGCCATCCGAATAGCCTTGTCCTGCTCGGAGGACGAGGGGACGGCTATCAAGGGGACTGTGGGGTGAGGCCCTATGGTGGGGGGAACAATGGAAGGGGAAAGTGGGGTAGAGCCAGCGGCCGTTGCGGGAGCAATGATTACCGGGGTCGTATCGGCAAGCACCGCAGCCGCAATCGGCTAGCACCGCATCCAGAGTCGGTGCATTGAGAGACACCGCAGTAGGGGACACAATTGCAGATGGTGCTACCACCGATGAGGCAGTGGCAGGAAATGGAGCTGTATCCCGAATTGTTGTCATCGAAGCAGCAAGAAATGGAGTTGTATCTTGAGCCGCGGCAGCCAGAGCAGGGTCTGACGAGCTCACTCCATGAGGAGCGGTCTTCTTCCTCCGAACAACCTTCACGTGAGGCTCGCCCCTCAGTAACTCTTCCGCCGTCGGGGTAACTTTTCTTCTCCAAGACCCGAATGCCTCGGCCATGCCTATACATCGAAGATGCAAGTCAGAGACTGAATGGAAATAACACAAGGGAGACTTGAAAATAAGGAAAGCTTACTAAAGGAAGAAGGCCGCGACTAGGATCGGCACAACCCAGACTAGTGGAGATTGGAGGTCGTAATCAAACCCGACCAGGAGCGAAGTTCCCCCGACCTCGCCCTGGCCTTGGCAATCTGGTTTCTCTAGTCCAATGTAAGGAAGGGAAAACTCCTCGTAAAAACTACAAAGATAGTAAAGTAACCTTGAGGAAAAGGGCACGTAAAAAAAATAAGGGAAAGGGAAAGGATGCCTGATCCGACCTGGTTTGGAGAAGTTAGTAGGGACCCGGGTCGTCAGAGCCCTCATCTCCGCTGCCGGCGCCTCTCATTCGCCTGCTACCCAGAACCATTTGTTCTTCTAGTCCTTATTAGAGGACGGAAAATCTAAGATAAGCCCCGACCCCTTGCTACCTCTGGTCGCGAAGTAGTACCATGGCTCGTTGCTGTCATGCTTGGCCTGGTACAGACTCATCAGCTCCATAGGGGTCAGCTCAGGGTTCCCAACTTGGCACCAGATGATGAAGGCATAAATTAACACCCTCCAGGCGTTAGGGGCGAACTGTCCAGGAGCCAGCCTCAGGTAAGCAGTCAAGGATCGAATGAAGGGGCGCATGGGGAGGCGGAGCCCACATTGCAGAGCGCGGAGAAAAACGGAGATCTCCCCATCTGCAGGAGCGCCAGCAGCATCGGTGGGCTCTGGGGCCCTGATCCGGATGGAGTCAGGGATCTCAAACTCCGAACGGATCCACTCTATCTAGGACTCCGTTATCACGGAAACCCCTGGAACTGCCTCCGAGGCCCGTCCACTCGGTGGCATCTCCCTGGTCTCGGCAGGCGCGGCCCTGGGGGTTCGTGGGACACCCTTCTTACTAGCTCGACGAGTTTGTGCCCCTACCTCCTTCTGTCTTCGGGGAGGGGGATGTAAGGGGATGGCTTCGAGTGGGCCCTAAGAGGCCCCTCTCCCATTGTCAGAGTTCTCCGACTCGGAGACTTCATTAAAGTCTCGAACTATCTCCGAATCGGAAGACATTTTGCAAAGATAAGAAGGGGGAGAATGTCGAAGGCAGGACTTACAGGGCACTTGCTGGAGTGCACTTAGAAAGTTGGCAAGCTTCCCTTATACAGAAGCTGAACAATGATCTGAAATGCCGAGTGGATAAAAGCTGGTCAGGTGACCCTCACTATTTAGATTTTTATACGTCTAATCATCAAAGCAAATATCAAATTGGCCACACATGTACACAAAAGTTGAACAATTCACCAATTTCAATTAAACAAGTGTGGCTAATGTAGAGCGGGTCGTAGGCAGTTTCATGGCCAAGATGAATCAGAAAAGGCCCGATTGACGACAGAAGTAACCCAGACCATCAGACCTTAAATCAGTTGTATCTCACAATTTGGAATGAGTTATTCGATGTACCAAGCTACTTTAGCTACCCAACCCCGCTATGCCGGGTTATGCATGCCGAATTTGCAAAATACTGCCAAATCGACGATCGAATTCCCATTTTATTTTTCGTTTTTACTATTTATAGTAAGTTTTAGTTTCAGTTATACTCTTCATCCGTTGGGCTTTAGGAGTTGTGCCCAATGTGAAAAGTACTTAGATTAATTAGGAGAATGTCGTGGTTCAGCCAAATAGGACACTTACTATTTTTGGCTGAAAACCTGGTAGACTAGTAGACATCACGACCGTCTATAAATAATAAGTTTACTATTTATAGTAAATTGCGAATCCTAGGAATTTTAGTTGTAGTTTGATTCCGAAACTTCTCCCATGGCTTAGTATCCCTATTTAAAGGGTTTTGAACTTGTTTATTTCATTCATCAATCAAATTACAAAATTTCAAGAATTTATTTTTGTTTTTCTTGGTTTTTTCCTCATGGATTCGAGAAGTCTCTATGAGGAGTCAAGAGAAGCTTCGTGGATATATTTGGAGTAGTTATCCCCTTGAGGAAGATGGTGATTGACCTCATCACGTTCATCCCTGCGTGAATTGTTACCAAAGCGAGGATTTCCTTTGGGTCGATGGCAAACAACGAATGTATGAACCAAAATCCTGTGGAAGGTGATACACGGATTAGTTATCTTCCATAAAGAATAGAAGCTTTCCACTGAGAGAGTCAGTTAACCATGCAAGGGCCACAGATAACCCTTAACTATCTTACAAATGTGTTACTTTCACCCTGAACCCTAAGCGATGCTCCACTGCCCGTGGTTGTTGTATTGCACAACCCTGATTTCCGTAGAACACTATCAGTGGTAAATCGTAGAGCTACACCAAATGATTCAAATTATAGTGATGAGGACCTTAATGAAGGCTTTACTCAACGACCAATCTATAGAGGCGATCATCTAAATCGTGCTTAAAGAGACAATCGAGGTAAGACTGAACTTCCTGGTTTTAACGGTTTATTACGTATAGAATATTTCCTCAATTGGCTAGCCGAAGTAAAACAATATTTTGATTACATGGCTGTGTCAGATCATAAAAAGGTGAAATTAGTAGCATTTAAATTAAAATCTGGTGCTTCTGCATGGTGGGAGCAATTATAACTCTCACATGCTCGACAAAATAAGATGCCCATTTTATCATGGTCATGGATGAGACGCTTTCTTCGATCACGATTCCTTCCTAGTGATTACGAGAAGATACTATTCTAGTAATACTAAAACTGTCGACATGGGAATCAAACCGTCACCAACTACACCGAAGAATTCTAGTGGTTAGCAACACAAAAGACCTGTCAAAAATCAAATCATAGAAGGTAGCATGATTTATAGGTGGGTTACGATCGATGATTCAGGACCGAGTTCAGATGCACCCAGTCGATATCGTGGATGAACTAGTTCAGTTAGCAGGTAGGGAAAAAATGCAACTTGCAAGAGTTTCTGCTCGGCTTTATCCTTTAACTCGACCCCCCATGACGGGTCCCACACAGGATCCAGTGCTGGCACAAGAAAAAGAACCAGTAAGAGAATGTCCTCAACCTATTACAACCGCAAACCATGATACGGGAAACTGCTCATCTAGGCCTCACCGTGTAGCACCCACAACAGCGAGCCCAAGTAAAATTTCAAATCCTTACATTTGGCCAAGGTTGAATAATTATTACCGTTATGGCCAACCGATCACCTATCAAACACTTGTCCTTAACGTTCCATAACACACTTGACCATAAACAAATGGGGCATTGAAGGTGAGGCCACATAAGAAGACCTTGGTTTTGATGAACATGAACAAGACACTGAGGAAGGAGTAGGTGACGATGAATGGACGGGCGAGGATCATGGTGAATCTTTAGTTGTGAGGCGATTACTGCATACCCCTGGAAAGAATTACAACCACAATGACACAATATATTCCATATGCGATACACTATCGAAAGAAAAGTCTGTGATGTAATTATAGACAATATAAGTAGCGAGAACATCGTCTCAAGAGTAATGGTGGACAAGTTCCAGCTACCGACAACAAAACATTTTTTTCTATACTAAATTAGCTAGATAAAAAAGGTGAACAAGACTATGGTAACTGAACAATGTACTGTCTCGTTTTCAATTAGAAAAACTATAAGGATCAAATACTTTGTCACGTGGTCGACATGAAAGCATGTCATATGTTACTCGGTCGACCATGGTAGTTGGACCGTGATGCGACCCACCGAGGGTGAGACAATGTTTACGTCTTCGTCAAGGATAGTCGAAAAATAATCCTTGCCCCTATAGCACCAGAGAACCACCCTGAAGCCTCTAAAGTGGAGGAGAGTTCTTTCCTAACCATTCGGGATTTCATAGAAGAATCTAATGAAATCAGCGAAGTATATGCCATAGTGGTGAAGGTCGAGGAATTAGAGCGGTCAAACATTCCTCCAAGTTTAAGACTATTGTGAAATAAATTCAAAAAAGTCAGGCCTGAAGATTTACCCGATGGTTTGCCTCTCATGAAGGACATCCAACATCACATAAATCTCATCCATGGGGTTAGCCTACCCAACTGCCCTCATTATCGGATGAGTCTAAAGGAGTATGAGATACTTCAGAGGAAGGTAGTGGAATTGATCCATGAGGATCTTTTGAGAGAGATCATGAGCCCATGTGTCGAACCAACATTATAAATAGTAAGAAAAATAAGTATATTAAGCCATGGGAGAAGTTTCAGAATCAAACTCCAACTAAAACTTCTAAAATTCAAAACTTACTATAAATAGAAAAGTTACTATTTATAGACGGTTGTGATGTCAACTAGTGTGCAAGGTTTTCGACCAAAAATAGTATGTGTACTATTTGGCTGAACCATGATGTTCTCGTAATTATTCTAAGCACTTTTCATGTTGGGCGCAACTCCTAAAGCCCAACAGATGAAGAGTTTTACTGAAACTAAAACTTACTATAAATAGTAAAAACGGAAATTCGATCGTCGATCTAGCGGTATTTTGCAAATTTAGCGTGTGCAACCCGCCATAGCGAGGTTGGGTTGCTAAAGTAGCTCGCCCTATGTTCACTCCCCAAGTATAGGGTTGTGATGTAGTAATAAACTCGGTAAGACCGAGGTCGAATCCACAGGGACTGAAACCTGTACGTAATCTGAAAATAATCAGATCTAGAACTAGGCTAAGATGAAATCTAAACCAATTATGATTGAAGAATAATGGTGAAATAATTATCTAAAACTTAAGAAAATTCAGAGAAGGGAAACTAGGGATTCAGAGGATCCACTTATAGAGATCAGGGAGATCTTATGCCAGTATCACGAATTATGGAAATTTACTAAACTGTCATTGATACAGTTTTCAAGAGATGAAAGGTGTATGAATTAGAATGGATTCCATCACCAAACCCTGCCCAAGAGACAAGGCTAACAATAGAATTAAACTAATTACCAACCACATCAACATGCCATGAAAGTCAAAAAGGGTACCGACATCCAACCATGCCCAGGAGACGATGGTGAACAACAGGGCTTTCTGACGTCATAAATATGGAAGAAAGGAAATACTCAAAGCCATTGCAGACCTATTGTAATTTCAGTCACAACAGACCATTTAAGACTAAAAAATATTCCCATAATAAAACGAAAATCAAATTCAGTTCATGAATTAAAATCAAATTAAAGGCAATAAATAAAATCCCCCATCTCACTACAAGCTTCACCCCTTAGCCCTAGCTAAGGAGTTTTAGCCTAGCATAGATAGGCTATACATCTTAAAAAAATAAATAAGGAAAACTATTTAAAATTTAAAAAAAAAAAAAAAAAAAAAAAAAAACTAACTGTTACTTTCTCTCTCTGCTTCACGTCAAAGCCCAACGTCTCCAGCCAAACTCAGATCTTGCCTCCCTTTCTTCTCTTTCTCTTTATAGCTGCCAAAAGGTCGTGGAAATCAGTGGCTGGAATCCTCTCTGGAGACTACCTGTGAAGGCTTTTACGCAGCTCTTCTTACGCAGCCACGTACGGATCCTCCCAACTCCCTTGTTCCTGTGATTCTATCAAAAAGAATACCGTCTCTTGGGACGTTTTTGGGTGTCATACACGATGAACGGATTAGATTTTTCATCCGATCATGGCCGTGATCACAGAACACCCTGCAAAAGCCGGGTGGCGTTCAGTTTTCTCAGACGTCCGCAACAGGGCCTGCGCTGATGCGTGGTGGGGCCCAGTATTGATTTTAACGGGGAAATCCAAGCCGTCCATTGCATTCCTATCAAAAAACCGTTCAGAGAGGGCCAGTTTGGATCAATTTTTGGTGTGGCCCACGGGTTTCCTACTCAGCCGTCCGTCCGACATTTACACGGCTGAGATCCCATTTCCTTTGTCCTTTTCAAATTCCGTCAGCTAAGCCTTAGTGATGTGGGCCGCAGAAGTCGGATGGACGGTCCTGATCTGACCTTTGAAGTGTGGTGGTGGCTGACAAAAAAGGACCGCAGGTCCTTGTTTCGCAGTCCCTGCGAAACAGAGCTACGCTCTAATGATTGGTGGGTCCCAAAAAGATTATGTATGGCAGATCCGATCCATCCATTATTTTTATGACGAAAAACCATCCAGGATAGCTAAGCCCAACTTGATTTTTGTGCGGCCCAGAGAAATTTATACTGCACCGTCCATTCTCCGCTGGATGGCTAAAGACTGATCTTTGATGTTTTTTTTGAAAATTCACCACCTAGGCTTGGATCAAACGTCCTTTGGAAACCTAATAGACGGTCCGGATATTCAAATAGCATGATGAGTGGGGCCCACAAGCATGACCCCTCCGTCGGTTGAGAAGACTCTGTGGCGTCTTCTGTTTTTGCGTGAAATCGTCGGTCAGCGTTGCGCTGACCGACTTGGCTTCTTTAGTGCACCGTGAGTGCACCGTTTCTGTGCACCTCGCCTACATAAGGTGGGCCCCACCTTGATGTATATGTAACATCCAATCCGTCCATCGTCTTTTACAGCTCATTTAATGGGTTGATACCAAACTTGAAGTATATCCAAATATCAAGTGGGCCCCAGATTGAGATTTATGGGCTGATCTGTTCGTTGGGCTGCTTCCGCGATGATCCGACGGATGAATTTCGACATGTACGGTTCATTTAGAGTCCTTAGGCCCTGTATAGAGTTTTGAGCCGGTTAGATGATGAGAACCCTGTGATCTTGCATTCTGGTTGGTTTTCGGGCCTGTTAAATGCGAACAGCTTGATTTCCTCTGATCTTTGGCGTGCAAATCCATCAATTTTGGTCCTCTGGAGTCCGTCCCTTGCTGTGGTGATTTCAGAGCATCAAATACACACATTTAGCACCTTTTTGTAGTCCCCACTGGCAAATGTACCTTACATCACAAACACGATTAAATTAGGATTTTAAACGGTGGCATGTTCATAAATCCGGTAGTAACTGGGGTCTAATATACAATATTTGACCCTCAACACCCTACCCCAAAGTCAACTCATTCTGGATTGCAAGATATTTCCAATTTAAGGTCTGACAGCCTGAATCATTTCTGTCGTTGATCGAGCCTTTTCTGATCCATCTTTGCCATGAAACTATCCTCAACCTGCTCTACATCAGATAGCCCAAATACCATGGTATTTTCCGACATGTAATTATTATACATTAATGTTGTTAATCCAATTTAATATAATTCCATACCATTTAACCCCATGGACCAAACATGCCCTAAAATGTCTTACTTTTGACTAAAAAGAATGGAGGCAACCCCTTCTACAATTTTTTGCCTCAAGTTATTCACTTGCATTTGAAACTTTGCTCACATGCATCAAAAAGCTATTTACATAATTACTAGTTTTTTTAACATGAACAATCGACTCTATCAACATACTAAATGAGTTATACCATAGGAAATAATTAATCGACAATCACTTAATAACTTTCAAATTCGTAGCAGGCTCACGTGACGGTTGGATTATTATGATTTCTTATGTGTCCAACTTTCAAGGTGGGTTTAGTACTCTTCTAGACAAGTGGATTCCATGTACAAATTGCAGTGGGTCCGCATGGTACCCCTGTAGAACAAGCTTATCTTACCAAGGGCTTGGTAAAAAACAACAAGCTGTTAGGAAATAGAAGCGGATTGCGTCTTGCCCCGCCTGCTTTATGCATCCAAGCAGGGTCTCAGTGGGGCCATTGTAATGTATGGGTTATATACATGTTGTTAATCTTTTTTCCTTTTCTTTTTTTAACATTATTTTAAGGTATGAGTCTAAAAATTAGACAGGTCAAATGCTCAAGTGGGCTGCACCACATGAAGCAACGGCAATAATGAAACTCACTTATAACCTCATGGGCTACAGTGATGTTTAATTATTTTCCATCCGACATGTTCATAAGGTTATATAGACCTACATGAAGGGAAAACAAAAATATCAGATTGATCCTAAACTTCCACAGCTCACAAGAAATTTTTATGGTAGGAATTCAATCCCCACTGAGTGGTTTACTTTTGCCTTGAATCTACCTCATTTTTTGGTTCATATCCTAGAATGATCCGGAAAAATGGATGGATGGCATAGATAAAACCTATACATCATGGTGGCCCCACAGAGACTTTCTTGACAGATGATTGTACACGCGGGGCAGGACGCAATCTGCTTCCCTAGAAAACATGCTGAATGCTTTCACAGTTTTTTTTTTTCTTTCTTTTTCTTTTTTACATAAGCACCCGCCACACACCCACGCACACCATAGTGGGATTTCACTACCTATGGGATCTGAACTCAAGACCTCGTGTTGAGACTCCTCAAAGTCTACCACTCGGCAAAGACTGGAACCCAAGTCATCTTTTTTTTTTTTTTCAAAAGAGCATTTCATTTCTAAGGGAAAAGCTTGACATGTATGAACGGGAGCTCAGGAATCAACAAAAAAGACCTGAGCTCCAACCGCACAAGGCATTGATCACATTCGGGAGGGCCCAACCCTTAGCGGGCCCACCTATCGTAAAAGAGAAAAAGGAAAAATGAGGCCTAGGAAAGGCGCACAGAACCTAAACCAGTCCTATCTAGGACCACCTCCCCACGGGAATGGGTGGGAAGGGAAGAAATTTCTTCAAAAATTGTAGAACTCTGGGTAGTGCTACCCCAGCGAGCCAGACTATTGGCCACCCTGTTTTCCTCTCTTGGGATATGTTTGATGGAAATTGTACTGGAGGATTTCATGGCTTCAAATTTCTTCCAGTAGAAGGCATTCCAGGGAGCATTAGCGGGCCTTAAGAACAATTCTACCACAAGAAGGCAGTCGCTTTCCACCTCGATCAACTCGAACCCTTTGTTAATGCAAATGATAAGACCGTCTACCACTGCTTTAACTTCTGCAATAAAGCTGGAACTCAAACCGTACCCCTTAGAGAAAGCAAATTTGAACCTTCCTTGCGCGTCACGACAAATTCCCCCACTACCCAAGGACCCTGGATTCCCTCTGGACGAACCATCCACGTTCAACTTCACTGCTCCTGGGTTTGGTCTGAGCCATTTCACATGGGACACTGAGGAGGGAGAGGGCGCTCTCTGCTGGATGTGGAGGTCAGACAGAATCTCCCTTTCAGCCTAGTTATTAACAGGGGGAAGAGGAAAAGCGTCGAAGATGCACTTGAGCCAGGACCAGACTTTACGGATGGTGAGCGATACCGAGGGTGGGATTCCATCAAAGCGATGAATGTTTCTAGAATTCCAAATTTCCCAGAGGATCAAGGCTGGGGTCAGCCCTCTAATGATCCTTAGAGCGGACGTGTTATTGGCCAAGGACCACCATTGGGAGGCTCTACCGGTCGCCGATTAACCAGAGAGAAATGAGACGGAGAGAATAGTTGAGAAGTGGGTCTAGACTGAGGATGCGAGAACACCTTCAGCCAATAAGTGATCAAGCGACTCCTCCATATGGCGTGGTGAATTACAGTAGGAACAGGCCAATACCAAGTGGATACCCTTCCTTTTCACGTTAATATCGACTAGGATGGCATTGTTGAAAACTTTCCACATGAAGACTCGGATTTTAGGGAGTAAGTGGGGTAAGCTGATCCACTTGGCCCAGGAGCGCATCTGTCCGTGGTCATGGAGGAGCTGCATAGCTGATCTGACAGAAAAATTTCCTAACCTTTCTCTGGTCCAAACGGCACGATCATCATTTTGGCCAATAGAGATTCCTTCTGCTATCACGTGGAGCCAGACTGAATTCGTGATGGGCGCCGGAAAAAGGGGCATTTTGAATCGGCCCATCTTGACCTATGACGTCTTTGATCTGCAGGTTCAGCAAATGGGGAGGGATAGTGCCAGAAATAGACCTTTTCAGAGAGCCCAGGCTCGACCAATTCTCACTCCAAAAATTACTATTACCATTCCCCAGTGGTAAGCAAGAGTTCTCCTCGAGGATATCAACAAGATCCCTTAACTTCTTCCAAATTGGAGAATTCGCGTGCCGTTGAGGAGGGCCGACTCGAGCTTCATTTATCCTATACTTGGAATACATGAACTCAGCCCAAAGGCTAGTCTTGTAGCCAAAGAATAAAATCCAGGCACGCTTCAGCATCAGGGCCATAGAGACATCTTTTAAAGCCTTAATTCCAAGACCGTCCTCCTTCGATGGGGCAGATATTTTGCTCCACCTAATCCAATGGAAAATTTTCTTTCCTTCCGACCACCCCGAAAAGAAGTCGGTGAAACCTTTTTCCACAATAGGCAGCATTTTTTTGGGAATCGCAGTTGCTGCTAGAGTGTGTATAGGGATGCTCGAGAGTACAAGTTGGATAAGAGCGATCCGGGCAGCTTGGTTGAGGAAGCGAGCCTTCCAACCCGTGATGCAAGACAAATTCTTTTCCACCAGGGGTTGGAAAGAGGAAGAGTTGAGTCTTCCTTTAGAAAGGGGGACTCCAAGATAGAGAAGGCTGGACGGCGATCTGGAGATCCCAGACAGTCTTTCAATGGCCCGGATCCATTGAAAGCACCGAGTGCTTTTATATGTTTTTGGCATGTCTTCACATGTTTTTAGATGGTATGGCCCACCTGAGTTCCATATACGGCTGATTTTTGGGATATCCCATAATTTAAAGGGGACCCATCAAATGCACGGTGTTGATGGTCAACACGTATCACGGTGGAGCCCACACAGCTCGACCTCATGGGAGGTTATCATCAGCTCTGAGCGCATAGTACCCTTTCCCATATATATATATATATATATATATATATATATATATATATATATATATATATATATATATATATATATATATATATATATGGGAAAGGGTACTATGCGCTCGACCTCACGATAAGCCCCGTGAGGTTGAGCTGTGTGGGCCCCACCGTGATGCATTTCGACCATCAATACCGTGCATTTGATGGGTACCCTTTAAATTATGGGATATCCCAAAAATCACCCGTATACGGAACTCAGGTGGGCCATACCATCTAAAATTATGTGAAGACACCATTAAAACATATAAAAGCACTTAGTGGGGCCCACCTGAGTTTTGCATGGGCATGAAACTTGGTCTGAACCCTCATTCAAGTGGGACACATAATGGTTGGGCTGGATTTGCAAACCACATCTCGGTGGGCCCTCAAAAATGGTTATGAATGTTTTAATGGTACACGGCCCCTCTCCACTTCTGTATGTGGTGTGGCCCACACAAGTCACAGATTGACTTGATTTTTGAGACCTGGGCCCACGATGGAATGGTGCATCTGACTATGGGGTAGATGTTCGAAACGCATCATGGTGAGGCCCACACAGCTCGACCTCATGGTACAGACTCGTGAGGTCGTGTGTGTGTGTGTGTGTGTGTGTGTGTGTGTGTGTATATATATATATATATATATATATATATATATATATATATATATATATATATATATATAAAGAGGCCAAATAAAAACGGCTTGACTACTCTTACCCACGAGATTGAGTGGATATTTTCGAAATAACATGGCCCCAAAAAATCCCCCGAAGTTTTGTGTGTGTGTGTGTGTGTGTATATATATATATATATATATATATATATATATATATATATATATATATATATATATATATATATATATAAAGGCCAAAAAATTTTGGGCGATGCATATCCAAAACAGGGCCTTCAATTGGACGGTCTAAATTGATGGACATGTATTCCTGCTTTCCAACAACTTCGTACGGATGAACCACCAGCATCTGAGAAATTTTTTCTGATCGAATTGATGAACATTCATTCACGCATGCCAACAACTACCAACGGATCAACCACCCGCATTTAGTTGCAACTGGGTCGGGACTCAAACCAATCTGATACAACCCAACTCAGGTTCAAGTCTGAAATATGAGGCCAAGGGGATTATCCATAATTAAAATCCATGCCGTCCATCTATTTTTCTATATCATTTTATGGTATGAGACCAAAAATGAGATATACATCAATCACAAGTGGGCCACATTACAGGAAACAGTGCTGAATGAGTGTCGACCATTAAAAACCTTTTGGTGGCCATAAAAGTTTTGGATCAAGCTGATATTTGTTTTTACCCTTCATTTGGGCCTGTATGACCTAATTAACAGATTGGATGTCAAATAAACAGTACAATGGGCCTAAGGAGGACTTTAATGGTGGATATCCAATCACTATTGTTTTCCTGTGGTGTGGCCCACCTGACATTTATATCCCTCTAAATTTTGGGATCAGGCCCTAAAATGATCTTTAAAAATGGATGAATGGAATGGATGAAATACATACATCATGGTGGGGCTCACAGAGCACTGGGCTGGTGGCAGGGGAGTAGCCAATCCTTTTCCTTTTTTCTAATATATTTAAAAAAACTGATGACGTGGCACTTACAGTGACGTTGAACAATGAAAACGCTGGAGTCAGGGAGTTCCTGACTCCAGGAAACAGAGGATCTGCACTTGGCTACTCACTGTTTCCACGAAACAGAGGATCCGCACTCGGACCTTGGCTTTCCTGCATTCACGAACCCAATAATGGAGCTCTCGCCAATGAGCCTAAGGGTAATTTGGTCATTTCTCCTCCATGCCATCATTTTCTCTCCCATGTACATTCCATGGTTGTTGGGATCTGCTGCTAACTTCTCCAACGAAACAGATCATCTTGCTTTGGTCCACTTCAAACATCTGATAACTGACGATCCTCTCCATTCCTTGAGCTCCTGGAACCATTCTCTCCACTTCTGCCACTGGCAAGGAGTGACTTGCGGTGGTCGGCGGCATCCTCAAAGGGTCATGGCCTTGAACCTCGCTGGCCAAAACTTGGTGGGCCCCATATCTCCTTACATAGCAAACCTCACCTTCCTCAGGATCATCAATTTCACAGACAACAGCTTCTACGGTGCGGTTCCTGAAGAGATTGGCCATTTGTTCCGCTTGCAGTATCTCGATCTGTTCAACAACACATTCACAGGAGAAATTCCAGTAAATCTGACCCACTGTTCAGAACTCAAAGTCCTCTATCTTCACAGGAACCAGCTTGTAGGGAGGATTCCAACTGAGCTAGGTTCTCTATCCAAGCTCACCAAATTGTACCTTTTTCACAACAGTCTTACAGGAAGCATCCCACCTTCACTTGGAAACCTTTCGTCTCTCACTTACCTTTTTCTTTCGGAGAACAGTCTCGAAGGCAGCATCCCAAATCAGCTTAGCCAGCTGGTAAGGTTAGAGGTGCTTGCATTTTATTCTAATAACCTGTCAGGTAGGATTCCTCCCTCTCTATACAATCTTTCATCCATTACCATACTGGACGTGGGAAAAAACAGATTGAATGGAAATCTTCCACCCAACTTAGGCCTCACTCTCCCTAATCTCCAAAATCTCTACGTCTCAGGAAACCAATTCACAGGACCCATACCAGTTTCATTACCCAACGCTTCACGACTTGTACTTCTTTCATTTGGGGCCAATAGTTTTAGTGGATCCGTGCCTATGAATCTTGGAAGCCTAAAAAATCTCACTAAGGTATCTTTCGGCGGCAATCGACTTGGAACTGGGAAATTATCTCATGACTTGAGTTTTTTCGTTTCATTGATCAATTGTACTAGCTTACAAATTCTGGACATGAGCAGTAACCGTCTCAGCGGTGCGTTGCCTGACTCCATAGCTAATCTTTCGACCCAAATGACATGGCTATTACTTAATGATAACAAGATATTCGGAAGCATCCCATCTGGGATTCAAAACCTTTTCAGCTTAACAGTGTTGTCTATGCAAGATAACTTTTTAACGGGTGCCATTCCCATTGGTGTTGGGAAGCTTAACAAAATGGAGGTACTTTTCTTCAGTGGAAATGAATTATCTGGAAATATTCCATCTTCGTTGCAAAACATGTCCCGGTTGTACAGACTTTCTTTATTCCAAAACAGTATAACAGGGAGCGTACCTTCAAGTCTTGGAAATTGTACATACATGCAGTTTTTGAACCTTGCTGATAATAATCTTAGTGGTAGCTTACCCAAACAACTTTTCAGCTTTCCCTCTTTAATTGAAATCTTTGTTGGAAACAACTCGTTTAGCGGTGATCTGCCATTGGAAGCCGGATACCTGAAAGCTCTGCAGAATTTGAATGTTTGTAATAACAAATTGTCAGGCGAAATTCCAAGCACACTAGGTAACTGTCTAAGCCTAGAGTATCTTGGGTTGGATGGGAACTTCTCTCAAGGGTCAATTCCTTCTTCATTTAGTACTCTAAGAGGCCTTCGATCCCTGGATCTTTCATGCAACAACTTGTCTGGAAAGATTCCGAAATACCTGGAGAACCTTTCTGCTTTGCAATACCTAAATCTATCTTTCAATGATTTCGAGGGTGAATTACCAAAACAAGGGGTCTTTAGAAATGCCAGTGAAGTTTGGGTACTCAGAAATAGTAAGCTTTGTGGGGGTATTGAAGAATTGAAATTGCCAGCGTGCTCTAGCCAAGCTTCCAAGAAATTGGGGATGTCTCTTGCTTCAAAAGTAAAATTCTCAATAATTGGTGTTGTCCTGTGTCTTATTTCATTATCATGTTTCATTACCACTCTGTATTGGGTAAGAAAGTCGATAAAGGAACCTTCTGTTCCACCGTCTGTGGAGGATCCTTTCATGATCATATCATACGCAGATCTCTTTAAAGCGACAGATGGCTTCTCTTCTGCAAATTTGATTGGCAGTGGAAGCTTTGGTTCGGTATATAAAGGAACACAAGATGGAGATGGAACTGTTTTCGCAGTGAAAGTCCTCAACCTTCAACAGCAAGGAACTCTGAGGAGCTTCATGGCCGAATGTGAAGCTTTGAGAAACATTAGGCATCGGAATCTTATTAAAATCTTAACTTGTTGCTCAAGCATTGATTATAAAGGCAACGAGTTCAAGGCTTTAGTTTTTGAGTACATGAACAATGGAAGTCTAGACAGGTGGTTACCCAAAGATGGGTATGACCAGCAGAGGGGGAATTTAACCTTTATTCAAAGGTTAAATATAGCGCTTGATGTGGCTTCTGCACTGGATTATCTGCATCAACATTGCCAAACACCAATCGTGCATCGCGATTTAAAACCGAGCAACATTCTTCTTGATGATGACATGATTGCCCATGTGGGTGACTTCGGGTTATCGAGGTTCTTATCAGAGTTTTCTCAAACCATATCGCTTGGGGTGAAGGGATCTATTGGGTACATCGCTCCAGGTAAGATTCATATATTTTCTTTAATTTTATCCAAGTGTATCTATGCAACATGAATTACTTTTGCTCCACTCGTTGGAAATCCTCTGTGGGCAGAGGCTATATGGTGCCCAAGGTGATGTCTTGGAGAAATCCAATCCATCCATCAATTTTGGAAGCTCACAATAGCACATCTACCTAATAATTATTTAGATCCAAGACTCAAGTGGACCACAAAGGCAGGAAAAATTGGGTGTTAAAGGGTCATATTGAAACTTTCATTGGGCCGTAAAAGTTTCGCATTAGGCTAATATTTATGGTTTCAGTTCATGCCAGTGGGAATAACCAGACGAATGGTTTGGATGGTGTATAAACATCAGGGTGGGCTCCAGGAAGGCCTCGACATTCAGCATTTCCATTCTCATTATTAGGTGTTGTGTGACCTACTTGAGTTTTGGATCTTAATATTTATCAAGTTGTTGTAATATTATGAACTTTTGAAATTGATGGACGGAAGCATTAGATTTCTCATGTTGACCCACATAACTTGGGTCCACAAGAACTTCCATGGGCAGCTAAACACTTAGCAAACTCATAAAGTTTCAATTAGCATAAATATCAATGAACGTACTCAATATATATCCAAAGGAGAAATTTTCATGTACCACCATTGGATGAGGCCGAACTTTCACATTTGGTGCTTTCTTTCTATGCTGATGTTAGAAATTCCCAACTTAGGATAAACAGAAATGATAATTACTTGTTTAAATGGAATATATGCTTACATTTAAATATGAGATGTACAAATTACAGAGTATGGGATGGGCGGTAAAGCTTCCACACAAGGAGATGTATATAGCTATGGAATCCTTCTCTTAGAGATGATAACTGGAAAGGGGCCAACTGATGACATGTTTAAAGACAATCTAAGCCTTCATCATTTTGCCAAGTTGGCGTTGCCTGAACGAGTAATGGAGATTGTAGATCCATATCTCTTTGAAGAAGCGGAAGTTACTCAAGGTAGTGGAAATCATATCAATGCAAGGAATAAAATGCATGATTGCTTGATTTCGATGGTCAGAATTGGTGTGTTGTGTTCTTTGGAATCTCCGAGAGAACGAATGGAGATGAAAAATGTTGTCATGGAAATGCAAACAATCGAGGACTTATATCTGAGGTCAGAATTCACAGAGATACAAGTTAGATCACCACTGTGGGGTGAAGGTACGTCTTACCTCAGTCATTACTGAGATATTACTGCAAGTTTGTTAAGAAAGATTTCGAAATACAATAAGTTTGTTGAACAAGCTTTAGATATATATATATATATATATATATATATATATGATCTTGGCTTATGAGTGAGCTTGTACTGATGCTTTATATGTGGGAAGATTTGTTTCTTTTCCTTTATTTTGTCCCGTGTTAGGCAAAGGAAGATTGTATCATGAATGTAATAGGATACAAATATTATCTACTTATAATAAGAAAACCATTGGGTTTCTAAGGTGTTTAATCGCTGAACATTTTATAAACCCTTTTCAATATGCTATTATAATGTAGAAAAGTCCCATTATGGATTAAGATCTTTTGCCTGATGAATGTGAATAATTTCTTTTTGCATATGTCCATTGATATACCACCGATGAAAGTGTTAGAATCATCCAAACATTGTAATGTCCTGCCGAATGACCTAAATGCATGTCCAGATAGACCAGGTGAAAGCTGGCAAATGCAAATGTAGTGATGTTCTTGTGAAGATTTTGTTGTGAGATAATTCAAGCTGTCAGATCAGTAAAATAAGGATTTTTCTCATCTTTATGTTATGTGATATGTAGTTGTTAATTATGATTAAGCTTCATGCTCCGAGGGTGTTCTTGTATATGATAGGCGAGGCCCAAATCTTTTTGTTGGGGCCCGCCCGAATGGATGTACATCTTTTTCATTTATAAAATATGGACCTGTTCCACCTTTTCTTAAAAAGAAAGTTCGGCCGAACCCCCTACGTGGGCCCTACATCCTACAAACGACCCCAGTCGAGCCCGGTGTGAAAATGCCCTTGCATTAATCACACCCAATGAGGAGTCTTGAACACGAGACCTCCTACTCTGATACCAATTTGATGCAGGATAATTAACCACTTGCTCTAAAAGCTCGAACTATTAGAGTATGATGAATTAATCCCTTCATCTCATAGCCCAAGCCCCATATCACATGGGTTAGGACCTCGGCCAAACCCCCTACGTGGGCCCTAAATCACATGGGTCGCCCACCCCGATCGAGTGTGTCCCCGCATCTCACGGGCTACTCCACTCGAGCCTAGTGTGAAATGCGCATTAATCATCCCCCGTGAGGAGTCTCGAACATGAGACCTCCTCCGTAGGCCGCACCCACCCCAAGTGTGCCCCTGCATCCCATAAACGGCCCCACTCGAGCCCGGTGTGAAAATGCCCCTGCATTACCATGTCTTTCCCTGAAAATCATTCGGTGCAATTATCAGATAGACGTACCGCTTGCCTGTTAAGCAAATGGACGAAAAAAGAAAAAGAAAAAAAAAAAAAAGAAAAAAAAAAGATGACCAACAGTACTCAGTTTAAACATGTGGCCCATGTGATGTGCAAACCACCGTGATTTTTGGGGACACGGATTGGATACTGACAAGTTGAGTAGCGAGACTGGCTACTGAAGTGACGTCACCAACTTCTGTGGGCCTCACCATGATGTATGTGTTGTATCAACACCGTCCATACATTTGGAGAGATCATTTTAGAGCATCCAAAGAGCGAGGCAGATCCAATGCTGGGGTGGACCCCACCAAAGAAAACAGTGATGAGAGTGACGCCCACCGTTGAAACCTTCCGAAGGTCCACCATGATGTTTATTTGAGATCCCACCTGTTCATGTGTTAAAGCAGACATGAAAGCAGGGAAAACACAAATATTAGCTTGATCAAAAACTTTCGTGGCCCTTTAGAACTTTTTAACGGTGGGCATCACTCTCCCTACTGTTTTTTTGTGGTGGGGTCCTCTCGAGCTTTGGATCTGATTCATTTTTTGCATCATAACCTAATATGATCTCTCCAAATCGATGAACGGTGTAGATACAAAACATACATCATGGTGTAGCCCACAGAACTTGGTCACATTACTTCAGTAGCGAGTATCACTACTCAACGTGTCAGTAGCTAATCCGCGTCGGATTTTTGGGCTAAGCCTCAGCTCGCTCTAGCCGTTGACCCTTTGAATTATCTCAACGTTATTGGAATTCACGTGATGAGCTATCTACACTTGAAAATTGTGCACGTGGCACAAATTAACTCAAATAAAACTAAGCCAGTGTGGCTAACCTTTGATACATGGAAACTTGTTTATTGAAATAAGATCATTGGATGGTCTTCATTCTTAACCATCCAATATAAGTCCTCCAATCAGACATCCAGATAATAAAATGGGCTTAAACTTTTGGTTCATGTACATCTTAAGCATCACATCTATTATTTTGGTAGTTTAGTTTGAATTACTTGAATTCCGTGTGTGCAATTGCTAGGTACTTTTAAATGCTGCATATCATCCATCATAATGGTATACAGAAGTGGGCAGGTCCGATCCACAGTTGTGAAACGGTGAAAAAACGACAGTCAAAAACCATCGCTAATAAACATTAACAGTTTCAATCACATTTTCCATTGCGAATTAGGGAATTACTAGTGCTAAATTTTGCGACTGCCAAATGCCGTCATTAATGCTGCCGTCGCTACTTCTTATGCACGCAATAAAATGACGGTTAACTAGCATACATTGGTTACACCTGATGTCGAAAGCAAACAGGTTTTCTATAAATTTTCAAATGAAAAACGTCACAACTGAAAAACAAAATTAAGAGGAATTTTATTTAAAGGGACAATTTAAATTATGAATATTCATATTAAAAGGGATAAATATAAATGACAGCCTAGTATTCAAACAAAATAGGACACATATCCCTTTGAAGTCTGACTTGAAAGTTACGTACGTAATTACAACTTGGAGGCATACCCCTCGATATGAATTCAATTCGGTGTTGCATCCAAACATAATTGAGGCACCTGATTAATTGGCACAGAAACTTGCCCATTCGAAGGAAGAATAACAATAACAAGTAGAAAACCAATAGGAAAAGACTGAAATAGTGTTAGGATCCGGTTACTTTTTTCCTTTTTGCCTGTCCAACCTTCTGGTGGGGTTATATGTAGCATGGGCATATGACTAATGTTTCTTGCATGTATGATTTTTTTGAAAATTGCATGTCCCTTAAAGTAGAGACCGCACACACGAGAGTGCGAGCGAGAGAATGTGTCTAACCCATTCTTCTCTTGTAATCGAGACCATTATCCAGATTGTAAGTATCGCAAGTTAATCATAAGATTCATTCATGTCAGTATTTTCACAATTCTTCAACCTTAATTACCAGCCAAGTTTATGGCTCTGGCCTATCGTGAACTGTTACATCACCAAAATGGATGGTGGCGATTCCAACCATTTCAAACGTATTATTCTAGCCACCTTTGAAAGGTACTGCACAGTTAAGAAAGTCAAAACAAGCTAAACAAACCATATATTTGCCATCCAATGAAAGGCAATCTTCCACCGTGTTGCACATTTAGCTTATGCGCGTGCACATCAGGGAAGAAAGCGTTCACACTGGAATTGTAGAACAACCTTCTATTTGCTCTAACCCTTCATATAGGCCCATCAATGGCGTGGATTACATATACACTACACGATAGCCCCCATTCAAATCCACGGCAAGCATCCTCTCGCAACTTGTTCCCTGTGGTGTGACACGCCTAGGGCTGTCAACGGGCTAGGCTTAGGGTTGGTCTCAGCCCGAATTTTGAACTTTTCGGATCGGGCTCTTTAAAAATTATGATTTTGGCAGGGCCGAGCAGGGCCCATTGACTCCCCCACAAACCTGAGTTTGTGCACACGGCTGCGTTTTGGATACCAAGCACAACCTGATGTCACACACTGGATTGGCGGGTTGGATGTCCTGAATACATCACATCGCCCTACTTCTATCAGGCCCAGAACACTCACTATGTTGGAAATTCAGCAGCTAATAACAGAGGTTAAGATCGTCCCATCAGCGTGACTTTTGGGCTATGTATATCCAAAACAGGGCCATCAATTGGACGGTCTAAATTGATGGACATGTATTCCTGCATTCCAACAACTTCCAACGGATCAACCACCCGCATTTAGTTGGAACTGGGTCGGGATCCAAACCAAACTGCCACAACCCAACTCAGGGCCTGACATAACTACAAATATGCGGCTTTGGGGTCCATCCCTAACTTTGGGGGCCCCTTTGATTTACCTGTCTTTTATCATCATCAATCCGTTTCACCTGATCATTTTAGAGTATTGTTGCTTTCACTTCAATCAGATTATGCTGCTCATGTGAGTGAGGGTTGAGATTTGATACACGTGTGTGAGTAAGATGCGCGGGCGTACTAGAGTCTGCCTAATTCAAGGGTTGATTGAATTGTTGGTGTCCCCTTCATCGAGACGAGTATATTATAGATTGGGATTAAAGATCTAGACTCCTCTCGTCCATGAATATTGTACTATGTTCAGGTGATTTGTGAAAGGTAATTAGGCTAATCCTTCTGAATGAGTTCTTTTTGAGTTATTACAATAGAAGTGAGTCTACGAACTTAAGAACTTGTTCTTTCACCAACACTTTAAGTTCAAAATAATTCTTAAATGAACAAAGATACATTTTTAAATTAAAGAAGGCAAAACATTGTCAATTTTATTAATATTTGAAAATAATGTTCATTACAATCGATAAATTGCGAAACAAATAAATAAATAAATAAAAAGGAAAGGATAAATACATGATGCGCCTATCGGAACAGATGATTGAAGTGGGTGTGATCAACTAAATTGAAAGCATTTAAATTTTATTGTTGATCATTTTAAAAATATTTCAATAAAAATCATTCCTATATGTGACCATTGGATCACAAGATGATGGACTAAATTTTATTTTCAAAAATCAAAACAATGTGCATGATCTTTGAGGCATTGTGCAATCATACTCCTGTTATTACCAACGCAACATTAATAATTGATTTTAGTTTTCTCTGAATTCTCATATTTCTCCGAAATTATAAGTAGAACCTAGGATAGTTGGCCTTAACATGTGTTGGTATTTTGATGTCTTAAAATGCAAACCGGGTACATCCGAGTTAGCACAACCACATTTTTAGTCATGAAAAGCTTTCATAATCATAACGTGAGAATTGAAAAATCAAGTGGTAAAAAAATAATTTAGAGTGACTCTATTAGGGGACACTTGCAAGCCTAATGCATTGTAATGTACGAGTTTCGTAAAGTACATAAAGCAGCAAAATGTGCACGCAACTGCCCGTTACAAACGACGTGTCTTACAAGCACTCATTGGGTATCGTGCAGCATCAAGAACTATGTTTACAGATCTAAGTGATTATCTTCATAAGGCTACAAAAAGCCCAATTTCCTCCTTCGGAATGGAGCCGCTCTCTGTGAGTTCAAGGTTATTTTGGTCGTTTCTTCTCCATGCCACACTCTTCTTCCGTCTATCCCAATGGTCTAGATCTGCCACCATCCCAGCCAATGAAACCGATCGACTGGCTCTGCTCGCCTTCAAGGGCCGAATAACCAAAGATCTCAACGTCATGAGCTCGTGGAACCATTCTCTTCATTTCTGCAAGTGGCGAGGAATCACGTGCAGTCTCGGGCATGAGAGGGTCACCGTCCTCAACCTAACGTCCTTCGAATTGGAAAGTTCTATTCCTCCCCAAGTAGGAAATCTTACTTTCCTCACGTTAATCGATCTCCAAGACAACAGCTTCCGTGGTGAAATTCCAAAAGAAATAGGACGCCTTTTCCGTCTCCGGCTTCTCGATCTCAGCTCCAATTCATTTGGAGGTGAAATCCCATCCAATCTCACCTACTGCTCCAACCTCCGAGTCATCTATTTTCAATTCAATGAGTTAGTAGGTGAGATTCCCATCGAGCTTAGCTCTTTATCGAAGCTCCGTGGGTTATTTCTCCCTGTAAACCATCTCGTCGATCGGAAGCATCCCACCTTGGCTAGGAAACCTTTCGTCTCTCACTCATATTTCTTTAAGTAGAAATAACTTACATGGAAGCATCCCAACCGATTTAGGTCGCATCCCAAATTTAAAATTCCTCCACATAGCTGAAAATAATCTGTCCGGTACAATCCCTTCCACTATTTACAATCTCTCCGCACTATTTATTTTGGCAGTCTCAGCAAATCAACTTCACGGAACCCTTCCGCCCGACTTAGGCCTCCTTCTTCCTAACCTCCGGTACTTATATGTGTCGAGAAACTGGTTTACCGGACCCATTCCGGTTTCGCTGACAAATGCTTCTTTCTTTGAAGAGATCTATCTCACCAACAACGATTTTACTGGCGGAGTTCCTACGAATGTTGGGACTCTTCGATATCTTCGTATATTCACTATTGGCAGTAACCGACTTGGAACAGGGGAGGAAGATGAGTTGAAATTCATCGATTCGCTTCCCAACTCCGAAAAATTTGGATTTCATAACAACAGTTTCCAAGGCTTGCTGCCCAGTTCCATAGCCAATCTGTCGACCCGACTCAATTGGCTGGCGATTGGATTCAACCATTTGTATGGAAGCATTCCTCCGGGGATTGGGAATCTCGTCAGCTTGAACCTATTAATCTGGATCATAACAATTTCACAGGGTACCATTTGTTGGGATGCCTTGCACAAACCTTAGGATCTAGCCTCCCGAATCAAACCAGAATTATGGATAATAAAGAAATGAAATAAATCAAAGCATCAATCACACACCACACGAGAAATTTTTACGTGGAAAACCCTCAAAGAGGTAAAAACCACAGGACCTCGTCCAGATCAACAATTCACTATGAAGTAGAACATTACAATCTTCTTTACTCATGCAGGAGTGGATAAACAATAAGAGAAATAGAGAAAACGGAGAGATCTAACCGATTACGAGGACATAGAAGCGCTGAGATATAGATTGCACAGTAGAAAACCTCTACGAGCAGAAACTCCCTTCTATAAGCTTCCTCTCTCTCTTTCTCCCTCTCTCTCACCTTTGATAGCCCTAAACCCTTTAGCAAATCCCTTGTAAAACTTTAGGAAACCCTCTTGCTGTGTCTAGAAAACCCTAGACAACCCTTTTTATAGTTTAGGAAACTCCTTTCCGCATCCCTGTTGCGAAAGGACTCAAATCCGCAGTTTCGCACAAAATCGCGGAACAAACTGCGTAACCTTCGACTAGTCGAACCTAGTCTTCGACTAGTCGTAGGACCCCTTCGACTAGTTGAGACATCCCTTCGACCAGTCGTAGCTACAGTAAAAAACAGCATAAATACTCGCTGGACTTTGAGTCGAAGTCATGACTCGAACCTTCCACTGGTCGAGCAGGGCTCACAACCGGTCGAAGATGGGTCAAAAAAACCATCAAATCTCCCTCTTTTTAACCCAAGAGGGATCCACCATCTTCAAGCCAGCCAGGTTTCTACAAACCTCAAACTTGCCGTTGAGCAAAGCCTTGGTCATCATGTCTGACCCATTATCATCCGTGTGGACTTTCTCAAGCTGTAACACCTTCTGTTCCAAAGTATCCCTGATTCAGTGATACCATATCTCAATGTGTTTCGACTTGGAATGCTGACTTGGATTCTTGCTCAAGTGTATAGCGATTTGACTATCGTAATAGACCACGTGCTCCTCCTGCTTTAGGCTAAGTTCTTGTAGGAACATTTTCATCCAAAGAATCTCTTTACATGCTTCTGTGACTGCAATGTATTCGGCCTCTGTCGTCGACAATGCTACGACCTTCTGTAGCTTGCTCTGCCAAGAAACCGCTCCCCCTGCAAACGTGAACATGAACCCCGATATATACTTCCTAGAGTCTATGTCACATGTCATATCTGCATCTGTGTAACCCTCTAACACAGGTTTTCCGTCACCATAGCATAGGCTCAACCTGGATGAGTCTCTTAGATACCGTAGTATCCATTTCACCGCTGCCCAATGCTCTTTGCCAGAATTGGCAAGGTACCGGTTGACAACACCAACCGCATATGCTATGTCTAGGCGTGTACACACTATAGCATACATCAAACTTCCTACAACTGACGCGTAGGGTATTTTCTGCATCTCTTCTACCTCTGCCTTCGTCTTGGGACACTGCCTGTCGCTCAATCTGAAATGACCATCTGCATTCATATTGAACCGCTCTAGGACTTTCTCAATATACCGCTCTTGTGACAGCCATAACTTCCTGCTGCTTCTGTCACGAGTTATCTCCATTCCTAGGATCTGTCTAGCTGGGTCCAAGTCTTTCATTGCAAAAGACTTGCCCAACTCCTGTTTCAGCCTGTCAATCTTCTTGATGTCTTTTTCCATGATGAGCATGTCATCAACATATAACAGCAAAACTAAGAAATCACCATCTGAGAACTTGCACGTGAACACACAGTGGTCCGACTCCGTTCTGTCATACCCATGTTTCAACATAAACGAGTCGAACTTATTGTACCATTGCCGTGGAGCTTGTTTCAGCCCATACAAACTCTTCCTCAGCCTACACACCATATGTTCCTTGTCCTTGACTTCGAACCCCTCTGGTTGGTGCATGTAGATCTCTTCTTCTAGGTCACCTTGGAGAAAGGCAGTTTTAACATCTAATTGCTCTATCTCTAGATCCATGCTAGCCGCCAACCCAAGCAACATCCGTATGGATGTCATCTTCACCACTGGTGAGAATATCTCCTCGAAGTTTATGCCTTTCCTCTGACCAAACTCTTTCACCACAAGTCTGGCCTTGAACCTCGTTTGTGAATTCTTCTGCTCAATCTTCTTTCTGAACACTCACTTGTTGCTCAAAGCTTTCTTGCCCTTAGGCAATTTCACCATATCATAGGTATTATTCTTATGCAAGGATTCCATCTCCTCTTGCATAGCTTTCAACCACTCCCCCTTATGCTCGTCGGCTAAGGCCTTAGAATAATCTTCTGGCTCTCCCCCATCAGTCAGCATAATGTACTCATGTGGCGAGTACCTCTTGGACGGCTGTCTGTCCCTAGATAACCTCCTCAGCTGTGGCTCAACAGGTGGATCAAGTGGGGGCTGCTCTCCTAGTCCATCTTCTGAAAGAACTCCCTCGTCCTCTGCACCTTGCTGTACTCCCCCGTCATCAGGTACCATGGGAGGAGTAATCGAATCCATGTCCTCTAGCTCACCTGAACTAGGCTGATTCTTCTCTGGCTTACCAATGTCTTCTATACACTGATCTTCAAAGAAAACCACATCTCTACTCCTAATGAGCTTCCTCTCGGTCGGATCCCACAATTTATAACCGAACTTTTCATCATCGTACCCTAAGAACACACACTATCTGATCTTCATATCGAGCTTGAACCTCTCGTCCATTGGTATGTGAACGGATGCCCTACATCCAAATATCCTAAGATGACTGTACGATGGATCATGTCCAGTCCACACCTTCTCAGGCACTTCTCCATTTATCAAATACACTGTTGTGTGCATTGCTTCTCCCTAGAACGTCTTGGGCAACTTCACATGGGATAACATGCATCTGATTTTCTCAACAATGGTGCGATTCATTCGCTCAGCTACACCATTATGCTGGGGGGTCTTGGAAACTGTCTGTTCATGCCGTATACCCAGGGACTTGCAGTACTCATAAAAGTCTCCAATGTATTCATCACCATTGTCAGTGCGAATGCACTTTAATGATCTACCTGTCTCTCTCTTGACCATAGCATGAAACAATTTAAACACAACAAAGACCTCGTCCTTGGATTTCAAAGCATAAACCCAAACCCTCCTAGATGCATCATCTATAAAAGTGACAAAATACAATGCCCCACCCAGGGTTTTTGTCCTCATAGGACCACAAACATCAGAATAAACCAAATCTAATGTATGCACTTTATTAACATGAGAAGCAGTTTTAACAAATGAAACTCTATCTTTGTTTCACGATAAACAATCAAGACGAGGTTTGAGAGGTATACCTGTCACGTCTGGAAGGAACTGCTTCCTCGCTAGTAGCTGAAGCCCTTTTTCACTCATGTGGCCTAGACGCCTGTGCCACATGTCAATAGCTGAATCTTCCGTTGCGTTCAACCCACCCTTATATATACTAACACTTGCCTTGTAAAGGGTGCAACACTTCTTTCCTCTGCCCACGATCAACGAACCCATAATGAGCTTCCATCGCCCACCAGCAAACCGGCTTTCATAGCCATCATCATCCAACCTTCCCGTCGACATCAAGTTGAGGCGAAGGTCTGGGATATGGCTCACATCCCTGATAACCAATGTGCAGCCCACATCGATCTTCACACAAGTATTACTGACTCCCACGATTTTTGATACGCCAGAATTTTCTATCTTCACAGTCCCATAGTCACCTGACTTGTAGTTTGTGAAGAAGTCCCTGCGTGGAATCGCATAAAAAGAAGCTCCCAAGTCAACTACCCAGTCGGTGTCCTGACTCGTAACCATGAGACATACATCGTGATCTATTGAAAGAATAACTACCATGTCTCCATCTGAAACGACCACAGTGGAATCTGATTCATCTTCCTTCCCTTTTCCTTTCTTGTCGTTTTTCTTACCACGACAATCATGCTTGTAGTGGCCCTTCTTGCCACAATTCCAGTAATTAATATCTTTTCTATTACTCGACTTGTTTCTAGATTTATCTCGGGCCTTCCCGCCCTTCCTGTTCTTTCCTCTCCCACGTTCCTGTGTCACAAGAGCCTCTTGCCGAGTAGACCCCTGAGACTTCCTCATTGTCTCCTCATTGAAGAGACAACTGGTTACCTGTTCCATGGATATCTTTCTGTCTGGCGCGGAGTTACTTAGAGACACCACCAATGTCTCCCAACTGTCAGGCAATGAATTAAGCAAAAGTAAAGCCTGCAATTCATCATCCAGGACCATCTTCATAGAGGTGATTTGGTTCACTATATTGCTGACCTCATTCATGTGCTCGGCCACAGAACCACCATCCTTGAACTTGAGATTCACAAGTCGCCTTATCAGAAATATCTTATTACCGGCTGTCTTCCTCTCATACAGCCCTTGTAATTTTAGCCATAGGCTAGCGGCTGAGGTTTCTGTAGACACATGGTGGACCACGGAATCATCCAACCATTATCTAATAAACCTTACCGCCTTTCGATCCGTCTTCTTCCAATCATCATCAATCATATCCTTGGATTTTGCTGATATGCCTAAGATTGGAGAATATAGGTCCTTGCAATAAAGCAAGTCCTCCATCTTAGCCTTCCATATGGTCTAGTTAGAACCATTAAGGTTGATAATCCTTGAGCCACCTTCCATAATTCAAAACCGATCCTACCCGTTCAATGAACTTGGCTCTGATACCACTTTGTTGGGATGCCTTACACAAACCTTAGGATCTAGCCTTCCGAAACAAATCAGAATTATGGATAATAAAGCAATGAAATAAATCAAAGCATCAATCACACACCACACAAGAGATTTTTACGTGAAAAATCCTCAAAGAGGTAAAAACCATGGGACCTCGTCCAGATCAACAATCCACTATGAAGTAGAACGTTACAATCTTTTTCACTCACGCAGGAGTGGATAAACAATAAGAGAAATAGAGAAAACGGAGAGATCTAACTGATTACGAGGACATAGAAGCGCTAAGATATAGATTGCACAGTAGAAAACCTCCACGAGCAGAACCTCCCTTCTATAAGCTTCCTCTCTCTCTCTCTTTCTCCCTCTCTCTCACCTTTGATAGCCCTAAACCCTTTAGCAAATCCCTTGTAAAGTTTTAGGAAACCCTTTTGTTGTGTCTAGAAAACTCTAGGCAACCCCTTTTATAGTTTAGGAAACTCCTTTCCGCATCCCTGTTGCGAAAGGACTCAAATCCACAGTTTCACGCAAAATCGCGGAACAAACTGCGTAACCTTCGACTAGTCGAACCTAGTCTTCGACTAGTCGTAGAACCCCTTCGACTAGTCGAGACATCCCTTCGACTAGTCATAGCTACAGTAAAAAACAGCAAAAGTACTCGCTGGACTTTGAGTCGAAGTCACGACTCGAACCTTCGACCGGTCGACCACCAGCCTTCGACCGGTCGAGCAGGGCTCACGACCGGTCGAAGATGGGTCAAAAAAACCCATCACCATTCCTATCAGTATAGGGAAGCTTCA
Source organism: Magnolia changhungtana (assembly GCA_030180095.1). NCBI lineage: Eukaryota > Viridiplantae > Streptophyta > Magnoliopsida > Magnoliales > Magnoliaceae > Magnolia > Magnolia changhungtana. Next base: position 337,017 of record JASAUF010000404.1, on the reverse strand, counting down.
AAAGCTGCAATTTTTAGACTTGTCGGTGAATAGATTTTCTGGGCGAACTCCGTCTTCCTTCGGCAACCTCACTGAACTGAATGAGTTTTACCTGCAAGAAAACAGCCTATTGGGAAACATACCTCCTAGTCTAGGAAATTGCCTAAAACTGAGAGTTTTGAACCTTTCCCAAAATAACCTCAATGGTACAATACCCAAACAGCTCGTTAGCCTCACTTCTCTGTCAATATCTCTCAACTTAGCTAGAAACTCTTTGATTGGGTCCTTACCCGTGGAAGTGGGTAGCTTGAAAAATCTTGGAGAACTAGATGTTTCGGAGAACAAATTGTCGGGCGAAATTCCTAAAAGTCTAAGCAGTTGCCAGAGATTGGAACGCTTGTACATGGAAGGTAACACCTTTCGGAGGACCATTCCCAAGTCTTTGAACACCTTGCGAGCCATTGAAGAGTTGGATTTCTCACGAAATAACTTGAGTGGGCTAATTCCAAAATATCTAGAGAATTTTACTTCTTTACAGAATCTAAATCTTTCTTTCAATGATTTTGAGGGCCAAGTGCCTGTCCAAGGGGTGTTTGAAAATGCAAGTGGGATTTGTCATAGGAACGATAAACTCGTGGAGGTATCCCAAAACTAGGCTTACCCAAATGCCTTGTTCTGAGATCCAAATCGCGAAGGTTTTAAGCACAAAGTAATCATACCAGTCATCGTTGTTGCTGTGTTTGATTATATTATTGTTGTGCTTCGCTCCTCTTCTTTGGAGAAGAAAATCAAGACAGAAGCATTTGCAAACTTCCTCGGAAGACCGGTACAAGAACATCTCTTATGCGGAGCTTCTCAAAGCAACTGATGGGTTCTCTTCACATAATTTGATTGGCGTAGGAAGTTATGGTTCTGTTTATAAAGGATACTTTGTTTCAGATAGCCAAATTGTTGCAGTGAAAGTACTCAATCTTCAACGACAAGGAGCTTCTAGGAGCTTCCTTACAGAATGCGAGGCATTGAGAAATGTTAGGCATCGGAATCTCGTCAAGATCTTAGCATCCTGCTCAAGCATCGATTTTAAGGGCAATGATTTCATAGCGCTAGTTTTTGAGTACATGCCGAATGGAAGTTTAGAGGAGTGGTTGCATCCAAAAGTCGATGAGGAACATAAGCCAAGGACTTTGAACCTTATTCAGAGGTTAGACATAGCCATTGATGTGGCTTATGCTCTGGATTATCTTCATCACCATTGCCAAACGCCCATTTCTCACTGTGATCTCAAGCCAAGTAACATTCTTCTTGACAATGACATGGTGGCCCATGTGAGTGATTTTGGCATCGCAAGGTTCCTTTCCATGGCCGTCGATGATCAGTACTCCACAAACAAAACCAACTCCATTACAGTGAAGGGATCCATTGGGTATGTTGCTCCAGGTAAAAACTCCCATCCTTTTTTCTTTTATTCCTATGCTCTTTTTTCTCTTGTTGTGGTCTTGTTTCGAAAATTCTTGATAATTTCATATAGCTAGATGCAAGGACAAACCTAAAATCATCATCGTCGTCGCAGTCGTCATATATATATATATATATATATATATATATATATATATATATATATATATATATATATATATATATATATATATATATATACACACACACTTCTTATACTACATTTTTGGTAACACATTATTATTATATATAATTCCCTTCATCAATTTACAATGACTAACCAAGTTTTCTATGAAACTTTGTTTGATGGTTGATTTATTTAAGAGAATGTTTCCAATACACCTAATTGTGGAATGGTATTATTTATTTGAGAGAGTTTCATCCAACTCGCTGCATGTGCAAATTGCATCAAAATAGATAGATTAGTTGCAAAATATCATAAAATTGCATGACCTTTATAAATGCCACCTTTTATATTTACAAAAATAAGATATTTGAATTGTAGAATATGGTATGGGTGGCAATGTTTCTATGTCCGGTGATGTGTACAGCTATGCGATCCTTTTATTGGAGATGTTCACGGGAAAAAGGCCCACGGAAGACGTGTTTAAGGATGGTTTAAACCTTCATGAATTTGTCAAGATGGCTTTGCCAAATCAAGTGCTGGAGATAGCAGACCCGCGACTCTTAGAGGAACAAAAAGAAGAACAAGAGCAAGATCAAGAAATAGAGGAAGAAATAGCATTCAACCATACCAGAAATCGGGAAGTCAAAACAGGCAGTGTCTTGGGGTGCTTGGTTTCTTTGTTTGGTATTGGAGTTGCATGTTCTGTTGAATCCCCCAGAGAACGGATGCTGATGAAAGATGCAGTCAATAAAATGCATGTGGTCAGGGACATGTTTCTTGGAGCTGGGATCTACAGGGAGGGACGAAACAAGAGCCTTCGCTGATGTGGGGCCCATTCGTCTTACATCAACGTGGCTGTCATCAGCTCATGTCCACTAGCAATTTGCATATCTCGATAAAATTGGATGGCTGAAAACCACTTGTCGAGCATGTAATTGTTACTGATGTGGACATTGCAATTGGGGACTCTCATGGTAGTTGTCTTGGACCATGGTCATGTCTGGGAGCAGTCTACGTACAAGTATTATGGAAGTTTCATTTTCTTCTCCAATCGTTTTTTTTTTTTTTTTTTTTTTTTTTTTTTTTTTTTTTTGTCATGTAACAACTGATCACATATTGTGTTGTATCTTAACATGTAACTTTTTTTTCCCTTCTCACGAATTTTGGCAAAAAATAAATAAATAAATTGAAATTAAAATTGGATGGAGCGGTCAGCATACCCAATGGTCCCTTTATCGCAATGGAGTTGGTTTGATTTGTAAAGAAACCTTGCTATGTAAAAATCACTCAAATGGGCAACCATGTCATCATCAAGAAGGACGTTCCTTGGCTTGGATCCATAGAGAAGGATGAAATAAGGGCCTTTGCTGATGTGGGGCCTATTGATCTTACATCAATGTGGGTGTCATCAGATCATATCCATTGACAATTTGCTAATCTCGAGGAAATTTGATGTCTGAAAATGCTTGTGGAGCATGAAATTGTTATTGATGTAGACATTGCAATTGTAGTTTTTTAGGGTAGTTGTTGTGGTTCTTGGTCATGTTCTCTTCTTGTTCCTTTTTCCGTGTTTTTTTTTTTTTTTTTTTTTTTTGAGCTATTTTCATATCATTGCCAAGAATGTCCATTCAATTCTGACAATGCCTGCACGGTGGCTAATCGATTGTGCTCCATGTGTTCCGCCATAATGTATATGTTTTATCGTTCATATATTTTGCCGGTTTTTTTTTTTTTTTGGGACCACGGAAGCACAGAGTAGAATCTAGGGGAGTAATCCAATCATACAAACCAAGCAACAAGAGAATATAGTGATTTAACGTAGAAAAACACTTGAGGAAAAAAAAAAAAAAAAAATCACAGCACAAAACGACAAATGATCATTATGAAAGTAGAAATTACCAAAAAAAAAAGAAGACCTTTTCAAATTCGAACAACCTCGAATCAACCATTGCTACACCCTTGAAATCCTCTGGATGAATTTGAAACCCTAAGATACTCTTCCATTAATCCCGTTTACATCCATATTTATAAGCCAAGAAGGAATCTCAAACGAAATCGGAAACAAATCCCGACAGCATCGAACACACATCGATGTCATCAAATAAATCTGTGTCGAATAGTACGATGGCATCCAACACACATCGATGTCATCGAAACTTATCCTTCGACGGCATCGAACTAACGTCCAAATTATCCAAAGACCAAAGTAGAAAATCCAATTTTCTCCAATTGCATCGGGCCATGTTCGATAGCATCAAACAAACCTTCGATGTCATGGAACAGCTACCGATGGCATCAAAAAGATGCCCAATTAGTCTAATGACTAATCGGAGAAAATTCAAAAAATCTCGATGGGATCGAGCACTGTTCCATGCCATCGAATGTGACATCGAACAGACGGTCAATTGCATCGACAGGTCTTATATCTGACTTGATTTAAAACATCAAATATAACAGTTATAGGGTAATACCCTATAACTGAAACACATGCAAAGATAAAGTGTACTACACCACACCTACTATTGAAAACATCATGTACCACAGCAGTTTTGGATTGAGCTTATATTTGTGTTTTGCCTTCATACAGACTCAACCTAATCAATGATTGGATGGAGAATAAACATCATATTTGTGTTTTCAATGTGGTGCATGTGAAGTGAGTGAATAGTAAGGTCATGGTAAAGTCGTGGGTTATCTAATGGAGGATGTTGATGTATGTTGGGTTAGTGGCTGAAAATAGGCCCTGAAGTGGGCTCAAGGCAATGGACCTCAGGCCCAGTATTCATGCACATGCATGTGTGGTCGCATTTCGCGGCATATCTCCCAATCCGGATGCCAAATTGACGAACGAAGGGTATGCCCAGAATCGCAGCGGTGAGCCGGTTATCATGGTGTAGGTTTTGAATCCAGGACAGGGCATCCGGGACACTATGTATGGCTTGTCGAGTAGCCCAAATGCAAAAGGGGTACATGATCAAGCATTCCACTCAAAATTGGTTCAAGATGAAAACATATGGGGGTGCTCATGGCATGTCTACAAGCACTCTAGGCACACATGGGGGTCTGTTGCATTCGGAACATAAACCAGAAGAGGTAATGGACCACGTTTAAGTTGGGTTGGGATCGGCACAACCCATTTATTAAATGGGACAAGAATTACAGCCATATATAATCCAGCTCATGGCTCTCTACGCTTTCGCCCAAACTGGCCCACTTAAAATCTACCAAGTGCAAGCTCGATCTAAGCTGACCCAAATAAATACATCAAATTAAAAGTGCAATTCAGCTATCCAACCAGGCCCATTTAATTGTAACTGGGTCGGGGACCCAAAGCAATTCGACAACCCAAATGAGTTTTATGTCTGAAATATCAGGATAAGGGTATGGTCAGCCGTAGACACGTATAAGTGATTATTATACCTGCCTTTTTTTTTTTTTTTTTTTTTTTTAAAGCCGATTGCGGAGTAACTTACCACGCTTAGCATACTGAGTAAACTCTGTGAGGTCCACCATGACTTATGTGTTTTATCCGCTACGTCCATCCATTTTCCGAGATAATTTTAGGGCTTGAGTCCACAAATGAAGCATATAAAATGTTTAAATGACCACACAACAGGAAACAGTTGAATTGTACTTCTACCGTTGAAAATTTCTTGGGGCCAAAGAAGTTTTGGATCAAACTTATATTTGGTAATTTTATTTATTTATTTTTCTTTTTCTTTTTCTCATTCATCCATGTCTGTATGATATTATGAACAGGTTGGATGACAAATAAACATCATTGAGGGTCCTGGTAAGGTTTCTAGGAAATCATTATCCCCACTTTTTCTTGCGGTATGATCCACTTATCTGTGGATATGCTTCAATTTTGGGCTCAACCGTTTAAATTAGATGGAAAAATGGATGGACAGGATGGATAAACCACATACATTCAAGGTGGGGCCAATTGAGTTTCTGGCTGACCTCACCCACGGGTGAAGATCTGTCCTACCATCATATTTCCAATGGACTTCTTCTTCTTCTTTTTATTTTTATTTTTATTTTAACCCACACACTCGCGCTGTAATGAGAATTCACCACCTATGGGTATTCGATCACTTGACCTGGTGTTGAAAATCTTGTGAGGCAAAAGGACCCTATATTCAATGAATTAGACCACTTGCTTCTTTGGAGTCACGGCGGTTGAATGGGTACACCTCTGCTTTACTTTGAGTGGGCCATCCCTCATCAAAGACCACCGGCTGAATTGCTTGATTTTCTGAATATGACCCCTCCATGTGCTGCCACAGAGTGGATCATCCCTATCTAAAACCCCGAACTTGATTGCTTGATTTTTCTGAATAAGTCTTGTACATATGCAGACCGGATTGTCTGGTGAACCCATTGTAGTTAGGTGATGTAATGACTCTGTGAGTCCAGTGTGATATATGTGTTTTATCCATACCATCTATCCAGTTTGCCAGCTCAGTTTGAGATCATAAGTAAAAAATCCAAGCATATCCAAAGCTCAGGTGAACCCCACCAAAGGAAACAGTTGGAATAATCACGTCACAGTTGAAACCTTGTAGATGATGGAAAAACACAAATATCAGCTTGATCCAGAGCTTCTATTAACCCTGAGAAGTTTTCACAGGTAGACGCTCAATCCCCATCGATTCAATCCCATCTTCTAAAAACTATAAACGGCCAATGTTAATTTGAAAAAGTGCTCCAGTGGTACTGGTACCACCATAAGCTTGTGATGGCACTACGTGAAAAATGGAAAAAAATGACAGATTTAGAGACGGTTCTGGACCGTCTCTAAAATTGCTTGGTTTAACGACGCTTTAGAGACGGCCGTAAACCGTCTCTAAACTTTTAGACGGCCCTTGACCGTCCTTAATATTGTCTTAAAAATTTTAACGTCTACAAATCATTTAAGACGGTCAAAAACCGTCATTAACTGCGGATAAAAGACGGCCATTGACCGTCTGGAACAAGAGACGGTCTCTGACCGTCTTATATGCGACATTTTGAGACGGTCGAAGACCGTCTGTATTAGAGACGGTCATTGGCCGTCTCTTACTGGTACTTTAAGACTGTCAAGGACCGTCTCAATTAGAGACGGTCATTGGTCATGCCTTTTTTCTATAATTTGAGACTGCCAAAAATTGTCAACAAATGTCTGTATTAGGGACGGTTCTTAGCTGTCTCTATTTGAGACTGTTAAAGACCGTCTCTATTAGAGACGGTCTTTGACCGTCTCATATGCGGTCATTTGAGACGATCAAAGACCATCCGTATTAGAGACGGTTATTGGCCGTCTTTTATTAGTAATCTGAGACTGCCAAGAACCGTCTCAATTATAGACGGTCATCGGCCGTCTTTTACTGCTTTATAAGTTCCGTACGAGTAAATAACTGGCCCCATTTGAGACTGTCAAAGACCGTCTCTATTAGAGACGGTCCTTAGCCGTCTTATAGTGGTCATTTGAGACTGTCAAAGACCGTCTGAATTAGAGACGGTCGTGAACCGTCTCTAATGCTCAAGTCAAAATTTAAGAACAAAAAAATTTATGAAATTTGAAAAAAAAAAAAAGTTAAAAAGCTTAGAAAAATAACTAACAATGTTTAAGAAAAAAATTTAGATTTTGAAAAAAAAATGTTATTTTATAAAAATCTAGATTTTGAAATAAAAATTAAGAACTTTGAATAATGTTGATATTTTTTAAAAGAAAAAATTCGATAAGAAAATGATATTTTGAAAAAGAAAATTTTAAAAATTAAACAAAATTGTGAAAAAATTGACAAATTGTAAAAAAAAAATATATTTTAAAAAAGAAAACTAGATTTTGTATTTTGAAAAGAAAAATTAAAAAGTTATATAACAAAAGTGATATTTAAAAAATGATATTTTGAAAAAGAAAATTTAAAAAATTAAACAAAATTGTGAAAAAATTGACAAATTGTAAATAATATATATTTTTTTAAAAAGATAACTAGATTTTGTATTTTGACAAAAAAAATTAAAAAGTTATAACAAAAGTGATATTTAAAAAATGATATTTTGAAAAAGAAAATTTAAAAAATTAAACAAAATTGGGAAAAATTGACAAATTGTAAATAATATATATTTTTTAAAAAAAGAAAGCTAGATTTTGTATTTTGACAAGAAAAATTAAAAAGTTATATAACAAGATTTCGATAAAAAAATGATATTTTGAAAAAGAAAATTTAAAATTTTAAAAATTTAAACTAAATTGTGAAAAAATTGACAAATTGTAAAAAAAAATATATTTTTTTTTAAAAAAAGAAAACTAGATTTTGTATTTTGACAACAAAAATTAAAAAGTTATATCACAAAAGTGAGATTAAAAAATGATATTTTGAAAAAAAAAAAAAGAAATTAAACAAAATTGTGAAAAAATTGACAAATTGTAAAATATATATATATATATTTTTAAAAAGCTAGATTTTGTATTTTGACAAGAAAAATTGAAAAAAAATGGATCTATACCAAATTGAATGGATGTGGCCTACAATACACAAGGTGGGATTAAAACATGTAAACGTGTGATCAGGGTCGAATATTGCATATCAGACCCCAGTAATTACTTGATTTTACATACATGATAATGTTTAATGCCAGATTTTAATCGTGTTTTTATTACAGGATGAAATCAGGAGCGTTATTTAGAAATTGATGTTAAAGGCATGGATTTGACACTCCAAAATTACCAGAGCACGGGATGGACTCCAGAAAACCAATAATGAAGATTTTACACGCCTGGGATATGAGGAAAGCACGACAAAGGGGCTCGAAAAGGGTCCAGAATGCAAGATCACTTGTTTCCCGCCATCCGATCAACTCGAAACTTCATACATGTGATGGGGGTCGTGAATTAACCATACATATTAAATTTCAGCCATTGAAGATCTCGGGAAGTAGACCAACTGATAGATCAGCCCACAAACCATCGATTCTGGGCCCACCTGATATCTGGAACTGCCTCAAAATTGATTTTTGTGGATTAAATAATATGGGAAAAAGGCTGGACGGTGCAGATTTCTCAAAAACATCACGGTATGCCCTGTATACAAGGAGTGTGCACACAGCACACGTACGCCGGCCGTGCACCGCGCCCGCAAGACGGTCAGCGCGACCGCTGACCCGCGCCATCCTCGTCAAAAACGCAAGACGCGTTACAGCGTCCGAAGGTCGTCCGCCGGTCATCAGTTGTGGGGCCCACCTTGTGTCCAAATGGCCAATCCAAGCCGTCCATCCACTTCCTGAGGCAGCAATCACCACTGCCTGGTGGCAAAATTTGAGACTATAGCAGAGGGTGGTTTTACAACCGTTCAAACACAGACGGACGGTGAGTTCAAATCTCTGGTGGACCACACCTAAAACAGAAAAAAACGAGTCATTTTCGACCGGTTTTCCGTCCTCCACGTAGTAAACGGAGTGGATTTTCGTTTAGATCAAAGGGATGGGTCTCACCATTTCCACGGAAGACGAATTCGCGTCCGCGTAACGCACGTCGCTGCCCCGTTTTGCGGAAGACTGTGGGCCCCACCCGTCGCCTGTACGGTCGATCCGACCCGTCCATCGTGTAGAGGGCCATGGATACTACAAATTCATGTTGATATTCCACTCCCATGCATACACACGTGCGAGATACAGAGGCCACAAAAGGGCTGCTCGGCGACGTTTAAAACTAATCTTTTCGAGATTTCTTCTGTGGGCCGCGCCAATGGACCTTCAAAACCACCCAATGTTGACTGAAATTTCGTCCTGAATCCAATGGACGGGGTGGATTTTCCAGAAAAAATACCTCTGTGGGGCCCATCGATCACGGCTGCGAAAATTTGTACTTCGAGTCCGTCTACGACTCTGCCACCGATTCCACCATCCAAACAGCTATAAAAGGGAAGTTTTGGACGTGGGGAAGGCATTCGATCCGAGAATTGGAGATCCAGAGCCATGGAGAGAAGAAAGAGAAGGAGAAAGAGAGAGATTTTTCGGTTTGGAGTTTTAATTTATGAATTTATTTAATATTTTTTTGGATTTTATGGGTAACTAATCTCTCAGCTAAGGTTGAGATGAAGCCCCTAATTTGATCAGCTCTTGTATTGGTTGATTTACTTTGAATTTTAATTAATTTGTTTTTTTTCTCTAAGTGGGTTTTATGGGTTTAAATTCCATACTTCTCCATCTATGAACTTGATCAAAGTATATAGATGGATGTTGTTTGGATGCTTATTACAGGTGCTTGTGTCTGATCAAGAACAGGTTTCCTATAGAGGAAGGAACAGGGTGCTTTAATGAATTTTACATACCATGTGCCCGACCAAGGACATGGGATGTATTGTTCATGGCATTGCTTAAAGGAATTAGACAGTCTGTATGCCCGATTTAGGACACAGATTGTGCTTTCTCTATTTAAGTGGTATCAATCTAGATCAAGGTGAATCAACAGACAAAACAAGGGTTAGGATAATTAGGGGTGGATTCGAAAGTCCTAGTGCTTTCTATCCGATTGAATTTTCTCCCCTGTTCTTAATTGTTTTTCGTAAAATTGTGCTTAGTAGTTTAGTTCATTATTCATTGGATTAGTTAAGAAGAATCATAGATTTGAATTGTGACAACCAGTCCTCGTGGGATTCGACCTCGATCTTACCGAGTTTATTACTACATCACAACCCTATACTTGGGGAGTGAACAAGTTTTTGCGCCAGTTGCTTGCACGGGTTCGTTCCCAAATTGAATTTAGGATTCTCTTTTATCATAATTCATAGTCGTAGGATTTTACTAACTTTAGGTTAAAATTTTTATTTTTTTTTTAGAAACTAACCTATTTCTTGTTTTGTAGGATTCTGAGATAGAAACTTCTAATTTGGTGATATCTTCCTAATTTCTCTATTTTTTTTATTTTTATTTTTATTTTTAGAATTAGGGTTTTTAGAAATTTTCTAACCTTAGATGTACTATTTTTAAAAACTAACTTGTTTTGTTTTGTTTTGCGCTTTTTAACATAGGAACTTCTACTCGGTAACATCCTTCTAACTTCTTCCTTACCTTCTGTATTGCTGTAGGATTTTGCTTTCTTTTAGGATTAGTCTCAGAGTTAAGGTTCTACCATGGAATCGTGGGTAGATGCATATGCTGCGTTGGATAGGTTTTATTGGGAAATGCCTGAAGGATGTGGAATTCAACATATACTTCAAGATTTCTCTCCATCGAGAACAGACCTTGAGAACCGACTAGAAAGTTATGTTCCATCGGTTAATAGGGCCGTATACGATCGTAATTATGGGAATGAGGATTATTATCAACCATCATATTCTCCCATGTATGATCAGTATGACTATAACCAGTGGAACCATCAAAACCGGGAATATGAACCAACAACATATTGCAATAATTATTCTCTTGGATCCCATACTTTTGAGATCCAACCACAAACGATCCAAGAGGATTCATGTTTTGATCCAGAACAAGTAAACCAGCATGTTGCGAAATTGATGAAATCATTAGAAGCACTCAATTCGCGCATTGAAAGGATAGAGGAAGCTCGCTCATCCCAACTACAATCCAATCCAGAAATACAATGCGAGGAAAGTGATCCTCACTTGCTTTTGATGAAATCTGGAATTTGGAATGAGGAGTTGGATTCCATTAATGAGCAGACGGTTCAATTCCCTGATGAGTCGATCTCAATGACTGTTCAAAAGAATGGGGAAGATACTTGGGTGTCTTTCAAATACAGTGATGATGACACACTTTCCTTACATGACACACAGGATCTCAATGATGAGGTTGAGGTTAGTTTATTCGAACCTCAACCGAATTTAGAATGTGAGGAAAGCGATCCCATCCCAAGTGTGCACTGCACAGAATTAGACAATGATGCATATTGGGATGATGATCATGGATGTTCAACCCCAATTCCCTTGGAATCAATCTCAAGTTTGGTCCAAGTCAATGATCAAGACGTACACGAAGTGGTCGGTCATAATGAGTCACTCCCCTCACCTAACATGTCTGATTTTAAGGTAGAGGACGGGCCCCTTACAACCGACCCTTCTAACTCTTGTGAAACGTATTTGGACCACTCCTCTGAATTACATGATGATATGATTCGGGAGATGGATGAGCTACTCGATATGACTCTTGAATTTGAAACCACCCAGTTGAGGCCACCATCTGAACTGTTGAATAATAACGATTCATCGCCTCTTCTGAGTAGTATCGATGAACAGAGTCCATACATCAATGTTTCGTATACTGATATTCAATTTGTCTGTGCAGGGCTGGAGCAAGAGAGCACACCTCCGTTTACCTTCAAAAACGATGGATTCCTTGGGCAGATCATCACGAGCTCTAATGTGGAAAATGAGTCACTCTCAGCTGAATGTCCCACCTCTTTGGATGATTGCTTGGCACACTTTGCAGATTCAAACGATCCCATGATAAGAGATATAGTGAATGCCTTGCAAAACAATATCTCGGTAGTCATCACTGACCGAGAGGACCCTTACTCTGTAGCCCCTCCTTCCACAAATCCTGAATATTTACCATTAAGGGAGGAGGAGCTACCAATTGAACCGAAGTCTGCTACTTCGGAATGTGTTGAGACTACGTCACTTTCTGAGAATTTTTCTGACTTTCATCTATGTGTAGTCTCTGATTCACCATGGGATACTAACTTCGAAACTTCTTCTGTCGCAGGTGAATCGTATATACTCTGGATACCTCAGGCGAATCAACGACAAATTTTTGATGAGGTACGTAAGTTTCTCTGGAATATCATGCTCCAGGGCATCCAAGCCTATTGCAAAAATGGCTTTTGGATGATCTTGTTGAGAAATCTACTGAGAAACTTATCAAGATACTGGCCGGAAGAGGAACCTTGCAGCATGACTGAGTAGTTTTCCCTGCTTTCTTAGGACTAGGGTAGTTTCCTTTATGCTGTTTTAGGATAGACAGTAAACTTAGCGCTCCTGGGAGGCAACCCAGCCTTTTGCTTTCTTGTATGCTTTTTCTTAGTTAGTTAGTTCAATGTTTGTGGGTAACATTACTGCAAACCCTCACGAGACTACAACTCGTCCACTAGGGGTAACCTAGGGGTTTAAAGGCTTGTTGCATATGCTAAATGCAATCGAGAGCACCTGCGAAAGTGGTATAGGTAGGATCTTTTATTTCTTGATTTCTCTCTTGTTCTGACTCGCTTTTACGCTGATATTTTTGAGAGCTTCTTGATTCTCCATCCAGGTACTATCTTTCCCTACTCCTCTTTTCTTTTCGTTGTCTCATGTGCATTGCATGCTTATTTCTTTTACATTGAGGACAATGTAGATTTTAGGTTGGGGGTGGGAGATTAGGTTACCTAATCAATATTTTCTTGGTCTTGAGCAAAATTTGTGAAAATTTTAAAAAAATTTTCTGAAATTTCTATTGAGTTCAACGTGATTTTGAAGGATAGTTGTGATTTTAACATTATAAGATACATGATTCTGGTAACTTATGACTCTTGGATCTGGCCACCTGCTTGATTTCACAGTCAATTTTGATTTGTTAATCCATGATTAGAAGTTGTAAACATTGATTGAGCCATGATTCCACATATCACATCTCGCTTACACATTAAGTGTTGATTTGATAACTGAATGATTAACTCGGTAAAAAGAAGAATTAAAAGGCTAAATCTTCACCATAGGTTTGCTCCCTATAGGTGTAGATTTGATTCTCCATAGTTGAAATATATATATGAAAAAAAAAAAAAAGTGTTAGGCGACAAGTTTTCGCCATAGGTTTGCTCCCTATAGGTGAGAATTTGATTCCCCTCATTTGCATTACTGCTCATAAAGAAAATCAAAAGCCTGGTAAAATGAAAAGTTACTCTGTGAGATAAGTGTTGGTTTCAAGTTTTGATTGTCACGAATTACTAATAATATCATGAAATTGACAATTGGATCTCTTACTGATTGTAAGTCGAGATTATACTTTACACTCGTGGAACTCAATGTTTAGGAATGTTCTAATTGATAGATTAATAATTTGAAATTAATTATGAAATCTGCCGAGAGCTTGCTTCCAGGAGAAAATTCTACTTACTATTCATGAATCTTAGAATTTTCAGATCTCAGCTATCTGTTCACAAGTCACTTGAATTTACAGGAATTATCTTTTATTTCCGAGATTATTTTTCGCATGTTTTGCTCGGGACTAGCAAAATGCTGGTTGGGGGTTGTGATCAGGGTCGAATATTGCATATCAGACCCCAGTAATTACTTGATTTTACATACATGATAATGTTTAATGCCGAATTTAAATGTTTTTTTATTAAGGGATGGAATTGGGAGCGGTTATTTGAAATTGATGTTAAAGGCATGGATTTGACACTCCAAAATTACCGAGCACGGGATGGACTCCGAAAACCAATAATGAAGATTTTACACGCTCAGGGATATGAGGAAAGCACGACAAAGGGGCTCGAAAAGGGTCCGAATGCAAGATCACTTGTTTCCGCCATCCGATCAACTCGAAACTTCATACATGTGATGGGGGTCGTGAATTAACCGTACATATTAAATTTCACCATTGAAGATCTCGGGAAGTGGACCAACGATAGATCAGCCCACAAACCATCGATTCTGGGCCCACCTGATATCTGGAACTGCCTCAAAATTGATTTTTGTGGATTAAATAATATGGGAAAAAGGCTGGACGGTGCAGATTTCTCAAAAACATCACGGTATGCCCTGTATACAAGGAGTGTGCACACAGCACACGTACGCCGGCCGTGCACCGCGCCCGCAAGACGGTCAGCGCGACCGCTGACCCGCGCCATCCTCGTCAAAAACGCAAGACGCGTTACAGCGTCCGAAGGTCGTCCGCCGGTCATCAGTTGTGGGGCCCACCTTGTGTCTAAATGGCCAATCCAAGCCGTCCATCCACTTCCTGAGGCAGCAATCACCACTGCCTGGTGGCAAAATTTGAGACTATAGCGAGGGGTGGTTTTACAACCGTTCAAACACGACGGACGGTGAGTTCAAATCTCTGGTGGACCACACCTAAAACAGAAAAAAACGAGTCATTTTCGACCGGTTTTCCGTCCTCCACGTAGTAAACGGAGTGGATTTTCGTTTAGATCAAAGGGATGGGCCTCACCATTTCCACGGAAGACGAATTCGCGTCCGCGTAACGCACGTCGCTGCCCCGTTTTGCGGAAGACTGTGGGCCCCACCCGTCGCCTGTACGGTCGATCCGACCCGTCCATCGTGTAGAGGGCCATGGACACTACAAATTCATGTTGATATTCCACTCCCATGCATACACACGTGTGAGATACAGAGGCCACAAAAGGGCTGCTCGGCGACGTTTAAAACTAATCTTTTCGAGATTTCTTCTGTGGGCCGCGCCAATGGACCTTCAAAACCACCCATTGTTGACTGAAATTTCGTCCTGAATCCAATGGACGGGGTGAATTTTCCAGAAAATACCTCTGTGGGGCCCATCGATCACGGCTGCGAAAATTTGTACTTCGAGTCCGTCTACGACTCTGCCACCGATTCCAGCCATCCAGCAGCTATAAAAGGGAAGTTTTGGACGTGGGGAAGGCATTCGATCCGAGAATTGGAGATCCGAGCAGGAGAGAAGAAAGAGAAGGAGAAAGAGAGAGAGATTTTTCGGTTTGGAGTTTTAATTTATGAATTTATTTAATATTTTTTGGATTTTATGGGTAACTAATCTCTCGCTAGAAATTTGAGATGAAGCCCCTAATTTGATCACTCTTGTATTGGTTGATTTACTTTGAATTTTAATTAATTTGTTTTTTTTCTCTAAGTGGGTTTTATGGGTTTAAATTCCATACTTCTCCATCTATGAACTTGATCAAAGTATATAGATGGATGTTGTTGGATGCTTATTACAGTGCTTGTGTCGATCAAAACGGGTTTCCTATAGAGGAAGGAACAGTGCTTTAATGAATTTTACATACCATGTGCCCGACCAAGGACATGAGATGTATTGTTCATGGCATTGCTTAAAGGAATTAGACAACAGATGCCCGATTTAGGACACGATTGTGCTTTCTCTATTTAAGTGGTATCAATCTAGATCAAGGTGAATCAACAGACAAAACAAGGGTTAGGATAATTAGGGGTGGATTCGAAAGTCCTAGTGCTTTCTATCCGATTGAATTTTCTCCCCTGTTCTTAATTATTTTTCGTAAAATTGTGCTTAGTAGTTTAGTTCATTATTCATTGGATTAGTTAAGAAGAATCATAGATTTGAATTGTGACAACCAGTCCTCGTGGGATTCGACCTCGATCTTACCGAGTTTATTACTACATCACAACCCTATACTTGGGGAGTGAACAACGTGAAAAGAAAAAAGAAAAAGAAGAAGAAGAAGAGTGTTAACTTGAGGTAAAGAAAAAATATACACGTTTAAGAAAGAGAATCGAGTATAAATCGAAGTTCCTCAATACCTTGGTAAAAAAGAAAATGGTCTAAATTCAACTGTAATATCAGATGGTTGAGATTATCCAATCATTATGATATTAAAATAACTGTTCTACCCAACAGAATAGATGTGCCCTTCAACACAATAGGATTGCAAACCAAAGGAGATTGAAGCATATAGATGTTTAAAAAGAATAGTACAACTCAATGTTCCTCAGGATAATCAAAAAGAAAATGGTCCAAAATAATCCAATGACAATTTCAAACAGTTAAGATCATCCAATCAGTGTGACCTTTGGAGAGGTACAGGTATGCTAAGTGCAGGATGGGTGAGTTGCCAACATTAAGAATTGGTACCAAATGCATGCATTAGTATAAGCCATTCTCATGTTATCATTTTTCGGCTATTAACTCGTCTCCAAAGCAATGAGATGTAAACTTGCACTGTAGCTTAGATATAGTTTACGCTGCTTGTTAAAAAGGAACTGAAATATAGTTTAAGCCAAATGGAATCTCCAAAAAAAAAAAAGACAAACCTAATGTTAAAAGAAAAGTAGATTTTGTATTTTAACAAGAAAAATTAAAAAGTTATACAACAAGATTTTGATAAAAAAAATGATATTTTGAAAAAGAAAATTTAAAAAATTAAACAATTGTGAAAAAATTGATAAATTGTAAAATATATATATATATATATATATATATATATATATATATATATTTTTTTTTTTTTTTAAAAAAGAAAACTAGATTTTGTATTTTGACAAGAAAAATTGAAAAGTTATATAACAAAAGTGAGATTTAAAAAATGATATTTTGAAAAAGAAAAATTAAAAAATTAAACAAAATTGTGAAAAAATTGACAAATTGTAAAAATATATATATATTTAAAAAAAAAAGCTAGATTTTGTATTTTGACAAGAAAAATTGAGAAGTTAGATAACAAAAGTGAGATTTTGATGATGTGTTGTATATCCTTGCACTTCACTATGTTTCTCCAACTCATTTTTGGGCCGGGTATAAAAAATTGTGTAGATTTTAATCTTAAGTGGACCACACCATTGGAAAGAATGATAATATAGTACCTTGACATTAAAAATTATAAAGAGCCCATCGTAAGGTTTTAGTAATGTTTATTTGCAATCCAACTTGTTGATAATGTAAAGAAGATCCAGATGAAGGTAAACTACAAAGATCAAATTGATCCAAAACTTTTGTGGCCTTCAAAAGGTTTTTAATAGTTATTCATCATTGTTTTGATTGATATGCCCCACTTGAGATTATTGAGTTCTTATGATTTGAAATCACATCCTAAAATATGATGGAAAAATATATGGACGGTGTTGATATACATAAAAAGCATTTGGTGGGGCCCACATGAGTTTTTGATGTGTATGAAACTTAGTCTGACTCCTCATCCAAGTGGGACACACATAATGAATGGGTTGTCTCTATGAACCACATTCAGGTGGGCCCAATAAATGATTATGAATGTTTTAATGGAAGGGTAACCCTCTCAACTATAGTATGTAGTGTGGCCCACCCAAGTCATGGATTGACTTTATTTTTAAGCTCCTGGCCTACCATGGAATGGTGCATTTGACTGACGGGGCGATCCAAAGTTCAAGTGGACCCACACCATAGAAAAGAGTGGGATAGTGACACCCACTATTGAAACCTTCGTAGGGCCCACGCGATGTTTATTTGAGATCCAACTTTTTATAAGTTAATACGGACATGGATGCGGTTGAAACTTGGTCGACCCCTCATCCAAGTGGGACACACATAATGAGTGGGTTGGATATGTGAATCACACTTAGGCGGCCCAATGTATGATTATGAATGTTTTAAGGAAACCTTTCTCTACTATATTTAGGTGAGTTACTCGTTACCCTTACCGAGTAAACTCTATGGGGTCCACTATTATTTATTTATTTTATCCACTCCATTCATCCATGTTAACAGATAATTTGAGGTCTAAAGAACAAAAAGGAAGCATATCCAAAGCTCAAGTTGACCACACCACAGGAAATAGTGTGATTGAACCTCTACCATTTAAAATTTCTTGGAGGCCATAGAAGTTTTGGATCAAGTTGATGTTTTGTTTTCTATTCATTCATATATTTTTGATATTATGAACAACCTTTAACCGTTCTTGGACAATCTAATCAGTCCAGATTGAAGAGTAAATAACTTCAGATGTTTAAATCAAAATTCACTTAAATTGTTGATCAATCTTGTTTGCGCAATATCTTTCTCATATGTAGCATGATCGAGGCGACTAATTAGTGAAATTAAGGGTAATGATCAGTAAAATAGAGTGAATGGACCAGACATGTAAAATGAGTCAAATATTCTAGTCAAAATTGTGACCCAACTTATTGACACCCTGAGACTAAGAAATAATGTTAGTAAGTTTTGTAGGGCCCATCATGATGTGCGTCGAACATCAACACCGTGCATTTGATAGAAGTTTTGGATCAAGTTGATGTTTGTGTTTTCCCTTCATTCATATCTTTTTGATATTATGAACATGTTGGATGACAAACATTACTGTGGGCCCAAGGAAGGTATCAACGATGGAAATCATTATTTTACACTGTTTCGTGTGGCATGGTCCACTTGAGTTTTGGATTTACCGAAAATTTGGGATAAACACACACCGTACATCCATTTTTCGATATCATTTTATAGAATTATCTAAAAAATGAATCATATTCCAAGATTAAATGGACCACACCACAAATAAGGGGAACAGATTGACTACTCCCTCTACACCATCCAATGGCTGGTGGTTGGTGCTGTGTGGGCCCCACCATGATGTATGGCTCCACGACCATTTTTTTAAAAAAAATACTTTTGAACCAGTTGGATTTCAAATAAACATTACGATGGGCCTTAAGATAGTTTCAATGGTGGGAATCACCCTCCCATTGTTTTCTGTGGTGGGGTCTACTATAGATTTTTATTTGTCTCATTCTTTGGCTTGTGACTTAAAATGATATCTCAAAATGGATGGACGGTGTGGATATAACAAATACATTATAGGTTTTTATATTTTTTAAATATTATATATATATATATATGAAAAAGGTTCTATATGTCGAGCTCATGGGAACTCCCCATGAGGTCGAGCTGTGTGGGCCTCACCATGATGTGTGTCGAAAATCAACACCGTGTATTTGATGGGTCCCCTTTAAATTATGGGATATTCCAAAAATCAGCCGTATACAGAACTCCGGTGGGCCATACCATCTAAAATCATGTGAAGACATGCCTAAAACATATAAAAGCACTTGGTGGGGCCCCACCTGAAATTTGGATGCGTTTGAAACTTGGTATGGCCCCTCATCCAAGTGGCACACACATAATGGAAGGGCTAGATTTGTGAACCATATCTCCGTGGGCCCAAAAAATAATTATGAATGTTTTAATGGAGGGTAACCCCTTTCAACTTTTGTGTTCGGTGGTCTGCGGGCCCCACCATGATGTATGTGTTTCATCCATGCCGTCCATCTATTTTTATAGATCATTTTATGATATTACAAAAAAAATGAGTTATATCCCAGTCTCAAGTGGACTACATTACAGGAAAAAGTGTTGAATGAATTTTGACCATTAAAAACTTTTTGGGAGCCATAAAAGTATTGGATCAAGCTGATCTTTGTTTTATCCCTTCATCTGGGCCTTTATGACCTAATCAACAGATTAGATGTCAGATAAACAGTACAGTGGGCCTTAGGAGGATTTAAATGATGGATATCCAATCACTATTGTTTTCCTATGGTGTGGTCCACCTGAGATTTATATCCCTCTTATTTTTAGGACGAACGCCTAAAATGATCTTCAAAAATGGATGAATGGATTGGATGAAACACATACATCATGGTGGGGCCCACAGACCACCGAACATCAGCCACAGGGCTGGTGTCAGCGGGAATAGCCAATCTGTTCCCCAAAAACCCAATCCAGCGCGCCCTCTCTCACAAACCCAAATCCCTAAATCTCTCCCGCGCGCCTGCCCCTCCCAAAACCCAAACCCTCTCTCTGGCGCCCGAAATCTCTCTCTCTCTCTCTCACTCTCTCTCTCTCTTTCTCTCTCTCTGTTTCTTTCTGAGATCCGGCCATGGCTACTCTCGTCTCAACCGGGCTTACTCTCGTCTCAGCCGTTGATCTCGTCCCTTTTTCAATGCTTGGGGTTCTGATTGAAGAACCGAGCTAAGCTGGAAGCATTAGGATTTGAGCCGCAGATTTGAATCGAGCTAGGCGGTGGTGGTTGGGGCCGCTGCTGCCAAAGGCCGCAGATTTGAGCCGCAGATTTGAACAAGAGCTAGGCGGTGGTGGTTGAAATTTCTTCTTTGGCCGTCATGATTTGAACCGAGATAGGATTGTGGTCAGTCCTCTTTTGATTTTTATCCTCTTCCTTTTTGTTTATTTCACAGTTCTAAATTTGTTTGCGTTTCTTAGTTATGCTTTGATTCTAAATGCTTTGGGACCTATTGGGTTACACTGGTTCCCTCTAAAATTTCCCAATGGACCATGTGATCCTTCACAAAAGAACTACAAACCACTTCAGCAAGTTGCTGAAATCATTTCCTGTCTTTAATCTTTATTTTCTATCATCTTCCTATGCAGACTACTTGAATTTTTGACTGTTTCCTGACAAAGTTAAGTAATTGTGGTTTCTTGATGTCTTACTTGTAATTTCAATCTTAACGATTCTTTGATTGATCAGTTGTTTGTCTCTCCCCCGATTTTTTCTAATTCTAATTCACAATTAAGATTTCACATGATTGCTAACTGGTTCTGTTGTCGTTTTCTAATTCCAGCAATTAAGATTATCTTCTTCCATTTGTAATTACTTCCTAGAGCTCTCTCTGTTGCATAATCTTTTCCCATATATATGCTGGTTTGGCATAAGGTATTTGTGTATAGAAGCCCTTTGTTTGTTTGTTTGTTTTTTTTTTTTTTTTCAACTTGTGTTCATGCAAAGGCGCTTTTATACTAAAATACATGTCATGTCGGGCATTAATAGAACTAACAAACATGTCCATGTCCAAGTCTCATTGGTCTGTTGTAACTCAAATTTCTTCCTGAAGCATCCACATTGTGTCTCTTACAGCTTGATTAGCAAAGCTATCTCTTGGATGCCTAATCATGGATTCTGCAGGTATTGATTTTGTGCAGGGATCTATACTGTAGTTAGCTTCTCAAAAAATCTCAAAAGATGAAAGAAGATCTCTCTCTCTCTCTCTCTCTCATTGCATATACTCTCAATTTCATAACCCACGTATGTAGTTGGTTTTGTTTAAATTTTTTCTCCCTTGTTCAAATCCCTACTATACTTATTTGTTCTTTTCTGTAATAGTTACAACAACAGTTGGGATGGTTGTAGCATATTTTTGGTCCCTGTGTAAGATGAATTTATCGTTTGTAGCCTTGGCTCGGCCCTGATCGTGGTATAGAAAGATCCATATAGAGATTAAATCTGCCCTCCAAACACAAGCACATGCTCTAAGGCATGACTATCCACTGCTAAACACTTGGGCCGTAAACACCTAATAAAAGTTTTGTCTATTGCCAAACACCTAAGAATCTTTGTTCATCGTTAAGTTATTTATTTTTGTATATTTACATGTCCTTATTCTGTCACGATTTGATTTGTTTTTACAACTAATTCATGACATTAGCTTCTTAATTAGGCATAAATCTATGTTTGTGTGTAGGTCAATGGCATTGAGTACAAAGTATAACTCTCTCCCAAATGAATCTTCATCATGTGAAAATTTTGACATTGTTTTTTTCTCTTTAAGGTTGTCTTCTAACAGAAATGTCTTTTGGATGGAAACTTTTTGTAAATATACATCTCTGCCTGCTTCACTTTAAGGAATGTTTCATATAGTTTAAATTTACAGTTTTCCATGGCATTAATATTTTTGGTGTTTCATGATGCTTTCTAAGCATTATCTTTGATCAGGTTATCTTTGTGAATGATTCACGCTAATACCATGTCTATGTTCTTCATATGTTGTTGAAATTGATGCAGCAAGCAATTATCCATTTACTCCTTTAGCTAAACAGATTGCTAGTTAATGTGGTTTTGCCTTTTACTTTTTTACTTCATAATTCAATTGTATTCATTTAGGTTTCTTTTCTTGAAAAGGAATTATGGAAATTGTAATGCTGATTAAGTTCCTACTTTTTACTTTTTTCTTCTTTCTTTACTGATGAGTTTTGAATATTGGTCTTTCATATTCATATGCATTGGGCTTCAATCAATGCGGGGTATTACTCAATGGCTAAACTTACCATGAACTTTGAGGTTCTCAATCAAGTGATGTTTGTGCTTTCTCTTCATCCATGTCTTTGTGATCATATTAACAAGTTGGATGACAAATAAAAATTACTTTAGACCCTAGGAAGGTTTCAACAAAGGGAAATCTGGATTTTCTTATTAGTAAATTTTAACTGAACTCATTCTTTTGAAAAATAGAAAAATGGGAATATTAGTAAATATGGATTTTCTTATTAAGAAGAAAATGGAAGATGGATTGAAAAAACATAAAAGAGTTTTACAGAAATTATTTGTTCCAAACAGGACATTTCTCAAAGGAGCACTATTGGGTGATATTTAAGATTTTCATTATAAATAGATTAAGAGCCAATGATAATTATAAGTAGACCTGCAGCCAAAAATAAAGAATTTGATTTTTTATAAAACTTGGAAAGACTAATCAGTTCTACTTCTTGTAACTTCAGCCACTGCTTCAAATGGAGGGATTGCACAAAGATTTGGTTAGGGAGACTACTGATGGTGAACTAGCAGCTGCAACAAATATGAGAGTTACAAAGGTGAAAAAAAACATAAGTTGTTTGGTAAGATAAGATACATAATTTTCCTTTTCAATTATTAGTCATAGATTGACAGTACTTGTTTCAATTTTCTTGGATGGATGATGAATGTATTTGGGAATGTAAATGAAAATAAAAAACTTATAATATATATATATATATATATATATATGTTATCAATGGAGGATACCTTGTTTAGGGGGACATGAAATTCTTGTAGCTTATGGTATGGTGCCCCATATTGGTTGTATGTTACTAGTATGTAGTAGATAATACTAGGTTCAATAATAGATAATATTAGAAAATCCCTAAACCTAAACCTACACCTAATCCTAATCTACTCCTTAACCCGAATCCAAACCTAAACCTATACTTATAACCTAAAACTATTCTCAAATCTCAAAACCTATAACCTAAACCCGAATCCAAACCCAAACCCGAATTCCTAAACTTTAACCTAAACATATAACCTATAACCTATAACCTAAGCCTATACCTAAACCTAAAACCTAAAGCTAAAGCTAAACCTATAACTTAAACCATAACTCAAATCCCTAAACCTTAACCTAAACCTACAACCTAAACTTAAACTTATAACCTTAACCCTAAACCTACACCTAAACCTATACCTAATCCTAATCTCAACTCCCAAACCTAAACCTAAACCTAAACTTGAAAACCCAAACCTAAACCTATAACCTAACCTATAACACGCACTTATAACCTAAACCTAAACCTAAGCCTAAAACCTAAGCCTATGACCTAAAACCTAAATGTATTCTCAAATCCCTAAACCTAAACCTACACCTAATCCTAATCTCAACTCCCTAACCTAAACTTAAACCTAAACTTAAAACCCAAACCTAAACCCGATCCAGAACCCGAACCCGATTTCCTAAACCTAAACCTTAACCTTTTCTCAATTCCCTAAACCTTAACCTATAACCTAACTTAAACCTAAACCTAAACCTATAACCTACACTTATAACCTAAACCTAAACCTAAGCCTAAAACCTAAACCTTAACCTAAACCTTAACCTAAACCTTAACATATAACCTAAAGCCTAAACCTAAACCTAAAACCTAAATGTATTCTCAAATCCCTAAACCTAAACCTACACCTAATCTTAATATCAACTCTCTAACCTAAACCTAAACCTAAACTTGAAAACCCAAACCTAAAACCCGATCCCGAACCCGAACCCGATTTCTTAAACCTAAACCTTAACCTATTCTCAAATCCCTAAACTTAAACCTACACCTAAGCCTAATCTAAACACCTAACCTAAACCTAAACCTAAACTTGAAAACTCAAACCTAAACCCAATCCCGAACACAACACAACACGGATTCCTAAACCTAAACCTTAACCTATTCTCAAATCCCTAAACCTAAACCTACACCTAATCCTAATCTCAACTCCCTAACCTAAACCTAAACCTAAACTTGAAAACCCAAACCTAAACACAATCCCGAACCCGATTTCCTAAACCTAAACCTTAACATATTCTCAATTCCCTAAACCTATAGCTTATAAGTCCTAAAACCTTAACCTTAACCTAAACCTATAACCTTAAAACCAAAACCTATGACCAAAAACCTTAACCTATAACCTATAACCTAAACTTATAACCTATAACCTAACCTTAACCTAAACCTAAAACCTATACCTTAACCAATAACCTAAAACCTAAACCTAAACCTAAAACCTAAATGTATTCTCAAATCCCTAAACCTAAACCTACACCTAATCCTAATCTCAACTCCCTAATCTAAACTTAAACCTAAACTTGAAAACCCAAACCTAAACCCGATCCCGAACCCAAACCCGATTTCCTAAACCTAAACCTTAACCTATTCTCAATTCCCACTAAACCTATAGCTTATAACCTAAACCTAAACCTTAACCTATTCTCAAATTCCTAAACCTACACCTACACCTAATCCTAATCTAAACTCCCTAACCTAAACCTAAACCTAAACTTGAAAACCCATCCCGAACACCGAACCCGATATCCTAAACCTAAACCTTTACCTATTCTCAAATCCCTAAACCTAAACCTACACCTAATCCTAATCTAAACTCCCTAACCTAAACCTAAACCTAAACTTGAAAACCCAAACCTAAACCCGATCCAGAACCCGAACTTTGGTTTCTAAACCTAAACCTAAACCTAAACTTGAAAACCCAAACCTAAACCCGATCCTGAACCCGAACCCACGATTCCTAAACATAAACCTTAACCTATTCTCAATTCCCTAAACCTATAGCTTATAACCTAAACCTAAACCTAAACCTAAACCTAAACCAAAACCTATGACCTAAAACCTAAATGTATTCTCAAATCTCGAACCTAAACCTACACCTAATCCTAATCTCAACTCCTCCCCAAACCTAAACCTAAACTTGAAAACCCAAACTTAAAACCCGATCTCGAACCCGAACACGATTTCCTAAACCTAAACCTTAACCTATTCTCAAATCCCTAAACCTAAACCTACACCTAATCCTAATCTAAACTTCCTAACCTAAACTTGAAAACCCAAACCTAAACCCGATCCAGAACCCGAACCCGGTTTCCTAAAGCTTAACCTATTCTCAAATTCCCTAAACCTAAACCTAAACCTACACCTAATCCTAATCTCAACTCCCTAACCTAAACCTAAACCTAAACTTGAAAACCCAAACCTAAACCCGATCCAGAACCCGAACTCGAATTCTTAAACCTAAACCTTTACCCATTCTCAAATTCCTAAACCTACACCTACACCTAATCCTAATCTCAACTCCCTAACCTAAACCTAAACTTAAACTTGAAAACGCAAACCTAAACCCGATCCCGAACCCGAACCCAAACCCGATTTCCTAAACCTAAACCTTAACCTATTCTCAATTCCCTAAACCTATAGCTTATGCATGGATGAATGTAATGTGAATAAGATTGTTTGTGTTTGGATGGATGTAGTTTATGTTTGGATGGATTTATGTAGTTTGGGTTTAGATGGATGTGAATGTGATGAAATGTGGATAAGATTGTTTTTTTACTTATGAAGTTAAACTTATATGTATTATGCGTGGATGAATGTAATGTGGATAAGATTGTGTGTTTGGATGAATTTACGTAGTTTGGGTTTAGATGGATGTGAATGTGAATGTGATGAAATATATTGTATAACAGTGTATATCAGGAAGATTGTGTGTTTGGATGGATTTACGTAGTTTGGATTTAGATGGATGTGAATGTGATGAAATATATTGTTTAACGAGGTGTATATCGGAAGATTGTGTGAGTTTGGGTTTAGATGGATGTGAATGTGAATGTGATGAATATATTGTATAACAGTGTATATCGGGATGTGAATGTGAATGTGAATGTGATGAAATATATTGTATAACTTGGTGTATATCGGGATGTGAATGTGATGAAATATATTGTATAACAGTGTATATCGGGAGGATTGTGTTTGGATGGATTTATGTAGTTTGGGTTTAGATGGATGTGAATGTGATGAAATATATTGTTTAACGGGTGTATATCGGAAGATTGTGTGAGTTTGGGTTTAGATGGATGTGAATGTGAATGTGAATATAATGAATATATTGTATAACGGGTGTATATCGGGATGTGAATGTGAATGTGATGAAATATATTGTATAATAGTTGTATATCGGGATGTGAATGTGATGAAATATATTGTATAACAGTGTATATCGGGAAGATTGTGTGTTTGGATGGATTTATGTAGTTTGGGTTTAGATGGATGTGAATGTGATGAAATATATTGTTTAACGGGTGTATATCGGGAAGATTGTATGAGTTTGGGTTTAGATGGATGTGAATGTGAATGTGAATATGATGAATATATTGTATAACAGGTGTATATCAGGATGTGAATGTGAATGTGATGAAATATATTGTATAATAGGTGTATATCAGGATGTGAATGTGATGAAATATATTGTATAACAGGTGTATATCAGGAAGATTGTGTGTTTGGATGGATTTACGTAGTTTGGGTTTAGATGGATGTGAATGTGAATGTGATGAATATATTGTATAACAGGTGTATATCAAGATCTGAATGTGATGAAATATATTGTATAACAGGTGTATATCAGGATGTAAATGTGATGAAATATATTGTATAACAGGTGTATATCAGGAAGAAGATTGTAACAGGTCAAATTTGAAATGTCCTTTAAGGGTGATAAGAGACGGTCCATAGCAGTCCTTTTAAAGGACGGTTCATGACCGTCCTTTGAAGACTCATAAGAGACGGTCCATGACCGTCCATTTAAAGGACGGTCCATGACCGTCCGTTTAAAGACGGTCTATAGCCGTCCTTTGAAGGATAGTACGAGGCGGTCGATAACAGATCCTTTTAAAGGACGGTCTATCGCCGTCCTTTAAAGGCCCATAAGAGAGCGGTTCATGATGCTTCTTTTTAAGGACGGTTCATGACAAGTCCTTTTAAAGGACGGTCCATGGCCGTCCTTGTTGGGCTCATAAGAGATCGCTTATAACAATCCATTTTAGGGCGGTCTATGGCCGTCCTTTTTAAACGGTCCATGACCGTCTTTTTCGTCAATAAGAATGACGGTTTTCAACCGATCCTTTAAGTAATAGGACACGTCAAAATTTGACTGCCTATGCGACGGTCCATGACCGTCCTTTTTGGTCATTTGAGACGGTTTTGGACCGTCCTTTTTTCGCTGTTTTGGCGTAGTGTGGTACCAGACTGATGTGTAGCCCACATGATGAATTCTGGACATCCAATCTATCCATGAGATGTGTGAGATCATGCCACACTCTAGGCATAAAATAGCTTGATGAAACACTCATGTGGAGGGTAGCACAGGGAACAAGATGGGAAAGAACGCCTACCCTTCAAGTGTACCAGGGCTCACCTGAGTTGAAACAGCCTGATTTCATACAGGCCCATGAATGGTCTGTGTTAAAGTGATAAAAGTCCCTTGATATACATTGATACATCACACTCTTAAAGCTTAAGCTTTTAGAGTAAATGGTTGTTTGACAGGTCTGAATGCACCCAATTGCATATGCACTGCACGGGTACTCTCAATTCAAATAACGGGTAAGCATCCAGTCCCAGCTTGTTCCCTGTGGTGTGAATTATTTAATATGATGTGTGAAAAATGGATGGACAACATGGACCTTTTAAGAGCTCTATCTCACCAACAACGATTTCACTGGAGGGGTGCCTATGAA
The DNA here is from genome assembly GCA_030180095.1 of Magnolia changhungtana. Classification (NCBI taxonomy): domain Eukaryota; kingdom Viridiplantae; phylum Streptophyta; class Magnoliopsida; order Magnoliales; family Magnoliaceae; genus Magnolia; species Magnolia changhungtana. The sequence goes on along the minus strand of JASAUF010000404.1, from coordinate 308,925 downwards.
TCTTGGCACTCTTCAATATCTTACTATATTCTTAATCGGTAGTAATCGGCTTGGAACGGGGAAAGAAGATGACTTGAATTTCATCAATTCCCTGCCCAACTATAGCAACTTGGAACAATTTGGATTTCATAACAACAGTTTCAAAGGCATGTTGCCCAATTCCATAGCCAATCTATCGACCCGACTCAATCATTTGGTGATAGGATTCAACCACTTGTATGGAAGCATCCCTGAAGGAATTGGGAATCTCGTCAGCTTGACCAAATTGAATCTGGATCATAACAATTTCACAGGTACCATACATCTTAGTATTGTAAAGTCATTCAATATAAGATCAAAGGGTTGCCCCATCCGTTTGGCTCGAAACTGAAGTTCAAGTGGCTTGAATGTCGTTCAAAATACAAGATTACAGAGTTCCCACAATCCATTCGGCTCGAAATTACATATATGGTCTGAGGACCATAAATTAATTGTACACATTCAACCACTAGATCCTTGTGAAAGTGGCCCAATGGACAGATCAGTACCTAAAATCCTGATTTGGGGCCTGCCCGATATCTAGATATGCTTCAAATTTTGTCTCAACCCTTAATTGGGGGTGTGTTAAAGTGATAAAAGTCTCTTGATATACATTGATACACCACACACTCAAATCTTAAGCTTTTAGAGTAAATGGTTGTTTGACAGGTCTGAATGCACCCAATTGCATATGCACTGCACGGGTACTCTCAATTCAAATAATGGGTAAGCATCCAGTCCCAGCTTGTTCCCTGTGGTGTGAATTATTTAATATGATGTGTGAAAAATGGATGGACAACATGGACCTTTCAAGAGCTCTATCTCACCAACAACGATTTCACTGGAGGGGTGCCTATGAATCTTGGTACTCTTCAATATCTTAATATATTCTTAATCGGTAGTAATCGGCTCGGAACGGGGAAAGAAGATGACTTGAATTTCATCAATTCCCTGCCCAACTATAGCAACTTGGAACAATTTGGATTTCATAACAACAGTTTCAAAGGCATGTTGCCCAATTCCATAGCCAATCTATCGACCCGACTCAATTAGTTGGTGATAGGATTCAACCACTTGTATGGAAGCATCCCTGAAGGAATTGGGAATCTCGTCAGCTTGACCAAATTGAATCTGGATCATAACAATTTCACAGGTACCATACCTCTTAGTATTGTTAAGTCATTCAATATAAGATCAAAGGGTTGCCCCATCCGTTTGGCTCGAAACTGAAGTTCAAGTGGCTTGAATGTCGTTCAGAATACAAGATTACAGAGTTCTCACAATCCGTTCGGCTCGAAATTACATATATGGCCTGAGGACCATAAATTAATTGTACACATTCAACTACTAGATCCTTGTGAAAGTGGCCCAATGGACAGATCAGTACCTAAAATCCTGATTTGGGGCCTGCCCGATATCTAGATATGCTTCAAATTTTGTCTCAACCCTTAATTGGGGGTGTGTTAAAGTGATAAAAGTCTCTTGATATACATTGATACACCACACTCTGAAAGCTTAAGCTTTTAGAGTAAATGGTTGTTTGACAGGTCTGAATGCACCCAATTGCATATGCATTGCACGGGTACTCTCAATTCAAATAACGGGTAAGCATCCAGTCCCAGCTTGTTCCCTGTGGTGTGAATTATTTAATATGATGTGTGAAAAATGGATGGACAACATGGACCTTTCAAGAGCTCTATCTCACCAACAACGATTTCACTGGAGGGGTGCCTATGAATCTTAGCACTCTTCAATATCTTAATATATTCTTAATCGGTAGTAATCGGCTTGGAACGGGGAAAGAAGATGACTTGAATTTCATCAATTCCGTGCCCAACTATAGCAACTTGGAACAATTTGGATTTCATAACAACAGTTTCAGAGGCATGTTGCCCAATTCCATAGCCAATCTATCGACCCGACTCAATCAGTTGGTGATAGGATTCAACCACTTGTATGGAAGCATCCCTGAAGGAATTGGGAATCTTGTCAGCTTGACCAAATTGAATCTGGATCATAACAATTTCACAGGTACCATACCTCTTAGTATTGTAAAGTCATTCAATATAAGATCAAAGGGTTGCCCCATCCGTTTGGCTCGAAACTGAAGTTCAAGTGGCTTGAATGTCATTCAGAATACAAGATTACAGGGTTCCCACCATCCATTCGGCTCGAAATTACATATATGGCTTGAGGACCATAAATTAACCGTACACATTCAACCACTAGATCCTTGTGAAAGTGGCCCAATGGACAGATCAGTACCTAAAATCCTGATTTGGGGCCTGCCCGATATCTGGATATGCTTCAAATTTTGTCTCAACCCTTAATTGAGGTGGTAAGACGAATGGTCGAAACGAATTTCTCACAAATATCATAGTGGACTCCACATGTACATCGCACGTACATGGGGTACACGTCCACTGGACCATACCAGAATGCAAGAGGTCGGTCAGCGCCCGCTGACTGACTCTCTATTTCAAAAATTCAAGAACGGACAGCGTGAGGACACTGTCCGCCGATTCTTGGTTGTGGGCCCCACCCATCACTTATATATTAGATCTGTGCCGGCCATAAGACTCACACGGCCCCACTCACTCAGACCTAGGTGGCGAAATTTCAAAATATAGCAGAGATCGGATCTTAGCCATCCAAACGTAGGACGAAGGTAGAAGCACAAGTCCCCTGGACCACACCGAATCCAATCCAAAACCGTCCTTTCTCCACTGGTTTTTCAAGGGTATTTCAATGGATGGTGCTGATTCTTCGAACATCATGGCATGTGGGTCTGACAGTTAACACAAAATCAGAGTTTCCGCATCTGTTATGCACGTAACAGAGTGTCGAAAGAACCGGACGTTCCAATCTGTTATATGATCTCAGTGTTGATCAAAACGCTAATACAGACCGTCCATCAGGAAGTTCTTTTGAAAACATCTCAGGTGAGAGGTGAAGCTTGTAGCGTGGTTGAGATGTTTGCTTGGTTTTAATTCTTTTTTTGTTGAATTCTTTTGAATTCTAGTTTAATTATAAGGAATATTTTTAGTATTTTTATGGTTTGTTGTGACTCAAATTACAATGGATCTTTGATAACTTGATATATTCTCTTTTCATGTATTGAGATTGTGAACTTGGGAACCTTATTGTTCACCATCGTCTCATGGGCATGATTGGGTGACAGAATCCTTCCTAACTTTCACAATTCTCTTATGATTAATTGTAGGTTCGGTAAATTGTAAAAATTCTATCCTTTTTTCTTTTATTCCTATTCTCTCTTCTTCTTCTTTTTTTTTCTTTTTTTCTTTTTCCTTTTCTTTTCCTTTTTTTTCTTTCTTGTTTTATTGTTTCAAAAATTCTAGATAATTTTCAATAGAAAGAAAAACAATCTAACAATAGAAAGAACTTGAAAGTGAACAAAGAAATAAAATAGAAAAATTACCAAATGAGTGTTAGGATGTGCACACAACTCCATTGATGACAAATATTTCTTATACTACCATTTTGGTAACATAATATTATTATAATTCCCTTCATCAATTTACAATGACTAACCAAATTTTTCGTGAAACTGTTTTTTTTCTTTTGTTTGATGGTTGACTTATTTAAGAGAATGTTTAAAATGCTCCTAGTTGTGGAATGGTATGATTTATTTGAGAGAGATTTGTCCAATTAGCTGCATGTGCAAATTGATTGGGTTTTGCCTCCTCAATTCAGAGGAGAGACGGTGCAACGGGTGCAAAATCGGAGTAATTCACCCTACTGCATGACCGGTCATTAGTGGTGCTCGACCAGTCGTGGGTGGCGCTCGACTAGTCGTGGGTTCGAGTCTTACGACGACTCAAAGTCCAGCGACTTTGAGTAATTTTTCTCCAGGGTGCTCGACCAGTCGTAAGTGGTCCACGACCAGTCATAGGTGGCTCTCAACCGGTCGTGGACTCGGTACGACTAGTCGAAGTTACGCAGATTCGTTCCGCGATTTTGCACGGATTTCGTGTCGCAAGTCCTTTCGCAACTGGGATGCGGAAAGGAGTTTCCTAAAACTATAAAAAGGGGTCCCTAGGGTTTTTTCTTTGGGATATGATGTGTATGAAAAAGCACGAGAGGGTTTCCTAAAGGGCTTAGGGATATCAAAGGTGAGAGAGAGAGAGAGAGAGAGAATGAGAGAGAGGAAGCTTGTAGAAGGGAGGTTATGCTCGTTGAGGTGATCTACGGTGCAATCTATATATCAGCGCTCCTACGTTCTCGTAATCGGTGAGATCTCTCTGGTTTTTTCTTTATTCTTTCATTGTTCATCCACTCCTGCATGAGTGACAAAGGTTGTAACGTTCTACTTCATAGTGGATTGTTAATCTAGATGAGGTCCTGCGGTTTTTACCTCTTAGAGGGTTTTCCACGTAAAAATCTCTTGTGTGGTGTGTTTATGCTTTGATTTGTTTCATTGCTTTATTATTCCATAATTTTGGTTTGTTTCGGGAGGCTAGATCCTAAGGTTTTGTGCAAGGCCCCTAACAAAGTGGTATCAGAGCTAAGTTCATTGAACGGGTAGGATCGGTTTTGAATTATGAAAGGTGGCTCATTAAGGATGATTAGCCTCAATGGTTCTAACTGGACCATATGGAAGGCTAAGATGGAGGACTTGCTTTATTGCAAGGACCTATATTCTCCAATTTTAGGCATATCAGCAAAATCCAAGGATATGTCTGATGATGATTGGAAGAAGATGGACCAAAAGGCGGTGAGGTTTGTTAGACAATGGTTGGATGATTCTGTGTTCCACCATGTGTCTACAGAGATCTCAGCCGCTAGCCTATGGCTGAAATTACGAGGGCTGTATGAGAGGAAGACAGCTGGTAATAAGATTTTTCTGATAAGGTGACTTGTGAATCTCAAGTTCAAAAATGGTGGTTCTGTGGCCGAGCACATGAATGAGGTCAGTAATATAGTGAACCAACTCTCCTCTATGAAGATGGTTCTGGATGATGAATTGCAGGTTTTACTATTTCTTGGTTCATTGCCTGACAGTTGGGAGACATTGGTGGTGTCTCTAAGTAACTCCGCGCCAGATAGAAAGATATTCATGGAACAGTAACCAGTTGTCTCTTCAATGAGGAGACAAGGAGGAGGTCTCAAGGGTCTACTCAGTAAAAGGTTCTTGTGACACAGGAACAGGGGAGAGGAAAGAACATGAAGGGTGGGAAGGCCTGAGATAAATCAAGAGGCAAGTCGAGTAACAGAAAAGATATTGAAAGCTGGAATTGTGGCAAGAATGGCCACTATAAGTATGAATGTCGTAAAGCTAAGAACGACAAGAAAAGAAAAGGAAAGGAAGATGAATCAGATTCCACTGCGGTCGCTTCAGATGGTGACGTTGTATTTATTCTTTCAGTAGATCACGATATATACCTCACAACTACGAGTCAGGACACCGACTGGGTGATTGACTCAGGAGCTTCTTTTCATGTGACTTCACGCAGGGACTTCTTCATAAGCTACAAGTCAGGTGACTATGGGACCGTGAAGATGGAAAATTCTAGCATATCAAAGATAGTGGGAGTCGGTGATATTTGTGTGAAGACCGATATGGGCTGCACATTGGTTCTCAGTGATGTGAGACATATCCCAGACCTTCGCATCAACTTGATGTCAACGGGAAGGTTGGATGATGATGGCTGTGAAAGCCAGTTTGCCTGTGGGGGATGGAAGCTCATCAAGGGTTCGTTGATCGTAGCCAGAGGAAAGAAGTGTTGCATCCTTTATAAGGCAAGTGTCAGTATGTGCAAGGGTGGGTTGAACGCAGCGGAAGATTCAGTTATTGACATGTGGCACAGGCGTCTAGGCCACATGAGTGAAAAAGGACTTCAGCTACTAGCGAGGAGGTGGCTCCTTTCAAACGTGACAGGTATGCCTCTCAAAACTTATCTTGATTGTTTATCAGGGAAATAATATAGAGTTTCATTTATTAAATCTGTTTCTCATGTTAATAAATTGCATGCATTAGATTTGGTTTATTCTGATGTCTGTGGTCCTATGAGGACAAAAACCTTGGGTGGGTGTAAGACACATATCCTAGTCCGTACTGTTCCGAAGGCTTCCGCGATCCTTCCGGTCGAATTTCGGCAATCCTCGACCTAAAGTCAACATTGCGCATGATCGTAAGACGAGACTTGCATGCCAAAGTTGGCTCGACCCGAAATCTATACCTTGGCGACCGCGCCGTCGCCGCGGTTCCAACGCCGCGACTCACGTACTGACCCGATACCCAGGCTAGAAGATGTCGGCCCGCGTTCTGTTCGAGAAACGCCGCGCATTTGTGAAATCTTAAAAGAATCTCTACAACTTATCAAATCAACCAAGTACATGCCACATCACTCAAAAGCAATCCAAAGTCAACTCTTTCTCTCTCCACCCATCCCTTTTAAGTACACACCCATCACTCCCCATCACTCATCACCTCTCACCATGCCTCTCTCCTTACATCCTCTCTCCTTCATCTCTCTCTCTCTCTCTCTCTCTCTCATTTTCCAAGCACCCACGTCCATGGCTTCCATGGAGAGCAAGTGTGGCCCACCTCACACCCCCCATCTCCACCATCCATGCTTCATCTCGGCCGTTAAATCTCATCCACTAGAGCTTTAGAATGTGTTGATAGAAGGAGAAGTTCGTGATCAAAGGTGGGTGCTTCTCTCTCTCTCTCTCTCCCTCCTTCCTTTGATTATTTTGTGGCCCACATGATGAGTGTTTATGGTGTCCCAACCGTCCATCAAGTGGACCCATGGCTGACCAAATCACGTGGGCCTACCCTTTGATGTTGGGAAAATACACAAATATCAGATTGACCCAAGCCAAGTGGGCCATGTCCAGGAGTGGGACCACCAGCCGTGGTCCCCACACGTGGGACCCACCTTGATTAATGGCATATCAACACCGTCCGCCCAGCGTCCAGGGACGCTGGACGTGCTCACTGGACAGTGAGGTCTACTCGCTGCAAGGGAAAAAAAATAAGTACTTAGATTTTATGCTTTTTGGGTTGGCTGCTTATATAAGCCCCACCTTGCTGAATGAATTCAATCCAGGCCGTCCATCCCATTCATCGGATCATTTTAGGCGTTGAGCCGAAAAATGGGCCCAATCCGGATCTCTGGCGGGCCATAATACAGAAAATAGTGATTTAGAGTGATTTATATGTAAGGCCCACTGTGATGTTTTGTATGTCAAAAAAAAATACTGTAATTGGACTCATTTGAATTGTCTCGAGCCCAGAAATCTAATCAACGGATCGGATCTCCTTTATGTGGGCCCCACCTGTGGAAAACCACGGTAAAACGTGTTTAAAACAAAAAAGAAAAAAAAATTTAAGATGACGAAGGCGGCGTTCTTTAGCCTGTCGAAGCGCGATGGCCACGCGCTCGGACGGCGGACGGACGGACGGCCACCACGCTCCAGTAGTGGGCCCCACCATGATGTATAATTGTCATCCAACCCGTTAATTGGGTGGGTCCCTTCTTGAAGTAGGTCCCCTCTAGATATCCATCACATCCAACGCTCAGGTGGCCCACATCATAGGAAACAGTGAAGGATTAAACTGCTACCATTGGAACCCTTTCTGGGTCACAGAAGCGTTGGATCACTGTGAAATTGTTTTTCCTCTTCAATCCAGCTACGTGTGACGCTATCAACGGATTGGATGGAAAATAAATATTTTGGCAGGCACTACAAAATTTTTAACAGTGAAAATCAATTTCCCCACTGCTCTTTGTGGTGTGGTCCAGCTGATCTTTGGATATGATTTATTTTTTTTAATAACGCTCCGAAATGATTTCGAAATATGGATCAATGTTGTGGATATAATAAATACATAGTTGTGGGGCCATCTAACTTTGATCTCTTCTAAGCCGTTCGTACAACTCTCAGTTGGAGGAGCGTCAGCGTTCGTCTTCACAGTGAAAAAGAGGGTGTGATTTATCAACTCGGTCCATCCGTTTTAGACCCTTTCCGTCCATGTATTTTGTATCCCCACCGTCCATATGGCTGGATGGTGGGCCACAACATGATGTATGTGTTCACGCCATCCGTATATCAGACGTGGATGCACACGTGTGTACCCACACCGTCCATCCAATGGAATGGATTCAAACCTCTGCTGAAAACCACCTTGGTGTACGTGTTTTATCCACAACCATCCATTCATTTTGCTGGTGGGGACCACACGTGTGGACCCACCTGCCACGTGGGCCTGCTTTGAAGGTAAGAAGATTGGCTGGCTACCGTACACCAGATATGTCGATGCTTGAGGAGGAAAAATCCACACCGTTCATCTATTGTGCAGGGGCCACCATGATGTATTTATTTCATCCATGTCCATCTGTGGGGCCCCTCGTGATATATGTGTTATGTTCCCACCGTCCATTTGCATGGACATCCTATTGGTGGTGTGGGACGCACCAAGATGTATGGGTCTTACTCACGCCGTCCAAACGGTGGGTCTTTCCATGATGTATGTGTTACGTCCAAACCACCCGTCCATATGGCGAGCTTGTCTCATGGCTCGAGACTAAAAATAAGACAGGTCTGCCTATTGGGTGGACCACACTACAAAAATCAGTGGAGGATCGAGCCCTTACCATTGAAACCATTTTGGGAATCACAGAAGTTCTGGATCAGTATGATATGTGTTTTTCCTCTTGGTTCGGTCTTTGTGACCGTATGAAAAGATCGGATGGAAAATAAACGTTATGGTGGGCCCCGGTAATTTTAAGTGTGGGAATCATTACTTCCACTGTTATTTGTGGTACGGTCCAGATGAAATTTCGATGGGCCCACTTGATGTACATAAGGCCCAATGGTGTGGCCCATGCGATGTGGCTCACTTGATGTGTAAGGCCCAGGTGGTGTGGCCCCTTGTGATATATTTGCGACCTGTGTATAGGGCCCATTGTGATGTAATTGTAGCCCTCGTATAATGCCCATTGCGATGTGTATTAGGCCCTTGTGTGAGGCCCATTGCGATGTGTATTAGGCGGAGCAATGTTGGTTGAATGTTCACATTGATGGGCAATGATGGTTGGATGTCCACATTGTGACCTTCCCTTAGGCCTTGTTAGGCCCATTCTCACCGATTACTGATTTCAGTTAACGTAACCGATTTGTCGATTCTGACTATCGATCGGTGCGATTGTCGTGACCAATTTGCTGATTCTGATTACCTTGACTGATTACCGATTTCGATTATTGAGGCCGATCCCGATTGCCGAGGCCGATAACCTATTTTCGATTTGTTAAGGCCGATTACCAATTCTGATTATTGAGGCCGATTACCGATTTCTGATTGTCGAGGCCGATCCCGATTGCTGAGGCCGATAACCTATTTTCAATTTGTCAATGCCGATTACCGATTCCGATTATTGAGGCCGATTACCGATTTCTGATTGTCGAGGCCGATCCCGATTGCTGAGGCCGATAACCTATTTTCAATTTGTCAAGGCCGATTACCGATTCCGATTATTGAGGCCGATTACCAATTTCTGATTGTCGAGGCCGATTCTGATTATTGAGGTCGATCCTGATGACCGATTTTCGATTTGTCGAGGCCGATCCCGATTGCCGAGGCCGATGACCGATTTCTAAATTGTCGAGGCCGATTCTAATGTATATGTGACCCGTAGATAAGGCTCATTGTGATGTATTTGTGGCCTATGGGCAAGGCACATTGTGATATGTATTAGGCCCATGATGCATGACCCATTTGATGTATTCAAGACTCATGTGTAGGGCCCACATGTCATGTATTTGAGGCCCATGAGCAGGGCCCACCTGTTGTGTATATGTAGCCCTTGAGTAAGGCCCATTGTGTTGTATATTAGGCCTTTGTTTGAGGCCGTGGGCCCATTATATGTTTGGCTCTATGTGGGCCATTCCTTGGGGGCAATATTGGTTAAATGTCCACATTGTCATGGTCGATTATTGGTGCCGGTTATCGATACCGATTATAAGTATATCATTCGATACCAATTATGAGTATGTGACAGTATAGCATCATGATACATACTCATACGCATCATCTGCATGTTTGTTATGAGATGTGGTTGATCATTGCATATATCATTAAGCGTGTTGTTATGAGACTCCCCGATAGGCGGAGGTTATTTCACATGAGCACACGGTATGCGCAGGATTGATGCATGTCTGGATTGTATGATTCATGCATCTTGCATTGTGATTTCTATACACCCTAGCGACATCAGGGTCGTAGCCTCCACAGGCATATCGTGGATGGCCAGAGGGGACACCGGAAATATTTGGTTCTAGCATACGGGCGTCATAGATGTCCCTAGGTGAAAATCCCTAAACCTTCGGGCCAGGAGACGCCCCAACGTCGATACCGAGTGGATACATGAGCGCCTGAGTGCCGAATACCAGGAGGTCGCGTCTCCCACTGTATCGTGGTCGGTTGAGAGGGGGTGTGGCCTTACCCGCCTGAGCGTAGGGGGTATTGCTAGTCTGAGTTTGACCAGCTTGAGGAATGGGTCCACTATCGATATGTCGGATGGGTATTGGCAGACGATTGGCCAGGCAGATAGTGAGGTTTCTTGCGCTCACTTGGACTGTGCGGCTGGGAGAGCGGCAGTGCCATTTGGAGTGTACTAAATCCCGGTGATGATCCCAGAGACAAACTGTACTGATATGTGGACTTATTGAGTAGGAGTTGCATGCTCATTCATTCATTCATTCACTATCCACTCGGGCTGGTGGTGCGCAACTAATTGTTGTGTACCTTCATTATGGCAAGGATTTCGGTTGGGGCGTAGCGACTAACATGAGATCGAGTTTACCACATTGAGTCTGACTATCCAAATTTAGGTATGGGACTGGTTTGGATAGAAGGCCCTTGTGATGGACCCCATAGCCTGCGATACTACGTACTATCATCCCGACTTCACACTCTAGCATGGTCATTCCATTCGCACCGCATAGCGCATTACATCTATTGCATATGGCATTTCGGGTTACTATGTTTACACATTCATACGGTCTAGATACGAGTGACAGTATTTGTGCATTCATCAGGAATTGCGTACTGCATCACATCCTTAGCATCTGATGTTTGGCTCTTTATGACTCCTCATTTGCATAAATGTTCTATAATGCGTATTCTGATATTGATTGACTCATGGACCTGTCTGTATTTTTGCTTACTCTGTTATCGTATGATTTATGACCTTGTTAATAATGTTGTTTACTCGGATAATTTATGTTATGGTCAGTATTTCTGCTTATTTCTGATATTGTATGATTTATGGGCTTGTTAGTTTTCCCGCTTACTCTGATTACTCTGATATTGCTTACTTGGCACTTACCTTGTGTACACACTTACACCACCCTCTAAGCTTTTTATGAGCTTATGCACGATATATGCGTGCAGGTGATGTTAGGTTGCAGTAGTGTTGAGCTTGGAGCGTGCAGCGGTCTTCTGGAGCTTGATTTTTTTTTTTTATGTATTTCCCTTTCGGCATTGTACTCAAATGATTGTATTAGTGGATATGTGATGATGATGTTGCCTTTGTGAATTGGGTAATCTTGTGGTTATGCTTATTTTGAGTTAAATGTTAAAAAAAAATAATCCTCCTTGTAGGATCCCAGGATTGGAATCTGGCGTATGGATGCTAGGATCCAAGAATGGGGTACTACGGAGGCTGTCGGCACCGGATTCGGCGATCGGGATTCTTGTGAATTCGATTTCCGAGTTTGGGGCGTGACAGAAGTTGGTATCAAAGCATAACTTGGGAATACCTGAAGATAACATCATATATCTACTGATAATTACCCTACACTCTATGATTGTTGAGAACCTAGAATGATTAGGTCCCCGATTTCGAATAACTTGGAAATTTTCTAATATATCTCATTACCGTTGAAATTATGATGTTACATATTATTCTCGTTTCGATCGTCTCTGATCCGGGATTCGAAGATTAGTAAGGTCACCGTAGTGTTGATGATGCATCCTGGGAGGGCGAGGTTAAGATTAGATAGCGCTATCTTCATCCTTTTGTAGATTGATTGAGCCTTGACGCATGTACTTTATGATGTTTCTTTTTCCCTTGTTCGTTTTGTAAATTTCGAGGACGAAATTTTTATTTGGAGGGGAGAGCTGTAAGACCCGTATCCTAGTCCGTACTGTTCCGAAGGCTTCCGCGATCCTTCTGATCGAATTTCGGCAATCCTCGACCTAAAGCCAACGTTGCGCATGATCGTAAGACGAGACTTGCATGCCAAAGTCGGCTAGACCCGAAACCTATACCTTGGCGACCGCGCCGTCGCCGCGGTTCCAACGCCGCGACTCACGCACTGACCCGATACCCAGGCTAGAAGATGTCAGCCCGCGTTCTGTTCGAGAAACGCTGAGCATTTGTGAAATCTCAAGAGAATCTCTACAACTTGTCAAATTAACCAAGTACATGCCACATCACTCAAAAGCAATCCAAAGTCAACTCTCTCTCTCCACCCATCCCTTTCAAGTACACACCCATCACTCATCACCTCTCACCATGCCTCTCTCCTTCATCTCTCTCTCTCTCTCTCTCTCTCTCTCTCTCTCTCTCTCTCTCTCTCTCTCTCATTTTCCAAGCACCCACGTCCATGGCTTTCATGGAGAGCAAGTGTGGCCCACCTCACACCCCCCATCTCCACCATCCATGCTTCATCTCGGCCGTTAAATCTCATCCACTAGAGCTTTAGAATGCGTTGATGGAAGGAGAAGTCCGTGATCAAAGGTGTGTGCTTCTCTCTCTCTCTCCCTCCTTCCTTTGATTATTTTGTGGCCCACATGATGAGTGTTTATGGTGTCCCAACCGTCCATCAAATGGACCCATGGCTGACCAAATCACATGGGCCTACCTTTTGATGTTGGGAAAATACACAAATATCAGATTGACCCAAGCCAAGTGGGCCATGTCCAGGAGTGGGACCACCAGCCGTGGTCCCCACACGTGGGACCCACCATGATGAATGGCATATCCACACCGTCTGTCCAGCGTCGAGGGACGCTGGACGTGCTCACTGGACGGTGAGGTCTACTCGCTACAAGGGAAAAAAAAAGGTACTTAGATTTTATGCTTTTTGGGTTGGCTGCTTATATAGGCCCCACCTTGCTGAATGAATTTAATCCAGGCCGTCCATCCCATTCAACGGATCATTGTAGGCGTTGAGCCGAAAAATGGGCCCAATCCGATCTCGTGGGCCATAATACGAAAAATGGTGATTTGGAGAGATTTATACTGTTAAGGTACACTGTGATGTTTTGTATGTCAAAAAAAATACTGTAATTGGACTCATTTGAATTGTCTCGAGCCCAGAAATCTAATCAACAGATCGAATCTCCTTTATGTGGGCCCCACCTGTGGAAAACAACGGTAAAACGTGTTTAAAACAAAAAAGAAAAAAATAATTTAAGATGACAGCAGCAGCGTTGGCCACCCACGGCTGGCCACCCACCTGGCTCGGACGGCGGACGGACGCTGGCCACCCACGGCTCCAGCCGTGGGCCCCACCATGATGTATAATTTTCATCCAACCCGTTAATTGGGTGGGCCCCTTCTTGAAGTGGGTCCCCTCCAGATATCCACCACATCCAACGCTCGGTGGCCCACATCATAGGAAACGGTGAAGGATTAAATGTACCATTGGAACCCTTCACGGGTCACGAAGCGTTGGATCACTTGTGAAATTGTTTTCCTCTTCAATCCCATACGTGTGACGTTATCAACGGATTGGATGGAAAATAAATATTATGGTGGGCCCTACAAAATTTTTAACGGTGAAAATCAATTTCCCATTGCTCTTTGTGGTGTGGTCCAAATTGATCTTTGGATATGATTTTTTTTTTTTTTTAACGCTCAAAATGATTTCCTAAATATGGATGAATGTTGTGGATATAATAAATACATAGGCGTGGGGCCATCTAACTTTGATCTCTCTAAGCCGTTAGTGCACAACTCTCGGTTGGAGGAGCGTCAGCGCTCGTCTTCGCAGTGAAAAGGAGGGTGTGATTTATCAACTCGGTCCTTCCGTTTTAGACCCTTTCCATCCATGTATTTTGTATCCCCACCGTCCATATGGCTGGGTGGTGGGCCACAACATGATGTATGTGTTCACGCCATCCGTATATCGCGACGTGGATGCACACGTGTGTACCCACACCGTCCATCCAATGGAATGGATTCAAACCTCTGTTGAAAACCACCTTGGTGTACGTGTTTTATCCACAACCATCCATTCATTTTGCTGGTGGGTCCCACACGTGTGGACCCACCTGCCACGTGGGCCTGCTTTGAAGGTAAGAAGATTGGGCAGCTCTGAGTACACCAAATATGTTGATCTTTGGAGGAGGAAAAATCCACACCGTTCATCTGTTGTGCAGGGGCCACCATGATGTATTTATTTCATCCACGTCCATCTGTGGGGCCCCTCGTGATATATGTGTTATGTTCCCACCATCTATTTGCATGGAAATCCTATTGGTGGTGTGGGACGCACCAAGATGTATGGGTCTTACTCACGCCGTCCAAACGGTGGGTCTTTCCATGATGTATGTGTTACGTCCAAACCACCCGTCCATATGGCGAGCTTGTCTCATGGCTCGAGACTAAAAATAAGACAGGCCTGCCTATTGGGTGGACCACACTACAAAAATCAGTGAAGGATCGAACCCTTACCATTGAAACCATTTTGGGAATCACAGAAGTTCTGGATCAGTATGATATGTGTTTTTCCTCTTGGTTCGGTCTTTGTGACCGTATGAACAGATCGGATGGAAAATAAACGTTATGGTGGGCCCCGGTAATTTTAAGTATGGGAATCATTACTTCCACTGTTATTTGTGGTACGGTCTAGATGAAATTTCGATGGGCCCACTTGATGTACATAAGGCCCAATGGTGTGGCCCATGCGATGTGGCTCACTTGATGTGTAAGGCCTAGGTGGTGTGGCCCCTTGTGATATATTTGCGACCCGTGTATAGGGCCCATTGTGATGTAATTGTAGCCCTTGTATAAGGCCCATTGCGATGTGTATTAGGCCCTTGTGTGAGGCCCATTGCGATGTGTATTAGGCCCTTGTGTGAGGCCCATTGCGATGTGTATTAGGCGGAGTAATGTTGGTTGAATGTCCACATTGATGGGCAATGATGGTTGGATGTCCACATTGTGACCTTCCCTTAGGCCTTGTTAGGCCCATTCTCACCGATTACTAATTTCAATTAACGTGACCGATTTGTCGATTCTGACTATCGATCAGTGCGATTGTCGTGACCAATTTGCTGATTCTAATTACCTTGACTGATTACCGATTTCGATTATTGAGCTGATCCCGATTGCCGAGGCTGATAACCTATTTTCGATTTGTTAAGGCCGATTACCGATTCCGATTATTGAGGCCAATTACCGATTTCTGATTGTCGAGGCCGATCCCGATTGCTGAGGCTGATAACCTATTTTCAATTTGTCAAGGCCGATTACCGATTCCGATTATTGAGGCGACATGCGATTTACGATTGTCGAGGCCGATTCTGATTATTAAGGTCGATCCCGATGACCGATTTCCGATTTGTCGAGGCCGATCTCGATTGCCGAGGCCGATGACCGATTTCTAAATGTCGAGGCCGATTCTAATGTATATGTGACCCGTAGATAAGGCCCATTGTGATGTATTTGTGGCCTATGGGCAAGGCACATTGTGATATGTATTAGGCCCATGATGCATGACCCATTTGATGTATTCAAGACCCATGTGTAGGGCCCACATGTCATGTATTTGAGGCCCATGAGCAGGGCCCACCTGTTGTGTATATGTGGCCCTTGAGTAAGGCCCATTGTGTTGTATATTAGGCCTTTGTTTGAGGCCGTGGGCCCATTATATGTTTGGCTCTATGTGGGCCATTCCTTGGGGGTAATATTGGTTAAATGACCACATTGTCAAGGTCGATTATTGGTGCCGGTTATCGATACCGATTACAAGTATATCATTCGATACCAATTATGAGTATGTGACAGTATAACATCATGATATATACCCATACGCATCATCTGCATGTTTGTTATGAGATGTGGTTGATCATTGCATATATCATTGAGCGTGTTGTTATGAGACTCCCTGATAGGCGGAGGTTATTTCACATGAGCGCATGGTATGCGCAGGATTGATGCATGTCTGGATTGTATGACTCATACATCTTGCATTGTGATTTCTATACACCCTAGCGACATCAGGGTCGTAGCCTCCACAGGCATATCGTGGATGGCCAGAGGGGACACCGGAAATGTTTGGTTCTAGCATACGGTCGTCATAGATGTCCCTGGGTGAAAATCCCTAAACCTCTGGGCCAGGAGACACCCCAACGTCGAGACCGAGTGGATACATGAGTGCCCGAGTGCCGAATACTAGGAGGCCACGTCTCCCACTGTGTCATGGTCGGTTGGGAGGGGGTGTGGCCTTAACCGCCCGAGCGTAGGGGGCATTGCTAGTCTGAGTCTGACCAGCTCGAGGAATGGGTCCGCTATCGACGTGCCGGATAGGTATTGGCAGACTATTGGCCAGGCGGATAGTGAGGTTTCTTAGCTCACTTGGACCGTATGCGGGGGGGAGAGCGACAAAGTGCCATTTGGAGTGTACTAAACCCCGGTGATGATCCCAGAGACGAATTGTACGATATGTGGACTTATTGAGTAGGAGTTGCATGCTCATTCATTCATTCATTCACTATCCACTCGGGCTGGTGGTGCGCAACTAATTGTTGTGTGCCTTCGTTATGGCAAGGATTTCGGTTGAAGGGGCGCCACTAACCTGAGATCGAGTTTACCACATTGAGTCTGACTATCCAAATTTAGGTATGGGACTGGTTTGGATAGAAGGCCCTTGTGATGGACCCCATAGCCTGCGATACTACGTACTATCATCCTGACTTCACACTCTAGCATGGTCATTCCATTCACACCGCATAGCGCATTACATCTATTGCGTATGTCATTTCGGGTTACTATGTTTACACATTCATACGGTCTAGATACGACTGACAGTATTCGTGCATTCATCAGGAATTGCGTACTGCATCGCATCCTTAGCATCTGATGTTTGGCTCTTTATGACTTCTCATTTGCATAAATGTTCTATAATGCGTATTCTGATATTGATTGACTCATGGACCTGTCTGTATTTTTGCTTACTCTGTTATCGTATGATTTATGACCTTGTTAATAATGTTGTTTACTCGGATAATTCATGTTATGGTCAATATTTACCTTATTTCTGATATTGTATGATTTATGGGCTTGTTAGTTTTCCCGCTTACTCTGATTACTCTGATATTGCTTACTTGGCACTTACCTTGTGCACACACTTACACCACCCTCTAAGCTTTTTATGAGCTTATGCACGATAGATGCGTGCAGGTGATGTTAGGTTGCAGTAGTGTTGAGCTTGGAGCGTGCAGCGGTCTTCTGGAGCTTGATTTTTTTTTTTTATGTATTTCCCTTTCAGCATTGCACTAAAATGATTGTATTAGTGGATATGTGATGATGATGTTACCTTTGTGAACTGGGTAATCTTGTGGTTATGCTTATTTTGAGTTAAATGTAAAAAAAAAAAAAAAAAAAAAAATTCTCTTTGTAGGATCTCAGGATCGGAATCTGGCTTATGGATGCTAGGAGCCAAGAATGGGGTACTACGGAGGCTGTCGGCACCGAATTCGGCGATTGGAATTCCTGTGAATCTGATTTTCGAGTTTGGGGCGTGACAGTGGGGCATTGTATTTTATTACTTTTATAGATAATGCATCTAGGAGGGTTTGGGTGTATGCTTTGAAATCCAAGGACGAGGTCTTTGTTGTGTTTAAATTGTTTCATGCTATAGTCGAGAGAGCGACAGGTAAATCATTAAAGTGCATCCGTACTGACAATGGTGGTGAATACATTAGCGACTTTCATGAGTATTGTAAGTCCCTGGGTATACGGCATGAATAGACGGTTCCCAAGACCCCCCAACATAATGGTGTAGCTGAGCGAATGAATCGCACCATTGTAGAGAGAATCAAATGTATGTTATCCCATGTGAAATTGCCCAAGACGTTCTGAGGAGAAGCAATGCACACGACAATGTATTTGATAAATAGGTCTCCATCAGCCCCGTTGAATGGAGAAGTACCTGAGAAGGTGTGGACTGGATAGGATCCATCGTACAGTCATCTCAGGGTGTTTAGATGCAGGGCATCCATTCACGTACCAAAGGATGAGAGGTTCAAGCTCGATATAAAGATCAGGCAGTGTGTGTTCTTGGAGTACGGTGATGAAAAGTTCGGTTATAGATTATGGGATTTGACCGAGGGGAAGCTCGTCAGGAGCAGAAATATGGTTTTCTTTGAAGATCTGTGTATAGAAGACATTAGTAAGCCAGAGAATAACCAGCCTAGTTCAGGTGAGCTAGAGGACATGGATTCGGTTATTCCTCCCGTGGTGCCTGATGACGGGGGAGTACAGCAAGGTGCAGAGGATGAGGGAGTTCCTTCAGAAGATGGATCAGGGGAGCAGCGCCCACTTGATCCACTTGTTGAACCACAGGTGAGGAGGTCATCTAGGGACAAGCAGCCGTCCAAGAGGTACTCGCCACATGAGTACATTATGTTGACTGATGGGGGAGAGCCAGAAGATTATTTTGAGGCCCTAGCCGACGAGCATAAGAAGGAGTGGTTGAAAGTTATGCAAGAGGAGATGGAATCCTTGCATAAGAACCACACTTATGGTATGGTGAAACTGCATAAAGGCAAGAAAGCACTGAGCAACAAGTGGGTGTTCAGAAATAAGGTTGAGCAGAAGAATTTACAGACGAGGTTCAAGGCCAGACTTGTGGTGAAAGGGTTTGGTCAGAGGAAAGGCATAAACTTCGAAGAGATATTCTCACTAGTGGTGAAGATGACATCCATACGGGTATTGCTTGGGTTGGCGACTAGCATGGATTTGGAGATAGAGCAGTTAGATGTTAAAATGGCTTTCTCCATGGTGACCTGGAAGAAGAGATCTACATGCACCAACCAGAGGGGTTCGAAGTTAAGGGCAATGAGCATATGGTGTGTAGGGTGAGGAAGAGCTTCTAAGGGCTGAAACAAGCTCCATAATAATGGTACAAAAACTTTGACTCGTTTATGTTGAAGCATAAGTATGACAGAACGGAGTCGGACCACTGCGTGTTCACGCGCAAGTTCTCAGATGATGATTTCTTAGTTTTGCTATTATACGTTGATGACGTGCAACATCAAGAAGATCGACAAGCTGAAACAGGAGTTGGATAAGTCTTTTGCGATGAAAGACTTGGGCCCGGCTAAACAAATCTTAGTAATGGAGATAACTCGTGACAGAAGCAGCAGGAAGCTTTGGCTGTCATAAGAGCGGTATATTGAGAAAGTCCTATAACGGTTCAATATGAATGCAAATGCCGAAGCTTCCAAGACTCCACTAGATGGTCACTTCAGATTGAGCGACAGGCAGTGTCCCAAGATGAAGGCAGAGGTGGAAGAGATGCAGAAGATACCCTACGCGTCAACTGTAGAAAGTTTGATGTATGCTATGGTGTGTAGACGCCCAAATATAGCATATGCGGTTGGTGTTGTCAGCCGGTATCTTGCCAATCCTGACAAAGAACATTAGGCAGTGGTTAAGTGGATACTGCGGTATCTAAGATGCTCATCCAGGTTGAGCCTATGCTATGGTGACGGTAAACCTGTGTTAGAGGGTTACATAGATGCAAATATGGCAGTGACATAAACTATAGGAAGTCTACATCGGAGTTCATGTTCACGTTTACAGGGGAGCAGTTTCTTGGCAAAGCAAGCTATAGAAGTTTGTAGCATTATTGACGACAGAGGCCGAGTACATTGCAGTCATAAAGGCATGTAAAGAGATGCTTTGGATGAAAAGGTTTCTATAGGAACTTAGCCTAAAGCAGGAGGAGCACGTGGTCTATTGCGATAGTAAGAGCGCTATACACTTGAGCAAGAATCCAAGTCAGCATTCCAAGTCAAAGCACATAGAGATTCGGTATCACTGGATCAGGGATATTTTAGAACAAAAGGTGTTACAGCTTGAAAAGGTCCACACGGATGATAATGGGTTAGACTTGATGACCAAGCCTTTGCTCAAGGGCAAGTTTGAGGTTTGTAGAAACCAGGCTGGCTTGAAGAAGGTGAATCTCTCCTTAGTCAGAAAGGAGGAGATTTAATGGGGTTTTTCCTCCTCAGTTCAGAGGAGAGACGGCGTAGTGGGTGCAAAATTGGAGTAATTCACCGCGCTGCATGACCAGTCGTGGGTGGTACTCGACCGGTCGTGGGTGACGCTCGACCAGTCGTGGGTTCGAGTCCTACCACGATTCAAAGTCTAGCGACTTTGAGTAGTTTTTCTCTAGAGTGCTCGACTAGTCGTAGGTAGTCCACGACCGGTTGTAGGTGGCTCTCGACCAGTCGTGGACTCAGTACGACTAGTCGAAGTTACGCAGATTCATTCCGTGATTTTGCACGAATTTCGTGTCATAAGTCGTTTCGCAACTGGGATGCGGAAAGGAGTTTCCCAAAACTATAAAAAGGGGTCCCTAGGGTTTTTTCTTTGGGAGATGATGTGTATGAAAAATCACAAGAGGGTTTCCTAAAGGGTTTAGGGATATTAAAGGTGAGAGAGAGAGAGAGAGAGAGAGATAGAGGAAGCTTGTAGAAGGGAGGTTATGCTTGTGGAGGTGATCTATGGTGCAATCTATATCTCAGCGCTCCTACATCCTCGTAATCGGTGAGATCTATCTGGTTTTTTCTTTATTTTTTCATTGTTCATCCACTTCTGCGTGAGTGACGAAGGTTGTAACGTTCTACTTCATAGTGGATTGTTGATCTGGACAAGGTCCCGTGGTTTTTACCGGTTTTCCACATAAAAATCTCTTATATGGTGTGTTTATGCTTTAATTTGTTTCATTGCTTTATTTTTCCGTAATTCTGGTTTGTTTCGGGAGGCTAGATCCTCAGGTTTTGTGCAAGGCCCCCCTCAGATTTTGTGCAAGGCCCCCAGCACAAATCGCATCAAAATAGATAGATTAGCTGCAAAATATCAAAAATTGTCCAATCTTTATAAAATGCCACCTTTTATATTTACAAAAATAATAATTTGAATTGTAAAGTATGGTATGGGTAGCAATGTTTCTATGGCGGGTGACGTGTACAACTATGGAATTCTTTTATTGGAGATGTTCACAAGAAAAAGGCCCACGGAAGACATGTTTAAGGACGGTTAAAACCTTCATGAATTTGTCAAGATGGCTTTGCCAGATCAAGTGTTGGAGATAGCGGACCCGCGACTCTTAGAGGAACAAAAAGAAAAACAAGAGATAGATTAAGAAATAGAGAAAGAAATAGCATTCAGTCATATCAGAAGTCTGAATTTTACTTAATTTCTTTTTTCTTTTTTTTTTTTTCCAACAGAGAACTGAGTTGAATTTGAATTTTACTTAATTTCTTTTTTCTTTTTTTTTTTTCCAACAGAGAGAAGGGGGGTTTTCAGGGGAAGAAGAATCCGGTTTTTTATCTTGTCAAAGAGAGAAGAAGAAATAACGGGATTTATTGTAACGTTGTTTTCTTTCGTTCCTGTTTGGCTCGATTTTTCTTGTTTTTTTTTTTTTCTTGGATTGTGTTTGTTTGTAGTTTTGGTTCTTTTGATTTCTTCTCTCTTCATTGATGTTGTAATAACAGACTGGATTCCTTTTCACTGAATTTGGGTTTCAGACCTACCCCTTTTTAAGAGGAAAAAAAAAAACATCAGAAGTCCGAAAGTCAAAAGAGGTAGTGTCTTTGGGTGCTTACACTACAACAAAAAGAGCATTTGCATTCCTCTTTCATCAGTGCTATGTAAGACCCTACCCAACGGATATCTTACTGTGTGTGTGTGTGTATATATATATAACCCTACCGGCCTACCCTCATTTCGTTCCCAGCCCCCGCGCGACTCTCTCCTTCTTCCTACCCCCGACACACACTCTCTCTCTCTCTCTCTCTCTCTCTCTCTCTCTCTCTTCTCTCCTACCAGCTCCCGACTCTATCTTCTCTCTCAGCTGTCATTTTGGAAGAATGCCCTTGTTTTTAGACTGGTTTTCTGAAATTTTCATTTGGGCAAACCACCCTAATTTCAGGGCTTAAGTATCGAGCCAGGAAGCTTCCAATGATGTAGAGCCTATGGGCCCCACCATAATGTGTGTTGGTCATCCATTCCATCAATTAGATACAACCTTTTATAGTGAGCCACAAGCTTAAAAATTAGGTCAATCCATGACTTAGGTGGGCCACACCACAGAAAAATGTTGATAGTAAATACTTATCCATTGAAACCTTCATGATTGTTTATACGGCTTCATAAGATGTGGTTCAGATGGCTGACCCATCAACTGTGTGTTTCCCACTTTGATGAGGGATCACGCTAAGTTTCAGTCATATCAAAAACTTACGTGATCCTCACTAAGTGGTTATGAATGTTTTAAGCACAATTTCACATGGTAGAGATATTATGGCCAACTTAAGTTCCTGATGTGGCTTATTGTTGAGGGTCAAATATTGCATATCAGACCCCATTTATTACCTGGATTTATGAACATAATACTGTCTAACGGCCTGTTGTAATCATGTTTATGATGCAAGGTGAAATTACAAGCTGGAACTGGAAATGATGATAAAAGCATAGATTTAACACTCAGAATTCACCAAAGGCAAGGGACGGACTCCAGCAGACCACGATTGACGTAATTACTCGCCAGAGATCCGCAGAAATCGAGAAACTGAAGCTCAAGTGGCTTGAAGGTCAGCCAGAATGCAAGATCATAGGGTTCCCACCATCCGTTCTGCTCGAAACTTTATACGTGAGCTGAAGAGCATAAATGAACCGTACACGTCGAATTTCAGCTCCTGAATCCCTATGAAAGTGGCCCAACAGTCAAATCATCCTACAAATTGTCAAATTGGGGCCATGTTGAGGGTCAAATATTGCATATCAGACCCCATTTATTACCTGGATTTATGAACATAATACTGTCTAACGGCCTGTTGTAATCATGTTTATGATGCAAGGTGAAATTACAAGCTGGAACTGGAAATGATGATAAAAGCATAGATTTAACACTCAGAATTCACCAAAGGCAAGGGACGGACTCCAGCAGACCACGATTAACGTAATTACTCGCCAGAGATCCGCAGAAATCGAGAAACTGAAGCTCAAGTGGCTTGAAGGTCAGCCAGAATGCAAGATCACAGGGTTCCCACCATCCGTTCTGCTCGAAACTTTATACGTGAGCTGAAGAGCATAAATGAACCGTACACGTCAAATTTCAGCTCCTGAATCCCTATGAAAGTGGCCCAACAGTCAAATCATCCTACAAATTGTCAAATTGGGGCCCACTTGCGATGTGGTTATGCCTCAATTTTGGGGTCAACTACTTAAATGAGATGAGAAAAGGGCTGGATGGAGCGGATTTCTCACAAGGACCCGGAGAACTTCAGTTAAGGGAGTGCAAGTGCACAAGTGTGCACACATCAGCTGTGCACTGCAACTTCGATGACCCGATCTCATTCAAAAAACGGCAACTGCCGTATTCCTCTGCTGCGGACAG
Organism: Magnolia changhungtana; assembly: GCA_030180095.1. NCBI lineage: Eukaryota > Viridiplantae > Streptophyta > Magnoliopsida > Magnoliales > Magnoliaceae > Magnolia > Magnolia changhungtana. The sequence continues at coordinate 285,237 of JASAUF010000404.1, read as the reverse complement.
GGAGATCCGGACGATCTCAGTGGGCCCTCAAGATGTAGCCGGATGGCTGATCTACACCGTCCATTCGAAGCTGAACGATGGCCTGACTAGGACCATGAAGCCCCCACACGTTTATAAACACGTGTACATACACGGGTTGAGAGAGAACAACACGTGTGCAGCTGAAGGAAAGCAGAAAATCTCTGCATTCATCGCATCATCGGACGGCCAAAAATACACAATTCCGACCTAAATTCCAAGAGTAATCTGGTGGACGGAGTGGATTTTTGAAAACGACAGCGAAGTGGGCCCCACCATTAGCACAGCGCAAGGACTTGTGCAGGCCCTGTTACACATGTCTGAGATTCGGTTAATCCGGGCCGTTTTGCGCCCATGGCCAGGATCGGTCCAATGATCCTGGCCGTTCAAAATCGTCCCAAGGTTGGGCCGAGCAAGCTCAAGGGACCTGAATGGGATGGATCTCGCATCAGATGTAGGATTTTGCTGAAATTGACATCAAAACGTAGCTGTGCTGCGTAAAGGAACCTTCCTTCCGAATTCCCACCACCTCCAGCTCTGTGGAAGCTCTCCTTCCTGCGCATGTGGCTGCGAAAGACCCCACCGACTCCCAGCCGACCGACTCTCTGATGCCTATAAACGACGGAGAGAGAGACAGGGAGAGAGAGACAGGGAGAGATTGAGAGTTTTATTTGTTTCTTTATTTTTGGAGATTTTTGTCCATCCATGTCGGGCTAAACCTCTTAGCTAGGGCTAAGAGGTGAAGCTTGTAGCGTAATGGGGGATTTCTATGGCCTGGATTCATGACTGAATTGATGTTGATCATGGTTTGATTTTAAGGAATACGGTTAGTTTTTAATGATTTGTTGTGACTGACATTACAATAGATCTGCAATGGCTTGAGTATTTCCTTTCTCCTTCTTGTGATTATGAATCCAGGACGCCCTGTTGTTCACCATCGCCCCTTGGACATGGTTGAATGACAGAGCTCTTCCTAACATTCATACATCACATTGATTGGTTGTGGATTGGTTTAACTCTGTTGTTTGCCTTGTCTCATGGACATGGTTTTGTGATGGAATCCATTCTAATTTACACCTGTCTCATCTTTTGAAAACTTGGTCAAAGGAAGTTCAGATTGTTCTTTAAGCGATATATCTTCCAACTGGATGTAGATGGGACTCGAAGTCCAGTTGAGTTCGTGAATCAAGCGTAGATCTCCCTGATCTCTACAAGTGGATCCTCTGAATCCCTAGTTTCCCTTCTCTGAATTCCTTAAATTTTATATTACTGTTTTCACCATTATTCCTTCAAACTACACTTGTTTTAGATTTCATCTTAGCCTAGTTCTAGATCTGTTTATTTTCAGGATACGTACAGGTTTCAGTCCCTGAGGATTCGACCTCGGTCTTACCGAGTTTTTACTACATCACTTATTTTTGGATATCCTATAACCTTTAGAGATCCATCAAATGCATGGTTTGGATGTTCGACATAAATCATGGTCAGGCTGACATAGCTCCACCTCATAGTACCATTTACCATGTGTTCTCTCTCTCTCTCTCTCTCTCTCTCTCTCTCTCTCAAGTCCAATTAACCAACTATATATACCTTAGGTTTAATCCTTTTAGGAATTGACAAATTAATTAATGGTTAATTAATCCTAATAATTGTGCGGGAGAGATATGGAGAAGGGGTTGCAGCAGGTGATCCTCACTATTTTGATTTATATACGTCTAATCATCAAAGAAAATATCAAATTCACCACACATGTACACACAAGTTGAACAATTTACCAATTTCAATTAAATAGGTGTGGCCCACCTGATGATCTTATAGTCTATTCTTTTAAATATTGCGTCTAAAATATTTAGATCATTCAGCAAGCAAATAAGGTTTGCTGCACTTATGTTTCTCTTCAATATTTGGAACCGGTACACTTTCAAAAGTAAAATCCCTTGAATTTGGACGGGCAAAAAGTTTTAAATGATTTGCTTTTGACGACTCAAATGCCTTATTCATTTTCATCAAAGTATTTTTTTGTGGCCTCATCTTCAATGCCCCCTTCGTTTATGGTCAAGTGGGTTGCGCGGCATTGAGAACATGTATTTAATAAGTGGCCCAGTTGGTCACAATGGTAACAATTGTTCAACCTTGGTCAGACGTAAGGATTTGAAATCCTACTCGAGCCTGCTGTCGTGAGTGCTACACATTGAGGCTTAGATGGGTTGCTCCCCGTATCATAGTTTGCGTTTGTAGGAGGTTGAAGACATCCTCCTACTGATTCTTTTCATCGTGCCAGCACTGGATCCTGCATGTGACCCATCATGGGGATCGAGTTGAAGGGTAAGGCAGAGTAGGAATTCTTGCAAGTTGCATTTCTGCCCTACCTGCCAACTGAACTGCTTCATCCACGGTCCCGACTAGGTGCATATGAACTCAGTCCTTAATCGTTGATCGTAACTCACCTATAAATCATGCTACTTTCTGTGATTCAATTTCTGACAGATCATTTTCATGTTATCAACCATTGGAATTCTTTGGTGTAATCTGTGACGGTTCGATTTTGCCGTCGGCAATTTTAGTATTGATGGAACAATACTTTCTCGTAATCACTAGGGAGGAATTGTGATCGAAAAAGGTGTCTCATCCGTGACCATAATAAGATTAACGCCTTATTCTGTCAGGCAAGTAAGAGTTGTAATTGCTCTCACTATGCAGAAGCACCAGATTTTAATTTAAACGTTACTAATTTCACCTTTTTATGATCTGGCATATTCATGTAATCAAAATATCGTTCTACTTCGACTAGTCAGTCGAAGAAATCTTCTATGCCTAATAAACCGTTAAAATTAGAGAGTTCGGCCTTACATCGGTAGTCTTTTTTAGAACGATTTAAACAATCACCTCTGTCGATTGGTCATCGGGGAAAGCTTTCATTAAGGTTTTTATCGCTAGAGCTCAAATTATGTAATCTAGCCCTACGATTCACCACTGGTAGTGCTCTAAGGAAACCGGGGTCATATCGTACAACAACCACAGGTGGTCAAGCATCACCTAGGGCTCGGGGCAGAAGTAACACACCCACAAGACAGTCTAGGGTTACCTGCAGCCCTTGCATGGTCAATTGACTCTACTGGTGGAAAGCTTTCATTTTTTCCGAAAGATAGAGAATCCATGGTCACCATTCATAGGATTTTGGTTCATACCTTTGTTGTTTGTAATCGACTAGAGGAGAGTCCTCGCTCTGATAACAATTGATGCATAGATGAATGTGATGAGGTCAATCACTATCTTTCTCAAGGATAACTACTCCAAATCCACGGAGCTTCTCTAGACTCATCACAGAGACTTCTTGAATCCTTAAGAAAAAAATAAGGAAAAATAGAAATGATTTCTAGAAAATTCATAAATTAATTGATAATTATCCAATATGTATGTCCCTGTTACACCATTAATATTAAAAAAATTCAAAATTCGTAATTACTAAAAATAGTAAAATTCTAAATTTAATAAAAATCATAATTCTAATAAAACTCTATTAAAACCTAATTTCTAAAACTAAAATTTCCACACAAACTTTTTTTGGAAGAGACTTCGCATGATTACAAGTTGTTTAAAAAAAAAAAAAAAAACTGTAGAAGTAAGAAAATATTAAAAAAATAAAAATAAAATTACTAAAAAGAGTAAATTTTCCTTAAATTTTATTTTTGAGCTGAAAGTGTGCGTTTTCTGACGAAACGGACAAACGTGACCCACTTCACCTCAGATGGCCCGTTTCAAGAAAGATTGATAGGTTATGCGTCCTATAACGATACCCAGATCAAAAGTTATAATCAACTTACGGTCTATCTTCTTTTGATCCAACTATACTCATAATGTATTTGTGCCATGTTTTGCGATAACTGTCTAATGATTTTGATGTTGGTCCTGCTCGATGTGTAGATCTGTCCTATTTTCATAGCACTAACCTCGCAGAAGCACCACCCATTTATTAAATGGGAGACGAATTACAGCCAGAACTAGCCCATACCCCCTACGCCCTACACGCACACACTCACAGAGTAGTGGGATTTCACCTTATGGGTACTCAAACCCTTGACCGAGTGTTGGAACTCTTGTGAGTCTACCACAGTGTCAAGAGTAAGGACACTACGCCAAAACTGCCGATTTGCGACGGATTGTTGCGACGGACGAAGTCCGTCGCAAAAATCGCTTGGTTTAACGACGGATTTAATCCGTCGCTAAGGGAAAAGGTCCGTCGCGAATCCCGTGTTTCACGAAAATCCGTTGTTCAAACGTCGCAGAATTTCGCGACGGACCAAAATCCGTCGGTAAAATCTGATTTACGACGGCTTTACGACGAATTTTGGTCCGTCGAAAATTGGCGACGGACTAAATCCGTCGCAAAATCAAATTTTGCGACGGTGTTGTCTCGGTAGCAAATTCCCGCCCAAAATACCAATTGGCGACGGTTTTCAGTTGATTTTGTGACGGATCGTGGTCCGTCGTAAAAGCACTTTTGCCGAACATAAATTTTTTCCTTTTTTTTACAATATGGTGGAAAATTACATTTTTTTATAGTCTAAGAATTGTTTTTAATAGAATTTCAGTAGTTTAATTGTACATATTTGTATCTAAGTTTATTTTTTAATAATTAATTGAATCGAAAAAAAAATTTATTTTGTTTTTATATCAAATGAGTTGAATTTTTTTAAAATAAAACCAATATTTAAATAATTTGTAATATCACATGAAAAAGAATATGGAGAAGTTAATTTAACAAGTTTGAAAAATATTTGAAAATGTTAAAATTTTAAAATTAAAAGAAAAGTTATTTATAAAAATAGTGAGATTTTGAATATATATATATATATATATATATATATATATATATATATATATATATATATATATCATTTTAAAAAAGAAAATTGAAAAGTTGAAAACAAAGCGATGCTTTTAAAGAAAAAAAATTGGCATTCTGAAATTTTTAAGAAAAACAATAAAATTTGAGAAAAATTTTCAGATTTTGAAAATAAAAATTCAAAATATGCATTTTAAATTTTCTTTTTGAAATATTTTATAATAAAATTGATATTTTGTTAAAAGTTTTCAAAAAAAAAAAAGAAAAAGAGAGAAAATATAAAAATATACATATTGAAAAAACTGTTATTTTTAAATGGAAATTGAAATTTATCTGTGAAAAAAAATATATGTATTTTTTACTAAATTATTAGGCACATCCACTTATTGAACTTTTAACCATTTTCGGACAATCTAATCAGTCTAGATTAAAGAGTAAATAACTTCAAATGTTTTAATCAAAATTCACTCAAATCGTTAATTAATCTTGTATGCCAAATATCTTTCTCATATGTAGCTTGATCGGGGTGAGTAGCTAGTCAAATTGAGGGTATTGATTAGTAAAATAGAATAAATGGACTAGACGCGTAAAACGAGCCAAATATTTTGGTCAACTTATTGACCTCGTGAGAACCTAAGAATTGATGTTAGTATGTTTTGTGGGCCCCATCATGATGTGTGTCGAACATCAACACCGTGCATTTGATGTGTCCCCTTTAGGTTAAGAGATATCTCAAAATGAAACTCAAGTGGGCCACACCATCTAAAACTATGTGAAGACATCCTAAAAAATAAAAAAGCACTTGGCGGAGCCCACATGTGTTTTGGATGCGGCTGAAACTTGGTCTGACGCCTCATCTAAGTGGGACACACATAATGAGTGGGTTGGATATGTAAATCACATTTAGGCATGCCCAATATATGATTATGAATATTTTAAGGAAACCCATTTAGGTGAGTTACTCATTACCCTTAGCATACTGAGTAAACTCTGTGGGGTCCACCGTTATTTAATTATTTTATCCACTCTGTTCATCCATGTTAACAGATAATTTGAGGTCTAAAGAACAAAATGAAAGCATATCCAAAGCTCAAGTGGACCACACCAAAAGAAATAGTGTGATTAAACCTCTTAAAATGACTTTTGCATTGAACATTAATTTTTTCCTTTTTTTTTTTAGAATATGGTGGGAAATTATGTTTTTTTATAGTCTAAGAATTGTTTTTTAATAGAATTTCAATAGTTTTATTGTACATATTTTTATCTAAGATTATTTTTTAACAATTGATTGAATGCATATATATATATATATATATATATATATATATATATATATATATAGTTTTTATATTAAATGAGTGAAAATTATATTTTTTAATGTAAAACTAATATTTAAATGATTTGTAATATCACATGAAAAAGAATATTGAGAAGTTTAAAAAATTTAACAATGTTTGAAAAATAATTGAAAATGTTAAAAATTTGAAATTAAAGGAAAAAGTTATTTGTAAAAACATTGAGATTTTGAATATATATATATATATATATATATATATATATATATATATATATATATATATATATATATATCATTTTAAAAAGAAAATTGAAAAGTTGAAAATAAAATGATGCTTTTAAAGAAAAAAAAATAGGCATCTTGAAATTTTTAAGAAAAAAAATTTTAAATTTGAGAAAAAATTTCAGATTTTGAAAATAAAAATTCAAAATTTGCATTTTAATTTTTTTTTCTGAAATATTTTATAATAAAAATGATATTTTGTTAAAAGTTTTCAAAAAAAAAAAATTAAGAGAAAAAATATTCATTTTGAAAAAAAATATTATTTTTAAATGGAAATTGAAATTTATCTATGAAATTTTTTTTTATATACTAAATTATTAGGCACATCCATTAATTGAACCTTTAGCCATTTTTGGACAATCTAATGAGTCCATATTGAAGAGTAAATAACTTCAGATGTTTAAATCAAATTTCACTCAAATTGTTGATTAATCTTATATGCCCAATATCTTTTTCATATGTAGCCTGATCGGGATGATTAACTAGTCAAATTGAGTGTTGATTAGTAAAATAGAGTGAATGGACCAGACATGTAAAATGGGCCAAATATTTTGGTCAAAATTATAATTCAACTTATTGTGATGTGAGAACCTAATAATTGATGTTAGTAAGTTTTGTGGGCCCCATCACAATGTGTGTCGAACATCAACACCGTGCATTTAATGTGTCTCCTTTAGGTTATGAGATATCTCAAAAATCATCCGTATATGAAACTCAGGTGGGCCATGCCATCTAAAACCATGTGAAGACATCCTAAAAAATATAAAAGCACTTGGTGGGGCCCACATGAGTTTTGGATCCGGTACCGAAACTTCGTCTGACCCCTCATCCAAGTGGGACACACATAATGAATGGGTTGGATATGTGAATCATATTTAGGTAGACCCAATATATAATTATGAATGTTTTAAGGAAACCTCTCTCCGTATATTTAGGTGAGTTACTCATTACCCTTATCAAAGTAAACTCAGGGCCCCACCACGATGTATGTGTTTCATTCATGCCGTCCATCTATTTTTAAAAATCATCTTATAACATGAGACCAAAAATGAATTATATCCCAATTTGAAATGGACCACATTACTGGAAACAATATTGAATGAGCGTCAACCATTAAAAACATTTTGCGGGCCATAAAAGTTTTGGATCGAGATGATTTTTGTTTTTCCCCTTCATCTAGGCTTGTATAACTTAATAAACAGATTGGATGTCAAATAAACAGTACAGTGGGCCTTAGGAGGATTTTAATGATGGATATCCAATCACTATTGTTTTCATGCTTTTGATCGTGTGGTCCACTTGATAGTTAGATCTGTCTTATTTTTTATCTCAAGCCTTACAACAAGCTCACCATATGGATGGACGGTTTGGATATAACACATACCTCGTGATAGGACCCACATAATTTGCTGACGTCACCAGCCCCCTCTCTCATGAGCGGAGCTGAGTTGGCTCGACAAGTTGAGAGACTGCATCAAGTGACGTCACCAAGTTCTGTGGACCCTACCATGATGTATGTTTTGTATCCACTCCGTCCATCCATCTGGAGAGATCATTTTAGGGTAGGATCCAAAGAATGAGTCACATCCAAAGCTCCAGTGGACCCCACCAGAGAAAACAGTGGGGGGAGTGACACCACCGTTAAAAACTTCTAAAGAGGACTGGTTAGGGCGCCGGCCCTAACCAACCCCTCTCTCTCTCTGCGCCTCTCCCTCTCCCTCTCCCTCTCCCTCCATCTCTCCTCTCTCTCTCTCTCTGCGCCTCTCCCTCTCCCTCTCCCTCCATCTCTCCTTCTCTCTCTGCGCCTCGCCCTCTCTCTCTCTCTGCTCTCCCTCTCCCTCTACGGTCGAGCTCTTTCCGCTGCACCCGTCGGATATACGATGTTCCGCAACAAGCAGGTCCCGTCCGCTTCTTCCTACTCCAAGCAGACATAGGTGTGCAGCCATTATTGCTTTCTGTTCTCTTCCTTTATCTAATTGATCATTATCTTGGATTCAACGTGGAATTCCAGTTCTGCTCACGGTCGAGCGCATCTACTTCATCCGATCTCTGTGGATGGAATTCAATGGCATTGCAATTTCATCTCTTTTCGTGTTGACTTTTCAGGAATAAAGTCCCGATATAGCAATGTGGAGATTTGGCTTCTTTTCTCTGTCCCTGGTTATTGGAAGGACCACCAGAATGCGGTTATTCTTATTCACTTTGAATGTAAAATCAATTTTGGGTTTTTAGTTGTTGGAAATTCGATGCTGTTTCCATAAGATGAATGTGTTTGGTCCGATTTGTTTGTCATGGAGAATTGCATTTGTTCAAGTGTCGTGTGTTTTCTTGAATATTTTCTTCTTCTTTTTTTTCCCGCCCATCTCGCAAAGAATTCTCTAAGTGAAAACAGAGACAAAAGGGCTGATATTTGAAAAGAAAAAGAATGGATCTGTAGGGTCCCAAATGAATTGTTTTTTTTTTTTTTTGAAAAAAGCCTTGTTCAATGCATTAACATATAGTTCCTTTGTTGGGATTATGTTGGGAACCATTGGCTTGGGAGTGATATCAGTGACAAGGTTTGAAAATTGTTGCTATGGTGGTCACCACCAAAACCAGATTCTTTTGTCTGCATCACTGTTGAGCGTCTGACCATATCATTTATATATGAAACTGGTCATGCATGGGGAATAAAGTACCTGTTTCCTATGATACTGTGACCCTTGGTTGGTGATGCTATAAACTGTAAATTCTATTTTGGGTGCATTTGGATGCACAATTGATTTGGAATGTGTATGTTCATTTCAATTATAAGAGAATAATGAAATTTTATTGGTGTTTTCTAGTACTGTAATGAAAAAGGTAGGCCCTAAATTGCTGTTGAGTTCCTTTCAAGTCCAACTTAAAGGTAACATATCTCGAATTCAGTTCCTTGTCTCTCAAGATCAAGGCTAAGGGCTATTTACATCTTGGTCATTTCCACTTTATTGAACAAATCATTGCAACTCAATTTAATGTTGCATCTGAACACAGGCTTAGGGAGCTTTCTACACAATGGTTAAAGATGGGTTAGAATTTCTCCATCAATCTAATTTTGGAGTCAATCCCCATCCACTAATATTTTTTATTCAGTGTTCATGGTACCTGCATATGCCAACGTTCTGATTTTTCTTTCGATGGTTACTATAATAGACAGAGATGAGATGGATACATGTGAGCATGCTGTAAGCTCTTGGCCATTGCATCCAAACTTGATCTACGGTTGTGACATGGAAAGAGTGGACCATACCAGAAGAAACAGTGGGAATCAAACACCGCCTACAATTAAAAACTTCTTTAGGTCCCTGGAAGTTTTGGATCAAGCTGATATTTGTGTTTTCCCTTACCCATGTAACCCTATGAACTGGTTATATGACAAATAAACCTCATTGTTGGCCCAGTGAAGGGAACAACTTTCAATGTTAGGCCAAGTAAGGCCACTTGTTTCCTTCGTGTGACCCATTTGAGCGTTGGATCTGCCTCTTATTTCGGCTCATTCCCAAAATGTTCGATAAAACAGATGGATAACATATACATTACGGTGGGGCCATGGATTAAAGTCAATACATTTGACCGGTTTTCCAGGTGGAATTACTAACTCATTTTCAAACTGGATGAAAAAGTAACAATTGCTTATTTATCATGGATTTACATTTATCATGGAAAATCAAGCAGGCTTATATTTTTCTAGATACGACACCCATTATATCATGTCAAGGGAAATACAATTCATACAATTAAGGAGATTTTGACGACAAAGTTCCCAAGGAAATCCTAATTTCCCGAATAATGCCAAAACCAACAAAAATTCCAAACGCTTTTTTTAATGCCACTTTCTTCTTTTTCCCAAAGAGAGGAGAATTGTGGGGCGATGTGGTCTGTGTTTGACATCCAATCCGTTCAACAACGCTATCCACCTTCATGATCAGGAAAACAAAAAATCAGCCAATCCAATCTTCCAATGGACTATGAATGAATTTAGAATTTTTGGGTGATGTACATTGTTTTTTTATAGTGTGGCCCAGCTGATGATTGGATCACCTAGTTTGGGTTATTCTAATCATCATGCAGGGGATGCACTGGTGGACAGTCGAATATCATATATGCGCCATGGTGGGTCCCACAATTTATTGATGTTACCACCTTTTAGAGAGAATAATTAAGGGCATTACAGTAGTTTCCTCGAATTTTAAAATATCCGATGGTCCAATTTCAACATACAACTCGTCGCAAATCATAGGTTAGGCTTGTTCACCAATCTGATTTTGGGACTATCACTTAGCATTAGCAACAGTGTGTTCCAAAAATTAGTTGGCCCCATTTGAGCTACAATTTAGGAGTGCCTGCATATCAAGCATCACAACACACTAGAGTATCAAATAACTCCCAAAAAAAAAAAAAAAAAAACAGAGAGCATATATGCAATTTCAATCTAGACACCCAAATTGTAGTGTTAGATCATAAGACCAAGAGTTCCTCCATTGGTAGGATGATTCCATCAAGGGGTCAAAACTAAAATGGCCAACAGTTGAAATACTACAAGACAAATCATATGGTTAACATCATTAAATCAGTGTGAATTTCAGGCCATGACCCAACCAAAATGGAATTTGGGCTAAGTTGTTCTTTGGTATGGCGTAAAAATCAATTGATTCCATTTCTGATTAATCAAGTATTGTGCATGTTGTATGGACGGTCCATATTGAATCAGCCACATTCTTGGACCAATCTTTACAACAGATGCAGAAAAGAGATGTCAATTTATTAAATTCCATGAGTTTATTAAAGGAAAAGAAAAACAAGAATTACATACATTCTTTGTGGTTCCTATGCATGAGAGAGGTTTTCTGGTTTCTGTTTTCATTTTTCCATTGAGAGGTTTTTGCCCAAATAGTCTCTTTCAAAATATGCTATGAGATTTGAAACACAGCTCGTTATATACAAGAAAACCACTCAAACTGTTTTGTAGTACCGCCGAGTGGGACCTTAAAACTACATGAATACCATACCTCGATGAGTGCTACCACAGTACCAAGCGTAATTGTCCTTGCACATCAGGAGCCTGTCAGTGGTTCTTGTTCTTGCACATCTCTCGAGCCATCTCCCGCTCCTCTGGAGATGGAGGCCGAGGATCCTCTGGTGGATACACAACGTATGACCGCTGCACATTAAACAAGCACAAACGCCTGGAGGTTGGAACGGTGAATTTACAAATGTAAACACTACAAGCTTGCTTGTGAGGTGAAAACAAGTTGGACGATTGCAAACACCCACTTCTTGTTCAACCTTATCAATCGGACGAGTTTCAATTTGAGTTAGTGAGTTTTAGAACTATGCTTTAAAATGTAGATGCTATTTGTCACTTGGGTTTGTTTTGTGAGGAAAAATGGTGATTCTATAGTACGAGTATGATGGTTCTTATGCATGTATGACTCAATATCAAACCATCTAAATTGTAGGTCCTACTTTTGATTTTAATCTTACCTTTTACATTTCATCATATTGTTGCATCTATCGATGTATTGTAAACATAACATTCTCTATAAGCTCAGTTAACAGTTATAGCATCATTGATATGCACGTGGATTTGCAAAATTGGTTACAACTTTTGCATGAAATGCTCACACATGAGAAGTATAGATTGAGCTGGAGTTTTGTCTATAGCCATAGTTTCTTGGACTTCAAAGTTGTTGCATTGTTTGTATTTGTATTTCATGCATAGAAACAAACACTTGTAGCCTACAAAAGGATTCCTGAAGTTTCTGGGACAAGTCCTTCAGGCTATTTGTTTGGGTAATTTGAATTTTGCATTGAAGTACTTCCTGCTTTCTAGTTGCAGAAAGAATCAATTGTGGTAATCTGTGTGCTGGAGTGGCAGGTTCAGATTATATTTTTCGATTTTGAAATGTCTAAATCAAACATCAAACAATATGATAAATGTCTACTATGATCTATGTTCATTCACCATTCTTGGTGGTTTTGGCTAAATAGAAACCTGATTATTTCTTTGATGTGGCATATGCTTGTGAACTTGACCTTGTTAGCTGTACAAAGATGGGAGGTGTCCAATAGAAACCTGATTACTACTAGTCAGTACAAAGATGGGAGGTGAACAATAGAACAATAGAAACCTGATTTTTGGTTTTGACTACGTGTTGTATAGAGAAAAAGCCTTCATCCGAAGACATGAAGGGAGCTTATATTGGTACTAAATCCGATCCACGCATCCAAAGGTAAGCCTTCATCCTATCTTTTTTTCTCTCCTCTTTTGTTCTTTTACCCACAAATTTGTCAAGTAACTCTTCATTATTTAGTATTCTTTTAATTTATTATTATTATATATATTTAATTTCCCAGATTCTCAAAACCATATAGCATATAGTGGACACTTAATCCCGATGCTTCCTCAACCTGCGAAGTTGCCTTTTAGTTAGTTTATTTATTTATTTATTTTTAAATCTATAAATTAAAAACAAGGCTACGAACCACTATCTATCACTGATTTTTGGATTTATTAAATGGGCAGTCCCAAACCGAGTTGTGGGTGAGATTGGTTTCTTACAAACCCAATGTTAATTCGGGTGAGCTTCAAACACTATCCATTAGTTCTACTACAATTTGATCTTCACATGGAAATGGCTCTGTCCACTTCTTCAGTTACTCGTAAGTTGAATTAGGGAATGTTTGTAATCTTTTGTGCATAGTAGTGGAAGAAGAATGGGTTGGACCTAATGGATGGTCCAAGTAAGTAACATGCTCATGAGGCCAAATGTTACCGTGTATGGGAAGGTTTCTATACACTTCGCCCACTAAATCATCTCTCTTTAGGAAATTATAAAAGAGGAATATGGCATGTAAAGACCAAGGTATTAAAAAGTAGTTATGTAATGGCCGCCACCTTGTTTCATAAAACCCTTTCTTTTAGATGGTTGCTCTGCTCTCTTTATTAAACTGTTTTGGTTTGTACTTGAAAGCAAGCTGCTTTTATTCTTGTCATGAATGATTTGTTTGGATGCACACAATTGTACTATCTTGTTGTACGTTGTTAATCCAAAATCTTAGATCTTTCTATTTGTAGTACATTGCAGATAACAATCTTGAGAACAACCCATGGCATGGATTTGATGAGTGGTCACTCAAGATAAAAACCGATTCGCCTGAATGAAGTTCTGAAAATGTTGTTGGTTTTTCTTCTTCAGTTATTCTTGAAAGTTATATTGGTTGCTTTCAAAAGATAAGCAACAAGGCCCTCAGTATTCAAATAAAATCTTATTAGTTGTTGCATGGTTTCTTTCACAAGTTCTGGTATATTGCCTCAAGAAGTTGCTACTCCCACACCTGCGTGAAGCCTTTCCCATCCACATGCAGGCGCACATGCCAATGTGGCACACATATACATGATATAAGATTTTCATTAGGTATGCGACACAGTTTAGATATTCTGGCCAAAATAAGGCCATTTCACTCAGATGAGCAACAGTTAACAAAAGAAATGTTTGGCTAAAACAAATTTATTTTATTTTTTCTAGCCATCCATTTGTTTTGTACACTTTGGCTGACCTGAGTGGAACAACCTAGTTTCGATCTAAACAAGTGCAACACCACGATGGATAGCTTGGATCTTGCACTAGTGTGCCATATTGGCACGTGTTCTTTATGTGGATGGGCAACAGTTCACTTGTGTGTGGGCTCAAAACCCGTTGTCTCGGTTCTCAGTCTCCTTTAGTAGTTAGTCCTATAAAATACCAAATTTCTTCTCATTTTCAGGATGAAGTGAACAAGCTTATCAGTTCAACCCTGGGTGAAATGGGGAGAGATATAATACGCCTTTACTATGGCCTGGATAAAGAATCTCATACATGGGAAGACATTAGTAGACAGTAAGTAGTCAAGTTTTTGTCTCATTTTCTTTTTCATTTTTTAATGAAAAATGACAGGGTGATGCTTATCTAGCCACGGGCTGCTACAACCTCCTATGCTATGATGTGCAAAATTGTAATAATGGGATTGGCACTTTCACTTGGGTTGAGTTGTTTAGTTATTAATGGATGGGTGGAATTTTGGTGTTGGGTGTTTTGAGCATATGGGCTTAGGTTTTGCTATTAAGTTTTTTACGTGTTTGGATGCTCAGTTCAATTGCATATCAATTTATTAGGATTGTTGTGTAATTTGGAGTTGGAAGTCTTCCAAAGTGAGGGGAAGTTGGGCTAGCCCCAAATTCATTTAGGACTTGTTTGCTTGGATGGGCCTGAGGAAAATGGATAGGATAGGCCATCCATTTTGTTTCTAGCTTTGATGAAAGGAAGCAGATTGGAAATGGGTGCGTTTTTAATGTTTACTTGCTTTCAAACATAACATTTTGATAGACCAAACACCTGATTCTTTTAATGATGAGTTCAATTACCACTTCTTTCAATCTAATGTTTATGTATCCTCATCATAGATGTAGAGCTGAAGGCGAGTGGTGACCTCACCAAGGATATAGAGCTAAGGGCGTGTTCGTAGCCATTGGTTAAGAGTGAGAGGCTACAGGGGCTATTGATGTCTATTGGTTGAAATTTAAGTTTGTTCATGTAAGCATGATTTTCGAGCATGGATTTTCTCGACTTGAGTATATTTCTATGATAAGAGTACTCATCTATACATAAATGTGGCAATGCTTATTAGTTGGAATGGGTTTTATATGTGGCCATGGGCATTTGCATAATATAGTTGATGTGGGTATTTCCTTGGCATGGTTAAAAAGTGAGCTTTAGACAAGGACTACGTTGGATGTGTATTTGGCACGGTCACTTTGTGTTTTTTTTTTTTTCTTTTCACATGTATTTACTTTATGGTTTGTGTATTTGGATGTTATCCTCATTGTTGCATGTTTGCTCTGGTAGTTGGAATGCTGAAGTTAAAAGAATTAGCAGAGGCTTCTATTGTGGTTCTCAAGTGTCGAAGAGCATCAAAGCATAACCTATATCGCCGACTGGTCTCATCTTCTTTTTATTGTCATGTGATTTACCTAGAGATGTTGCAGCTACTTTCAGCCCAACTGATGTATGGTTTTGCCTATGGACGTGTGCATTTATAGTCTGAAAACATTAAATAGACCGTTAACTGTTTTATTGGTATTGTGTTGATTATAGTCTTGATGAATGTTAAATGGGTGAAATGTGCATGCACATGTTTAATCATTAATTGATTATGATTGTTTGAATTATTTTTGAATGACTATCAGTGTAAGATTCAAAAAAAAAAAAAATACAAACAAATTTGACAATTTTTTTAATTCGCAGATATTTTAGCGACGGACTAAATGTGTCGCTTTCCTCGTTTCAAAATCAGACCACTGACGGATTGGTTTTTTTTTTCCGCATTTCAACGACGGATTTTTTATTTTTTGCGACGGATCTTATCCGTCAAGAAGTCGCGACGGACCTTATCCGTCGTATATTCAACGACGGATTTTATCCGTCGAAACAAAAAATGACCCAAGAATGACGGACGGAAGCGACGGACGAAATCCGTCGTTTATTTGGTTTTACGACGGATTTCGTCCGTCGCAAATCCGCGATTTTGGCGTAGTGGGACCCTATATTCAATAGATCTGACCCACGTGCTTCGTTGGAGTTAACGACAGTTGAATGGGTACACTTATGCTTTACTTTGAGTAGGCCATCCCTCATCAAAGGCTACCAAATGAATTGTTTGATTTTCTGAATATGACCCTTCCATGTGCTGCTACCTAGTGGACCATCCCTCGTTAAAGCGCCGAACTTATTGCTTGATTTTTTTGAATGTCTTACACATATGCAGACCGGATTATCTGCTGAACCCAACACCACGTAGCTAGGTGATGTAACGATTCTGTGGGGCCAGTGTGATAAAAGTGTTTTATCAAGCCATGCCATTCATTTGGTCTGCCTGCTCGTTTTAGGGCATAAGGAAAAAAATCCAATCATATCCAACGCTCAAGTGAACCCCACCAAAGGAAACAATTGGAATAATGACATCACAGTTTAAACCCTCCTGAAACGAAGGAAAAATACAAATATTAGCTTAATCTAGAACTATTAGCCCGAGAAGTTTTCACGGGTAGTCGTACAATCTCATCTTTTAAAAACTATAAACGGCCAATGTTAATTTGAAAAGATGCGCTCCGGTGGTAATAGTACGGCCATAAGTTTGTGATGGTACTGGACTGATGTGGAGCCCACATTAAGAATTCAGGACATCCAATCCATCGATGAGATGTGTGAGATCATGCCACACTCCAAGTATCAAATAGCGTGATGGAACACTCATGTGGAGTGCGGCACAGGGAACAAGATGGAAGAGAACGCCCACCCTTCATGTGTACGAGGGTTCACCTGAGTTGAAACAGCCTGATTTCATCCAGGCCCATGAATGGTCTGAATGCACTACATGGTACTCCCAATTCAAATCAAGGGTAAGCATCCAATCCCAGCTGGTGTGAACTACTTGAAGAGTTTTGTACAGGGGGTTGACGGATTGGATATCCTGAATACATCACGTCTGCCCCACATCAATAAGGTCTCTATATTTGAAGTTCCCCTGCGACTTTTTGGGTGATATATATCTAGATGGGGCTTGTGATTTGGACGGTCTGAATTGATATGCATGCATTCATGCACACCAACCACTTCGTTCCGACTGATGAACCACCATCGTTCCAGAAATGATGAAAAATGCATACAGGCTATCGATTTTCGTACGGGGATTGCATACTGACACTACCTGCTGGTAGGGACGGGGATTTCCTGCGAAAGCCTTTCCCAGGAAGTTACTGCGCAAGGATTTTGGATGGGGCCACTGTGATGTTTGTTAGAAATCCAACCCGTCCATCTGTTTTTTGAGCTCATTGTAGGACATGAGACCGAAAATGATTAGGATACAAAACTCAAGTGGGCCATACTAGATGAAACAGCGGGGAAAGGAATTCCTACCGTTGAAACCTTCCAGGATCCACCTTGATGTTTATATTCCATCCAAAGGAAAATATAAGGTCATTTTCACCAAGAGTTGAAGTGAAAAAGCCAAGAAATTAAACCGATGCAAAACTTTTGTGGCCATATGAATGTGTCAATAGGTGGTCACTAAATCCCCTTTTGTTTCCTCTCGTGTGGCCCACTTAAGAGTTTTGGTCCTCCTCATTTTTGGTCACATGCCCTAAAATGAACTCAAATGCGGATGGAGAGAGTGGCTTTCTCACAAACATCATAGTGGACACACCAAATCTTAGAAACTTCCGCCTTTCGCGAAATCAGGTGTCTGCGAAAGGCTTTAAGAAGTTCTGATGATAGTTTTGGATGGGGCCAACGTGATGTTTGTTAAAATCCAACCCGTCCATCCATTTTTGAGCTCATTTTAGGACATGAGACAAGAAAATGATTAAGATCAAAACTCAAGTGGGTCATACTTAGATGAAAAAAATGAAAGGAATTCCTACCGTTGAAACCTTCCCAGGATCCACTTGATGTTTATATTCCATCCAAACCGTTTATAAGGTCATTTTCACTGAGTTGAAGTGAAAAAGATGACTTCTTGCAGTAGCTGTGCATAGTCTTATGTAGCTATACTTAGAACCACCATAATGCATGTGTTTTATTATATATATATATATATATATATATATATATATATATATATATATATATATCATAATGTAGAAAAGCTTCAAGAGTGATCCTCACTTTTCAAGAGTCAATTAAATCAAACCACTCTTGAGTATATCACAAACCACTCTTTCTTCGATGATCCAACCACCCTCATTAGGAATCAGACTTTCACACGGAGATGTGACTTGCCTACCTTGGAAAGGATGACTAAATGTTCATGATATCGTTGCCTATGTGATAGGAGTGGCCCAACGTTTTTGAGGAGCCTGCCCCGATGAGGTGTACATACTTCTTTTCTTTTCTTTTCTTTTCTTGATTCTTTTCTTTTCTTGATCTGCAGATATTCCAACCAGACTTAACTGAGAAAGTACCTGTAACGCCCTGAAAATCGGGGGTCGAGCATAAACTCAACTCCCGAGTTCCAGAACATCACTTATGCAACAAAATGATGATTGAATGTTGACTGTATTCGTGCATTGAACATGAGTGAGATTAATTCTAACAACATATCATACTCCGAGACGGTTAATTTTGCAAGGGAAGACTATGATAAATAGATAAAATATATAAACTATGATGAGTCTCCAGTGTGTGATAAATTACCAGTTAAATAAATACAAATACTGAGTTCTAAAATATACCAAATGTGTAAGTTCTTGTCTTCTATCCCCGCAGTACTACACGAGAATCAATACACTGCATCTGTGTCTTCAGAGACCCGTCGAGGGTTACATGATAGGAGAACTCATCCTCATCACCATAGAAGTAGTCAGGCTCTCTTTTCATAAGCATCGCCATCATCCGAAATTCAACAAATCTGTTTGGTGTGTACAACACCGTCAGATCCGTAACGTGAGAGTGAGTAGCTAACTCATGGAACAATAAAGCATAGGTTAACATGTTATCGATGCGATTCAAGCGAAATGATAAAGCAAAATCAAGCACTCCTAATTACTCGATTAATGCAAGTATGAATGCAGGTATGATGGATGCCCTCACCGACATACTCCCTCATGCGACACCATCTCACGTTCGCGGCATGCTTACATCCCACGATGCTCCACATCTTCCCGTGCACATGCGATGCATGATGAGCATGATTACCGAGTTTTAATTAGTCCATTTCAAATTACAGGATTGGGAAACTAAGGTACCTCCTTGATCATTCCCAAACATGATCCATTCTAGGGTCGTCGATCCTAGTTAATATCGACGATGGTGTATTTTCTAGGTCACCGTAGAGAACCATAATCCTTGGTGCACAAAGGTTGCACCACTCTCCCATCACCCCTTAAACGATTCATCACTATACGTAAACAGCATAGTTCATACTCTATACATCGCGGCGAACCCTAAGGTGCACCTTTGCGACTTGACCTATCTCGCATCACTACAAGGTGCCCGGTCATTACGCACAAAGGTTGCACCACTCCCCCATCACCTTATCAATGTAGGCCGACAATAATATAGTGTCCCATACCACCATGAATCGGCTCACGAGTTAAGTTGCTCAATGGTCACTACGGGAGGCACGTAGCCCCAATTTAGTTAGACATTAACCACGGTGTCCCATACCACCATGCCCTTACTCATGAGTCTTAGCGGATCGAGGTACCATGGTTAATAGGGTTTTCAGGTAAGTTTGGTACCTTAGGTTCAAGCATAAATACCAAACATGGTGAACATACATTAGACAAATCGGGTTACATGACGAGCTCGGCTAAGCTCGAGCGCACAATCAAGTTGAACGACATGAGGTGCATAAGGACTTCGTGTGGCTCCACTATCGCCAACCGAAGTACTACTTCGAGTTTCGTCGAACACATCTCACGTGGTGACATGAAACTCAACCATGATCTCCATCTAGACCGATTGTCCTGGGACTATAATCATAGCCCCAAGCACAATCAATTGTCATCCATAGCATGTGGAGTAAAGTATGATAAACAAAGTAATTCAAGCGTGATAAACAAAGTAATTCAAACATGCTAGTAGGCATGTTATAAGCATATTATAAAGCATGATATAAAGCATGTTGTAAAGCACTATACAAATAGGGATACAAATACATATATTTCATAGATGAGTGGTTAGAGTAAATAACCACATGGAGGATATCATATGTGACTCTAAGGTAGTTAAGAATCCCATCTCAGCACCTACTTAAGGTTCTAAAACTTAAGCACTTACACTCACAAGCGATTTCACCAACACTTGGAATGCTCTATTTCAACATATATGACGTATGTTAGAGGAAAGTGTACTAGGGTTGTCCCTTTACCAAACTAGTATTTTATACATATACATCATATTCATACAACAAATAATCCTGACAATTACATCAGCAAATTTTATACGTATAGAGTATTTTCTAGTATACCCAATTTCAACATACATAGTGTTTACAAGGGAACTTGTAATACGGCGATTCTTTTCGCCAAGCAATTAATTTATACGCACTTAATATATTTATACAACAATTAATCATGACAAACACGTCGCAAAAATATACACGTATACGGTACTTCTTATAATACCGTATTTCTACATACATGGTGTATATTAGTAAACATGTATTTAGGCGAACCCTTTCGCCAAATGAGTATTTTATCCATACATCATATGTCCATACGATAATTAAACATGTCAAACACATTTCCATAAAAAATACGTATACGGTGATTTTATACGAATACCTAAAGTATGTGAAATTTCAAATTCTACAATTCTAATCGAAACATTTTAAAAGAAGGCACTTTTACATGTGTTGCATGCAGAGTCATGAATCTACCATTATCCGACATTGAAAGCGTTGAAAACAAACTTATTTTGCTTAAAGTCCTCACCTTGTGTCGTAGAATCTAACTAGAGTCGATAGGTTCGCTAAGGTTATATCAAAAGTTTATGCGACTTAAAGAACTAAAACACATAGTTAGCTATTCCATAATCTACAACCTATACAACCCTAAAAAGATTAGGGTTAGGTTTCTTAAACTTGCCTTAAGGAATCGCCGGAAAGCGATGAGAATCGCGGTGGAGCCCGAATAGCTAGGGAACAACAAATAGGAATTCCTCCCACATCTCCCTCACTTTCTCTCTCTTTTCCCTCTCTCAAATCCAAATTCGTATGGCTGGAATGGGAGAGGGTTTAAGGTCCTTTTTATAGCCTAAAACCTTCCCAAAATAGACTCGTTTCAGGGTTACTGCTAATATAGGTATTTCGTCACTTTTCTAGCTCTAAAAGAGTGTTTCTGGTGGCCCCCTTGAGCCAAACGTCAGACTTAAGCTCTCTACTCACGGATCTATGTGGGACTACGTTTTCGACTCGAACGGATTCCTAGATCGCACGTGGCGGACCAGTTTCAGTTCAACGGTCAGTGGACCATGATCTGAAATTCCAAGTACATGTAAATGTTCCTTAAATTTTTCTTAATCCGAGGGTGTAATTTGTTCTGATTCTGACGGTCAGGTTGCTTAATACTGACGCGTAAACGAATGGTGCCAGATCACTATTCCTGATATTTATTTTGGAATGGGAATAGTGTTTTTCACACACCCTCGCTCTGAATCGAAACGAATGACCGTGGAACATCGGATGGACCTGATTTTTTCTTCGATGAGTGTCCCAGCCCGGGAGGCGGTCCTAGTTCCTTAACTTCCCATTAATCGGACTTCGATGTGCGATCTAGACCTAATACGAAGTTTCGTTTTATTCCCGAGAGCAGCCGGGAAATGAGTTTGGTTCTAAACTTTAGGGTAACCTAGCGTCAATGATTCTACAAGTTTTGGGTCTTGCCAATCATATTTAAAGCGATTCAAACGGATTTCGTAGCTAATCTGGTTTCACACTTAGTTACTTTATCTCATTTCTAAAGGATTTAGTCCTAAGTGAATTCTGGTCGAAGTGGTACTCAGGCCTTTGGAGTTTGTATATAAAGTGATCCAAGTTATACTACTTAGCTAGTTTAAGATAGTGTCTAGGGTGAAAGTTCTTAGAAAAATTGAAAGAACAAGGCAGTGAAGGGTGGGATTTGTGAAGGAAATGGGTTAAGGAGAGATTTTAGACTATGAGATTCAGTTCTGACAAGTTAATGAGGTGTTAGGATCGACCCATTGCCTAAGGACGTCTAATCCCAGGTTGGCAAAAATCCGGGGTGTTACATTACCCGAGTGGTCATACGGCCAGATCAGCTTATCTGAGATGGGAGAGGTGTAGAAACCCCCTGCCCTGATGTGTGCAATGGCATCATTTGGCAGTAGACAGATAGCTGGAGAGTGAGAATCAAGGCCGTCTAGGAGAAGAACATCCCTGACCTTAAGATTTCAGATGTCAGGGGGAATCGGCTGGGGAATTGACGCAGTGAGTGGGCCAATTCCTAACCAGTTGTAGGTCCAAAAATCCATCTCTCCCTGCCCAACGAACCATTGAGCATTTTCTACGATATGAGGCATCATCTATAGCTTGGAAGTGGAGACACTAGTGGACAAGGATTGTCGGGTTGAAGATAAGGGGTTCCTTCTGGATTTCTCTCATCCTGAGAGAAGGTAATGGTCCCGCTAATGGGCTGGCTAAAGCGTATGCATTGAACCAAAGCTATTCGAGTTTTCATTTGGCTATGGACCTCCCATCGAGTATCAGAGGTTTGTATATGTTAGATAAGATAGGCCTGGGCTCCTTTCGTGAAGCCTGAGTTTTTTGTCTATAGGGGTTTTGGGTTTTTTTTTTAGTTTGTATATGTATAGGATAGGCATCCCCGAAGGATTTTTAGCTCCCCCGGATGACCCGAAATTTCTGTACCTCTTTTGGATATATATATATATATATATATATATATATATATACACATACTCCCCTTAAAAAAATTTTAAAAAAAATCCTAGTTGGTTTTTAGGAAAAACTCACGAGTGGGGTGAAACCCATATGCAAGTGGCTACTCACCAACGAAAATATATTAAGTACGTGCTAAAGTGACTAACTCACACAAATTGAGTCGATTATCGGTAGTTTGAGACCTAGCGAAATACACCACGATAAATGATACATGCTGCAATATGTAGAATTAGTCACCCATCATTGTACGTATGTCATGAATGCATAATTAACTAAACCATTATTATTCAAATTACAGATAACCATTTTAAGAAAGCTCAAATGTCACTATAGAGGGCTCATTACCCAGCGTAGGCCGACAACTTGGGCATAATGTCTCATACCACCATCCCCGGCTAATGAGACTCTAACAATTATGATGTTTAATGGTCACGTCTTCAACTAGTAGCCAATCATGGTTCAATAAGTGGAACTTACCATGGCAATGTTATACGAAAATGATTCATCAAAGTCACATATGGCAAATAGCCCATTAAACCCACATAGGACAAAAGGTTCATTAAAGCCACATAGGGCCAAACAATACAATCAAGGATATGATAAAAATGAATTATTCCCAAAAGTCACATAGGCACAAATAATTCACAAGATGGTAAGTCCACAACATAATTTCATTTAATCCATTACACAAATGGCCACTAGTTCGAGTATATCAAAAAATACCATCAAGTAATCACAAATGACAAAAAAAAGCCATGTACAATATCGATAGCACTTACACATAAAGTGGTCATCTTGAACCAAAGTAAAGATATTTGAGATCCATAACATGTTCCATTAGGATCTTCTTGGTGGGTCCCTACAGTGTTTTTTGTATAGGGGTAGTCAGTTTTTGGCTGTGTTCAATAGGTGCCGCCAGTTTCTTTTGCCGTTGCGGGGTTCCCAAATTACTCCCAATGACTGTATAGCATAGTACATAGTTGTCATTGAAATGAAATTTTCACAGATTTTATATATATATATATATATATATATATAGATATGTAGAGAGAGAGAGAGAGAGAGAGAGAGAGAGAGAGAGAGAGAGTCAGGTAGAAGACATCTCCGAGTTTGATTCTTCAATGAGTGATCCTCACTTTTCAAGAGTCAATTAAATCAAACCACTCTTGAGTATATCACAAACCACTCTTTCTACAATGATCCAACCACTCCTATCACATAGGCAACAATATCATGAACATTTAGTCATCTTTTCCAAGGTAGGCAAGTCACATCTCCATGTGAAAAGTCTGATTCTTAATGAGGGTGGCTGGATCATCGTAGAAAGAGTGGTTTGTGATATACTATCAAGAGTGGTTTGATTTAATTGATTCTTGAAAAGACTATAATGTAGAAAAGCTTCAAGAGGGATCTTCACTTTTCAAGAGTCAATTAAATCAAACCACTCTTTCTACGATGATCCAACCACCCTCATTAAGAATCAGACTTTCACACGGAGATGTGACTTGCCTACCATGGAAAGGATGACTAAATGTTCATGATATGTGATAGGAGTGGCCCAACGTTTTTGAGGAGCCTGCCCTCATGAGGTGTACATACTTCTTTTCTTTAAAAAATAAAAATAAAAAATGTTCATGAGATCCAGCCCGTCCATCTAGTGCACCACCACGTTTGGCCTTGATCCCGAAAGTCAGGCCGATTTTAAAACGACAAGGGACACAGCCCAGCAAAAGATTAGGATGTGCACACTAGCCTTAAAAACTTTCCATATTGCATGAGGGATCCATCGTGGAGTGCATATCCTCCCAATCAATTCATTTGTGTGTGGTATATATCCATCGTGGAGTGCATATCCCATCCAGTTAATTCATCCAAGGCAAGTCATGCTTAGAAATAACGCAATTTGAAAAATCATGTGGGCGGCAAAATGAGATTTTAGAGGCTTCCAGCAGGAGTTACACTGTTTCCAGTGATGTGCATGGTCCCATGTGATTTCTGACTTGCCCTGAATTTTGAAATCCAGGTGGCAAAATAAAGTGGTGCTTCAGATGGATGGGGTGGATCACACGCACGTTCTCCCAAGTGCATGTCACTCCATTAGTGCAAGCCACACCCTTGTGTCCCACTCCGATGGATGGACAGGCAGGATTACAAGTACGTTTCCATGTAAACGGATGCCATCTGGTGGAACGTATTTTTCATACATTGAGATGTATATATAGATATTACATGTATTGTGCAGTTAAGATCTCTAAATAATAGCTTATAAATTAGCTATCAAGCACTCGATTAATGTACACGTGGCAAGCATTTAGCGATCCACAATTTTCATCCATAGAACGCTGAGATTTTCCCATCGTACGACCTACTTACAGGCCACACACCTTACTAAGCCCACTTCTTCTTACCTTCCAAGAATACTAACCTGCTGAACGGACAACTTTTTATGGGTCGGAAATCCCCGTACTCATCCCTATTCCTTGTTTTCACCTATTTTCTTCCTAAATCTCCATAAAATCCATCCTACTATCATATTACATCTTTCATATTCCATTCTACTCAATGCTACCTGCATTCATTTTCTAGGAGGACATGGATGCATTGATAAATGTGAAATCTTGTAAGCTTTTCTCCGACGAACGTGTTTCACATCAACGCACTCTTATTATTCTTCTCGAACACCGATTTCACTAAGGATGTTTAAAATATGAAGAAATTATGTACAAGGTTGTGGTCAATTTCATGCACTGCTAAGTCAATTTTACGCGGTTATCCAATAAACTTTAAGAAGTTCGCGGTCAATTTGATGAAGTTTTGCAGTAAATTTTACTTAGTTCCTAGTCAATTTACTGAATTTATCGGTCAACTTCATGCGCTACTTGGTCAATTTCATGCATTTTACCGTCAACTTCAAGAAGTGAACGGTCAATTTGACGAAGTTTCGCAGTCAATTTTTCTTAGTTCCCAGTCAATTTACTGAATTTATTGGTCAACTTTATGAACTACTTGGTCAATTTCACGCATTTTACTTTCAACTTTAAGAAGTGAACAGTCAATTTGACAATGTTTCGTGGTAAATGTAATAAATTTCTCGGTCAATTTCATGCACTTCTCGGTAAATTTCACACATTTATCTGTCATTTTCACTCAAATACAACCAACTCATCGGTCATTTCACTCACTTCACGGTCAATTTCACTCACTTCATGATCAATTTCACTCAGTTTGCACTCAAGTTCAATCACTTCGCGGTCAATTTCACTCCGCGGTCATTTTCAATCAGTTTGCGCTTAAGTTCACTCACTTTGCAGTCATTTTTAATCACTTTAGGACCGAGAAGTGAGTGAAATTCATCACAAAGTGAGTGAACTTGCCCTAAAAGTAAGTGAAATTGACTGCGAAGTGAGTGAAAATATCGCGAATTGAGTGGCATATATCCCTGCAATTGAGAACTTTGAAAATTTGACCGATAAGTCGGTCATATTTGAGCTAGTACAATGGTGGATTTCCTGCTACTTGGTCAAATCAACCTTATACATGTGAATATTAAACGAGTTATATCATTGTGTTTGTTTTCAGAAAATGGCTTCGATAATCATCGTATGCTCATATGGTGGGGAGTTAGTAAGCGAAAATAATCGATCCACGTACAAGGGTGGAGACTCGAAAACTACTGCTGTGGGCGTTGACACTACATATGATGAGCTTCTTTCGAAAATGTACAGGATTGCGAAGAGTAGACTTGAGGATTATGATATAATTAGGTTTAAAGTATTGTATCCTTGCACAAACAAATTAGTCCCTCTAACTGTAATTAAAGACGACGAAGATGTAAAAATGCTCTTGGCAGCACAGTTGAAACATTCGGATCACTACATCCCTTTATTCATCGAGATAATGCAGCGCGTTAATGAGGCAACACTCGAAGACCCAATAGCTTACAATGGTTTCAAACATGACGCCCTAGCAGTAGGAAGTTTGAGTGAGGAACATGTCTTGAAATATAAATATATGGCATCACCTTCATAGGTTCTTCTAAGCAACACTCCAGTACCCGAGCCGGTTCAGACATCAAACTTCATGACAAGTCAAATGAGGGCATCGGATGACTTAAAACTCATAAGTGAATATGCGACATCATATTCATTTACAAGAATAGATTTGCCCTCAACATCCAACGCAAAAAACGTAAGTGGAAGCGACATTCCATTGCTCGATCAGGCTTGAACATCGAACTTCACCACCGGGAGAGAAACGAAAAATAGTAAAGTGCAGATGTTGCAAATAAACAGAGCATAATCGTCGGAGTTACAAATTTTCAATACCTCCAGAATAATATAATTTGTAATGCAGTTTTTGTAATACGACTGTGAATGTTATATATTGAATACATTTGTTGCTTTCTTTGAAATTGCGAATTTCTTACCACTACAATTCAAACTTTGAATAAATAATAAAAATTGGCCAGATACTTTCTGAAAATCTATGTCCTATAGGAATTTCAGGAACCTGCTACTATTATGCCTAAAATCCGAGTTATAAAAATTAGATTTGGGTGGTGTGAGTAGGATTGCATTGAAATCAGTTATAATAAATCTGAAACTCTTATCTGATATCCTTGTCGGCATAACCTGATTCATTTCATAAGTGCAAGTTCTTCACTAAGGCCACTTTCAGTTAATAAGACATTCATTTCGCAGTGAATTCCCTTCACTTCGCGGTCAATTCTCTTCACTTCATGGTCAATTCCATGCATTTCACGGTTAATTCCATGCATTTCGCAGTCAATTCCCTTCACTTCGCAGTCAATTCCATGCATTTCACGGTTAATTCCCTTCACTTCACGTTCAATTCCATGCATTTTTTGGTCAATTCCCTTCACTTCACAGTCAATCCCATGCATTTCGTGGTCAATTCTCTTCACTTCACTGTTAATTCCATGCATTTCACGGGTCAATTCCCTTCACTTCACGATCAATTCCATATATTTTGCGGTGAATTCTGGTGAATTCCCTTCACTTCATGGTCAATTTCATGCATTTCGCGGTCAATTCCCTTCACTTCACGATCAATTCCATGCATTTCACAGTGAATTTCTTTCACTTCGCAGTTAATTCCACACATTTCGCAGTGAATTTTGGCAAATTTCCTTCACTTCATGGTCAATTCCATGCATCTCGCAGTGAATTTCCTTTACTTAGCAGTCAATTCCATGCATTTCGCGGTGAATTTCGGTGAATTCCCTTCACTTCATAGTCAATTCCATGCATCTCGTGGTGAATTTCCTTCACTTCACAATCAATTCCATGCATTTTGCGATGAATTCCGGTGAATTCCCTTCACTTCATGGTCAATTCCATGCATTTCGCGGTCATTTCTCTTCACTTTGCGGTCAATTCGATGCATTTCGCGATCAAATCCCTTCACTTCATGGTCAATGTAAGTGCTATAGTTTATATCCCTGTATGTTGTCAAAATTAGTGGTGACAAAAACACTGTTATATAACTTGCATTAGTGAAGTTCTTTCTAAAGTTCAACATTCATAACAAGCAAAGCTCACAACAAGTGAAGATTACTAGTACAAAGATCAACCTTGACTTCAAGTATTGCTCTCAAGACGTGACTCAAGAATGCAAGACTACATGAAGAGTACAAGGCAGTTCTTATAGAACTCAAGACATTTTCAAGGTTGAGCTACATCAAGACTTCAAAGCTTAAACTTCAAGGTCACTTGTTCCTAATGTTTTCAATGTCCTTACTTCTTTATTGAGGTTTGAATGACCATAAGTTGATCTTAGAAGTAGGCCATTTTGGATACATAAGTCATATGTATATGACACTTGTTTTTGGGATGTTCGGGGACTTGTCCTAGGCTTTCTTTGACTAGTCCTAGCTCTGCTTTGACCAGTCTAAGAAGTTCTTCGATCGATCGTAAGGTTGTTACAAATTTTGGATAAAATCTGTTAGGCTTCGACCATTCGAAGGAGGTCTTCGACCAGTCGAAGGAACAGTGTCGACTTCTTCTACGACCAGTCGTAATTCTTCGACTCAAAGTCCAATAATTTACTTACAGGTCTTCGACCGGTCGAAGGAGACCTTCGACCGGTCGAAGGTGACTTCGACCGGTCGAAGGAGGCCTTCGATCGGTCGTAGAACGGTCAAAGCTTATCGCGCCCGATTTTTTCAAATCATGTTATTTCTTCGACTAGTCGAAGAGCTCCTTAGACCAGGTCGAAGATGCGATCGCTCACCTATAAATAGAGTACGAAACTCAGAAGAATAAAAGCAATTTTATTATTCCATTTTAAGCCAATCTTCGTCGAACTTCTGAGAAATAATTTTGTGCTCCATCTAAGCTAAGTGTGCTTATTTTATATTCTCTTTCTTTAGCTTTGTTTAATTGATTTTGTTTCTACTATTCCAATCTAATTTGATACGAGGAATTGTTATTCCCTTTCTTTGGAATCAAAATCAATTAAGGCAAGCCCTAGTTGGTCTAATTTTAAAATATATTAGAACTAGAACCATTATAATTGAGTACTGGACATTGAACTTGAACATTCAATCATCTACTCTGATTTGGTTCTACCGGGCTGCTACAACGAAGGAGTTAATCGTATTTTACATTTAATTGTAAATTCCTTTCAGTTTTGGTTTCTTTCAAGATTTGCCAGAAAAATCTTGTTGTATTGGTTATCCGAGGAGAGCCAGAAAACTCGAAGTGGGGTTTTTTTATTGTGTAAGCCCACGATAAAGACACAATTGTAAAGGTTTTGGGTGAACTGTGAAAACCTATTTTGTGAGTGAACGCTAATATCCCCTGTGTGAGGATATTAGGAGTGGAGTAGCATTTTGTGTGGTTTGTTGTTTAACAGTTGGTGAACACACAAAGTAACCACTATAATCCCTTGTGTTATGGTTGAATGGTTTACATTTCTAATCTTTAATATTTATTTGTGGGATGTATATGTGGTGGTGAATGTTGTAATCATTTAATTCAAGCATTGTGGGAATTTTGTAATAGTTTAGAATTTACTTTCAGCTATTACTTTATCTGCTTAAAATTCAATTTCTTTTAAAGTTGTTCCAGCAAGGTTGCCCTGCCATTTTTATGGTGTATGGCTGTCCCTAGAACAATACATTTGTGATTATTTCAATTTGTGCTTAATTCTGTATTCCTCTTTGGTTTGAAATTTGATACAAAGATCTTTCTAGAAATAAGGTTGTCCTACCATAAACTCTGGTTTTTGGTGAAAGGTTGTCCTTAGAACAACATTTGTATCAATCCCTCAAGATCAAATTTTTGAGGTTATTTTACTTTCCTGCATTGTGATTTATTTTGGCTATCATATTCATTTTAATTCCGCTGTTATAAGTTTTATTTGGCATAGTCCTATTCACCCCCCCCTCTAAGACTTATAGCTGGGCCTTTTCAAGTGGTATCAGAGCCTAATAGCTCGTTCTTATTGCTTTTTATTAGGATTTATTTCCTGAGCTAACGATCTAAGCTATTTAAAAAAGATGTCAAATTTTGATAGCCTTTCAGTCACGAGGCCTCCACCATTTGATGGCTCCAACTATGCCTATTGGAAAGCCAGAATGAGAATCTTTCTAAAATCAATGGATGAGAGTGTGTGGCGAGCCACAGTGACCGAATGAAAAACTCCTACCATTGAAGTAATCAATCGACGGTTCAAAAACTATGTCTGTACTGCTAATTATTTATGGACCACTCTTCAAAAAGTGAGTATAGTGCCAATGCTAAAGCACTAAATGCAATTACTTGTGCACTATCACCATGAGTTCAAAAGAATCATATCTCAGTGATACTACGAAACAAACCTAGGGATATACTAGAAATGACACACGAGGGTACTTCAATTGTCAAAAGTCTAAAGTCCAACCCTTACAACCAAATTTGAAGAAATTCATATGGAGGAAAATGAGATGTTTATGGACTTTACACTAGACTAAATGACATTGTAAACTCAATGTGGGGTCTTGTGATAAAATCCCGAGAAAGTAAAGTGTGTGCAAAGATATTACGCTCACTTCTGAACGTTCAATTCTAAAGTAACCGCGATCCAGGAACTTCGTGATACGGATAATATGAGGGTAAAAGAACTAGTTGGTTCTTTACAAACCTATGAGTTAAACTTTAAAGCTCCTAAAAATAAATCGATTGCTCTAAAATCCTCTAAATGTAATTCAGAAGAAAATTCTGATTCTGAAGATGATATGGCTCTTTTGGCTAAGAAATTTTACAAGATTTTTAAAAGCAAGAAAAGGGTTGATTTCCAAAAATCAAACGATAAAAAGAAGTGTAGATCAAAATCTCGAAAATCTTTGAAAGATAGTCAATGTTACAACTGTCAAGAATATGGGCATTTGGCAAATAGATGTCCCAAAAAGGACAAACCCAAGAAGAAGAGTATGTTGGCTACGTGGGATGAATCATCTGATTCTGAAGCTACTTTTGAATCAGAAGATTCTGAAACTGAGTTAGGGAATGAAGTTAAAGCACTTATGACTCTAGACAAATTCACATTTTCAGATAATGACTCAACAAGTGAAGAAAATCTGAATAGTGAATGTGAAAATGAAGATGATCTTCAAGATGCTTACAATGCCCTATATAAAGAAAGTTGTAAAACTGCTGTCAAACTTAAACTTCAAAAAGAAAAATTTTCTAAACTTAAAGAATGTTTTGAATCACTTGTCTTAAAAAAATCACAAAGTTCAGATTGTTTTGAAAAAACAAAATGCGATTTGGAATTCAAAAATTCTTTAATTATTAATTTGAAATCTGAGATTGAAAATCTCAAAAAGGAAGTATCTTCTCTTCTAAGTCAAAAGGACACATGGAAATATGCCCAAGGTGATCCAAAGTTAGAAAAACTTTTATCCGGATCAAGAAAATGTGGCGATCTATCCGGGTTGGGCTATGATAAAAATGTAACTCCTAAACAAAAGTATACTCCTATGTTTGTGAAAGGAGAGTCCTCAAACTCAAAAGGGAAAAATACTTATCAAGGTTTTTCAAAAAATTCAAAAACTTTTCAAAAACCTAGAAGCATCCTCAACTTTAACTTAAACTAAATCCACTAGTCTGAAAAGATAGTAGATTTACTTAAGGAGCTCCTAAAATCTAACTCTTTAGGTTATACTTATAACTATAAACAAAAGAAGACCAACTATGTTTCTAAACCCAAAACTGTTATGAAATGGGTTCCAAAAGTCACCTGCTTGGTTGCTCACATTGCTTTCAAAGCAACAAGTCATTCAAAATGGTACCTAGACAGTGGATGCTCTAGACATATGACAGGTGACAAAGCTTTATTCACGGATCTAAAAGATATGACTGATGGTTCAGTCACATTTGGAGATGGTTCAGTCAAATTTTTAATCTTCCTATATTTAAAAACGTTTTATATGTTGAAGGCCTAAAACATAACTTACTTAGCATATCTCAGATATGTGATAGTAACCATTGTGTTCGGTTCTCTAATCAAAACTGTGAGATACTGAATAATAAGGGTTCTGTAATATTAACTGGACGTAGAACGTCTGAAAATTACTATATTATTAGCGAATCCAGCTCATCTAATCAAACATGTTACATGGTTCATACAGACGAGACTGATTTATGGTACAAACGCCTTGGACATGTTCATTATTGAAATTTATATAGATTGAGCAATCAAGAACTTATAAGAGGTTTACCCAAACTTCAGAAATTAGATAAAATATGTGGTGAATGTCAGATAGGCAAACAAACAAGGAACTCACACAAAAAGGTGAATTCAAATACCACATCAAAACCACTCGAACTTCTTCACATGGATCTAATTGGACCTACTAGAACGGAAAGTCGTGGTGGTAAAAAGTATATACTGGTAATAGTTGATGACTTTACCAGATATACACTTGGGTAGTCTTCTTAAGGGATAAATCAAACCCTTGAAGAAGTAAGAAAAGTTCTCAAAATGATTCAAATTGAAAAATCTTCTCAAATCAAGTAAGATTCGTAGTGATCATGGATCTGAATTTGAGAATAGCAATTTTGAGAAGTTCTCGATCTTGATCATGGAATATTACATGAATTCTCAGCTCCCAAAACTCCACAACAAAATGGAATTGTGGAAAGAAAGAATAGAGTACTTCAAGAAATGGCTAATGTCATGTTGAATAGCATGAAGCTCTCTAAAAATCTTTGGGCAGAAGCTGTAAATACAGCTTGCTATATTATTAACCGAGTTTGTACTAGCAAAGATAATAATAAAACGGTTTACGAATTATGGTTCAACAAAAAACCTACTGTCAAATACTTTCGAGTTTTTGGCAGCAAATGCTATATTTTACGTGATCGTGAAAATTTGGGAAAATTCGATACAAAGAGTAATGAAGGGATTTTTCTAGGATATTCTTTAAATAGTCGTGCTTATAGGGTTCTGAACAAAAGAACTGGCGTGATTCAAGAATCTATCAATGTAGTCATTGATAATTACTTAAATAAGCCAATCTCTAATTCAGATAATGATGAAGTTCTAATCATTGATAAACCCGATACTTCATCAAATCAAACTGAATCTGATTTGAGGACTATTAAAGATCATCCAACCACTCAAATTCTTGGAAACCCTCTAACTGGTGTTCGCACCCGTAGACAACTTGAGGATTTATGTAATTATGTATGTTTTACATCCCAAATAGAACCATCCAATGTAAAAGAAGCTCTTGCTGATGAAAACTGGATTGTTGCTATGCAAGAAGAACTTAATCAATTTGTAAGAAATGATGTTTGGTATCTCTTACCAAGACCTAAAGATAAACACATCATCGGAACAAAATGGATTTTCAAAAATAAGTCGGATGAATGTGAAAATATTATTAGAAACAAGGCTAGACTAGTGGTACAAGGTTATACTCAAATAGAAGGAATTGATTTTGATGAAACTTTTGCACCAAGATGTACGTCTTGAATCTATCAGGCTATTTATATCCATCGCATGTTTTAAAAAGATAAAAATATATCAAATGGATGTGAAAAGTGCTTTTCTAAATGGCGATTTACATGAAGAAGTATATGTTGAACAACCAATGGGTTTTGAAGATCCCAAAATATTGATCATGTGTATCGGCTTAAAAAGGCACTTTATGGATTAAAACAAGCACCTAGGGCATGGTATGAGAAACTAACAAAATTTCTTTTAAGTCACAATTTTCAAATGAGATCTGTTGATAAAACTCTATTTGTTAAAAAACATAATGATCATATTTTAATAGTACAAATTTATGTTGATGATATCATCTATGGATCAACTTGTACTAACTTGACTACTGAGTTTGCAGACTTGATGAAATCTCAGTTTGAAATGAGCATGGTTGGGGAATTAACTTATTTCCTTGGTTTGCAAGTTAAGCAGCAACCTGAAGGAATATTTATCTCTCAATCTAAGTATGCCTTAAATCTAATTAAGAGATTTGGATTCGAGAATGGCAAGAATTTCGATACTCCTATGAGTACTACCCTGAAACTCTCAAAAGATACTAATGGTAAAAATGTTGATTCAAAACTTTATCGGAGTATGATTGGTAGTTTGCTATATTTAACTGCTAGTAGACCTGATATATCTCTAAGTGTTGGTATTTGCGCAAGATTTCAATCTGATCCAAAAGAATCTCACTTGATTGCTGTTAAGCGGATTATTAGATATGTTGCAAGTACTATAAATCTTGGTCTCTGGTATCCTCATGAGACTAATGTTCAACTTGCTGGGTACTCAGATGCTGATTGGGCTGGTAATCTAGATGATAGAAAATCAACCAATGGTGGTTGCTTTTACATTGGAAATTGTTTAGTTTCCTGGTTTAGTAAGAAACAAAATTCTATATCACTTTCAACAAAAAGCTGAGTATATCGCATTGGTAATGCATGTACACAGCTTGTTTGGATGCAACGAATGCTAAGTGATTATGGAATTAAACAGGATTCTATGTTATTGCATTGTGATAATTCCAGTGCAATAAATATTTCAAAAAATCCTATTCAGCATTCTCGTACTAAGCACATTGACATTAGATTTCATTATATTCGGGAACTGGTAGAAGAAACAGTTAATTCTCTGGAATATATTCCTACTGAAGATCAGAGAGCTGATATTTTCACAAAACCTCTTGATAAAATCAGGTTTAATAAGATGAAATTTGATCTTGGCATGTGTATTTCAAAATGATTATTTATGCCTATATGTATCATAGTGTATATATTTGGTAGATGTAAATCCATTTTCTTTAAAAAAAATTGTAAGAAATATGTAATTTTGGACTTCCTTCGACCTGTCGAGAGTATACTCGACTAGTCAACCTTCGACCGGTCGTAGATACCTACGACCAGTCGTAGATCTCGGAAATCACTTAAATTTAGGGATTTTTTGCCTTCTTCCTCATTTCATCTTTTCTTTCTAAGAAGCCGAGCGTCGACCTGTCAAACCCACCATTTTTGTTCTTCAAGGTTAGTGTTCCATTTATGTTTTTCTTACAAATCAGTGTCTAGATTGCTTTCTTGTCTATCTTGAAGCTTTCTATTTAGGATTTCATTGAGATTTGGGAATTTGATTTTAAAAAATCTGTTTTGAGTAAACCCTTTTCTCAATCCCTTGCATTTCCTTATTTCCTTATTATTGTTATTGCATATGGCTTCTAGAAGTCAAAAATCTACTTCCCGTGGTCCTTCTTCTTCTTCAAGATTGACCAAACGTCATCTTCTTGAGCCTACTAATCATCCATCTGGTGTTATTGACCTTAGAGCTCGTAATGTTATTGTTGAACATCCTGTTGATGTTAATCATATTGCTCCTTTTGATATCCTTCCTTTGCTTGAAGCTGTAGGTTGGGTTAACTTATTGTATTGGGGTGGGCCTGCATACCGGTCCATTGCTATATGCATGTTTACATGTATTAGTGACTTCTCACTGGATAATTTAACTTTTAAAATATCTACTAATGAAGGGCCATTTGAAATTGATCGTCATTTAATTTCAGCCCTTATGGATATTCCAGTGAATGATGAGGGTATTCCTATTCATCATTTGATTTTCAACAACTCTAATCTCAATAAGAGGAAGCTGGAATTACTTCCTGAACAAGGTGGTGATGGTAGAGGTGCTGGTCAAGAAGAAGCAGGGGATGATATTAATATGGATGATATCTTTGAAGAACTGGATTCTGATTCAACAAATGATCCAGATTTTACACCATCTGATTTTGATGCACGTCTAAGTGCATTGGAGGGAAAAGTTGAGAATTTGAATGAAAAACTGGAAAACATGTCTGTTACTCGTGATTCTCAATTCAAGTACATGCGGAAATACCTTAGGCGATTGAACAAGGGCATGCACCAACTTGATCCCTCTATTCCTGCTTTGTCTTCTAGTTCTAATTCTGACTAGTTTATATGTTTTTTTTTTTTTTGGTTTGTAATAACTTTAAATCTTCCCACTTTGTCATCCAATTTGGAATTGGATTCTATTTTTCTTTTATGCTGGATTGTGAAAAAAAAATGCTTATTTTAAGTTGACAGTTTCTGTTTTACTGCTATTATTTCTTCTCTCATCATATTTCCTCTTACATATCCCTTTATATTGTTCTTTTCCTTGTCATATTGTGACAAAAAGGGGGAGAATGGTTATGTTACTTAAGGGGAGTATGTTTGGTAGGGGGAGTAATGTTGAGTAATGTTGATGTTGAGTAATATTGAGTAATGTTGATTTAATAACTTGCTAAATGTTACATGTTGATTTAACTTGCAGGTAAGCCTGAGTTAATTGATTTATGTTGCTTTAACTACTTTGATTATATCTTGTTATGTGTTTTGTCACTAATTTGACAAAGGGGGAGATTGTAAGTGCTATAGTTTATATCCCTGTATGTTGTCAAAATTAGTGGTGACAAAAACACTGTTATATAACTTGCATTAGTGAAGCTCTTTCTAAAGTTCAACATTCATAACAAGCAAAGCTCACAACAAGTGAAGATTACTAGTACAAAGATCAACATTGACTTCAAGTATTGCTCTCAAGATGTGACTCAAGAATGCAAGACTACAAGAAGAGTACAAGGCAGTTCTTATAGAACTCAAGACATTTTCAAGGTTGAGCTACATCAAGACTTCAAGGCTTAAACTTCAAGGTCACTTGTTCCTAATGTTTTCAATGTCCTTACTTCTTTATTGAGGTTTGAATGACTATAGGTTGACCTTAGAAGTAGGCCATTTTGGATACATAAGTCATATGTATATGACACTTGTTTTTGGGCTGTTCGGGGACTTGTCCTTGGCTTTCTTCGACTAGTCCTAGCTCTGCTTCAACCAGTCCAAAAAGTTCTTCGATCGATCGTAAGGTTGTTACAATTTTTGAATAAAATCTATTAGGTTTTGACCAGTAGAAGGAGGTCTTCGACCAGTCGAAGGAACAGTGTCGACTTCTTCTACGACCAGTTGTAATTCTTCGACTCAAAGTCCAGCGATAATTTACGAGGTCTTCGACCGAAGGAGACCTTGACGAAGGTGACCTACGACACGACTAGTCGAAGGAGGCCTTCGACCGGTCGTAGAGCGGTCAAAGCTTATCGCGCCCAATTTTTTCAAATGTTATTTCTTCGACTAGTCGAAGAGCTCCTTAGACCATCGAAGATGCGATCTGCTCACCTATAAATAGAGTCTGAAACTCAGAAAGAATAAAAGCAATTTTATTATTCCATTTTAAGCCAATCTTCGTCGAACTTCTCGAGAAATAATTTTGTGCTCCATCTAAGCTAAGTGTGCTTATTTTATATTCTCTTTCTTTAGCTTTGTTTAATTGATTTTGTTTCTACTATTCCAATCTAATTTGATACGAGGAATTGTTATTCCCTTTCTTTGGAATCAAAATCAATTAAGGCAAACCCTAGTTGGTCTAATTTTAAAATATATTAGAACTAGAACCATTATAATTAAGTCTTGGACATTGAACTTGAACATTCAATCATCTACTCGATTTGGTTCCACCGGCAACTGCTACAACGAAGGAGTTAATCAGGTATTTTACATTTAATTGTAAATTCCTTTCAGTTTTGGTTTCTTTCAAGATTTGCCAGAAAAATCTTGTTGTATTGGTTATCTGAGGAGAGCCAGGAAAACTCAGAAGTGGGGTTATTTTTATTGTGTAAGCCCACAGACAAAGACACAATTGCAAAGGTTTTGGGTGAACCTGTGAAAACCTATTTTGTGAGTGAACGCTAATATCCCCTGTGTGAGGATATTAGGAGTGGAGTAGCATTTTGTGTGGCTGTTGTTTAACAGTTGGTGAACACACAGGCGAACCACTATAATCCCTTGTGTTATGGTTGAATGGTTTACATTTCTAATCTTTAATATTTATTTGTGGGATGTATGTGTGGTGGTGAATGTTGTAATCATTTAATTCAAGCATTGTGGGAATTTTGTAATAGTTTAGAATTTACTTTCAGCTATTACTTTATCTGCTTAAAATTCAATTTCTTTTAAAGTTGTTCCAGCAAGGTTGCCCTGCCATTTTTATGGTGTATGGCTGTCCCTAGAACAATACATTTGTGATTATTTCAATTTGTGCTTAATTCTGTATTCCTCTTTAGTTTGAAATTTGATACAAAGATCTTTCTAGAAATAAGGTTATCCTACCATAAACTCTAGTTTTTAGTGAAAGGTTGTCCTTAGAACAACATTTGTATCAATCCCTCAAGATCAGATTTTTGAGGTTATTTTACTTTCCTGCATTGTGATTTATTTTGGCTATCATATTCATTTTAATTCCGCTGTTATAAGTTTTATTTGGCATAGTCCTATTCACCCCCCCTCTAGGACTTATATCTAGGCCTTTTCAAGTGGTATCAGAGCCTAATAGCTCGTTCTTATTGCTTTTTATTAGGATTTATTTCCTGAGCTAACGATCTAAGCTATTTAAAAAAGATGTCAAATTTTGATAGCCTTTCAATCCACGAGGCCTCCACCATTTGATGGCTCCAACTATGCCTATTGGAAAGCCGAATGAGAATCTTTCTAAAATCAATGGATGAGAGTGTGTGGCGAGCCACAGTGACCGAATGGAAAACTCCTACCATTGAAGTAACTGAATCTGACGGTTCAAAAACTATGTCTGTACCTGCTAATTATTTATGGACCACTCTTCAGAAAAGTGAGTATAGTGCCAATGCTAAAGCACTAAATGTAATTACTTGCGCACTATCACCGGATGAGTTCAAAAGAATCATATCTGTGATCTTTGCAAAACAAGCCTGGATATACTAGAAATGACACACGAGGGTACTTCAATTGTCAAAAAGTCTAAAGTCCAACTCCTGACAACCAAATTTGAAGAAATTCATATGGAGGAAAATGAGATGTTTATGGACTTTTACACTAGACTAAATGACATTGTAAACTCAATGTGGGGTCTTGGCGATAAAATCCCAGAAAGTAAAGTGTGTGCAAAGATATTACGCTCACTTCCTGAGCGGTTCAATTCTAAAGTAACCGCGATCCAGGAACTTCGTGATACGGATAATATAAGGGTAGAAGAACTAGTTGGTTCTTTACAAACCTATGAGTTAAACTTTAAAGCTCCTAAAAATAAATCAATTGCTCTAAAATCCTCTAAATGTAATTCAGAAGAAAATTCTGATTCTGAAGATGATATGGCTCTTTTGGCTAAGAAATTTTACAAGATTTTTAAAAGCAAGAAAAGGGTTGATTTCCAAAAATCAAACGATAAAAAGAAGTGTAGATCAAAATCTCGAAAATCTTTGAAAGATAGTCAATGTTACAACTGTCAAGAATATGGGCATTTGGCAAATAGATGTCCCAAAAAGGACAAACCCAAGAAGAAGAGTATGTTGGCTACGTGGGATGAATCATCGATTAAAACTACTTTGAATCGAAGATTCTGAAACTGAGTTAGGGAATGAAGTTAAAGCACTTATGACTCTAGACAAATTCACATTTTCAGATAATGACTCAACAAGTGAAGAAAATCTGAATAGTGAATGTGAAAATGAAGATGATCTTCAAGATGCTTACAATGCCCTATATAAAGAAAGTTGTAAAACTGCTGTCAAACTTAAACTTCAAAAAGAAAAATTTTCTAAACTTAAAGAATGTTTTGAATCACTTGTCTTAGAAAAATCACAAATTTCAGATTGTTTTGAAAAAACAAAATGCGATTTGGAATTCAAAAATTCTTTAATTATTAATTTGAAATCTGAGATTGAAAATCTCAAAAAGGAAGTATCTTCTCTTCTAAGTCAAAAGGACACATGGAAATATGCCCAAGGTGATCCAAAGTTAGAAAAACATTTATCTGGATCAAGAAAATGTGGCGATATATCCGGGTTGGGCTAAGATAAAAATGTAACTCCTAAATAAAAGTATACTCCTCCTATGTTTGTGAAAGGAGAGTCCTCAAACTCAAAAGGGAAAAATACTTATCAAGGTTTTTCAAAAAATTCAAAAACTTTTCAAAAACCTAGAAGCAGTCATATCAACTTTAACCAGAAACGAAATCCACTAGCTGAAAAGATAGTAGATTTACTTAAGGAGCTCTTAAAATCTAACTCTTTATGTTATACTTATAATTATAAACAAAAGAAGACCAACTATGTTCCTAAACCCAAAACTGTTATGAAATGGGTTCCAAAAGTCACCTGCTTAGTTTACTCACATTGCTTTCAAAGCAACAAGTCATTCAAAATGGTACCTAGACAGTGGATGCTCTAGACATATGACAAGTGACAAAGCTTTATTCACGGATCTAAAAGATATGACTGATGATTCAGTCACATTTGGAGATGGTAGCAACTGCAAGATTATAGGCCAAGGTATGGTTCAACTTTTTAATCTTCCTGTATTTAAAAACGTTTTATATGTTGAAGGCCTAAAACATAACTTACTTAGCATATCTCAGATATATGATAGTAACCATTGTGTTCGGTTCTCTAATCAAAACTGTGAGATACTGAATAATAAGGGTTCTGTAATATTAACTAGACGTAGAACGTCTGAAAATTGCTATATTATTAGCGAATCCAGCTCATCTAATCAAACATGTTACATGGTTCATACATACGAGACTGATTTATGGCACAAACGTCTTAGACATGTTCATTATCGAAATTTATATAGATTGAGCAATCAAGAACTTATAAGAGGTTTACCCAAACTTCAGAAATTAGATAAAATATGTGGTGAATGTCAGATAGGCAAACAAACAAGGAACTCACACAAAAAGGTGAATTCAAATACCACATCAAAACCACTCGAACTTCTTCACATGGATCTAATTGGACCTACTAGAACGGAAAGTCGTGGTGGTAAAAAGTATATCTGGTAATAGTTGATGACTTTACCAGATACACTTGGGTAGTCTTCTTAAGGGATAAATCTGAAACCCTTGAAGAAGTAAGAAAAGTTCTCAAAAGGATTCAAACTGAAAAATCTTCTCAAATCAGTAAGATTCGTAGTGATCATGGATCTGAATTTGAGAATAGCAATTTTGAGAAGTTCTGTACTGATCATGGAATATTACATGAATTCTCAGCTCCCAAAACTCCACAACAAAATGGAATTGTGGAAAGAAAGAATAGAGTACTTCAAGAAATGGCTAATGTCATGTTGAATAGCATGAAGCTCTCTAAAAATCTTTGGGCTGAAGCTGTAAATACAGCTTGCTATATTATTAACCGAGTTTATACTAGCAAAGATAATAATAAAATGGCTTACGAATTATGGTTCAACAAAAAACCTACTGTCAAATACTTTTGAGTTTTTGGCAGCAAATGCTATATTTTACGTGATCGTGAAAATTTGGGAAAATTCGATACAAAGAGTAATGAAGGGATTTTTCTAGGATATTCTTTAAATAGTCGTGCTTATAGGGTTCTGAACAAAAGAACTGGCGTGATTCAAGAATCTACCAATGTAGTCATTGATGATCACTTAAATAAGCCAATCTCTAATTCAGATAATGATGAAGTTCTAATCATTGATAAACCCGATACTTCATCAAATCAAACTGAATCTGATTTGAGGACTATTAAAGATCATCCAACCACTCAAATTCTTGGAAACCCTCTAACTGGTGTTCGCACCCGTAGACAACTTGAGGATTTATGTAATTATGTATGTTTTACATCCCAAATAGAACCATCCAATGTAAAAGAAGCTCTTGCTGATGAAAACTGGATTGTTACTATGCAAGAAGAACTTAATCAATTTGTAAGAAATGATGTTTGGTATCTCTTACCAAGACCTAAAGATAAACACATCATCGGAACAAAATGGATTTTCAAAAATAAGTCGGATGAATGTGAAAATATTATTAGAAACAAGGTTAGACTAGTGGTACAAGGTTATACTCAAATAGAAGGAATTGATTTTGATGAAACTTTTACACCAGTAGCACGTCTTGAATCTATCAGGCTATTTATATCCATCGCATGTTTTAAAAAGATAAAAATATATCAAATGGATGTGAAAAGTGCTTTTCTAAATGGCGATTTACATGAAGAAGTATATGTTGAACAACCAATAGGTTTTGAAGATCCCAAAAATACTGATCATGTGTATCGGCTTAAAAAGGCACTTTATGGATTAAAACAAGCACCTAGGGCATGGTATGAGAAACTAACAAAATTTCTTTTAAGTCACAATTTTCAAATGGGATCTGTTGATAAAACTCTATTTGTTAAAAAACATAATGATCATATTTTAATAGTACAAATTTATGTTGATGATATCATCTATGGATCAACTTGTATTAAC
The DNA here is from genome assembly GCA_030180095.1 of Magnolia changhungtana. Classification (NCBI taxonomy): domain Eukaryota; kingdom Viridiplantae; phylum Streptophyta; class Magnoliopsida; order Magnoliales; family Magnoliaceae; genus Magnolia; species Magnolia changhungtana. The sequence goes on along the minus strand of JASAUF010000404.1, from coordinate 242,486 downwards.
TTGACTACTGAGTTTGCAGACTTGATGAAATCTCAGTTTGAAATGAGCATGGTTGGGGAATTAACTTATTTCCTTGGTTTGCAAGTTAAGCAGCAACCTGAAGGAATATTTATCTCTCAATCTAAGTATGCCTTGAATCTAATTAAGAGATTTGGATTCGAGAATGGCAAGAATTTTGATACTCTATGAGTACTACCTGAAACTCTCAAAAGATACTAATGGTAAAAATGTTGATTCAAAACTTTATCGGAGTATGATTGGTAGTTTGCTATATTTAACTCGCTAGTAGACATGATATATCTCTAAGTGTTGGTATTTAGCAAGATTTCAATCTGATCCAAAAGAATCTCACTTGATTGCTGTTAAGCGGATTATTAGATATGTTGCAAGTACTATAAATCTTGGTCTCTGGTATCCTCATGAGACTAATGTTCAACTTGCTGGGTACTCAGATGCTGATTGGGCTGGTAATCTAGATGATAGAAAATCAACCAGTGGTGGTTGCTTTTACATTGGAAATTGTTTAGTTTCCTGGTTTAGTAAGAAACAAAATTCTATATCACTTTCAACAGCTGAAGCTGAGTATATCGCAGCTGGTAATGCATGTACACAGCTTGTTTGGATGCAACGAATGCTAAGTGATTATGGAATTAAACAGGATTCTATGTTATTGCATTGTGATAATTCCAGTGCAATAAATATTTCAAAAAATCCTATTCAGCATTCTCGTACTAAGCACATTGACATTAGATTTCATTATATTCGGGAACTGGTAGAAGAAAAAGTTATATCTCTGGAATATATTCCTACTGAAGATCAGAGAGCTGATATTTTCACAAAACCTCTTGATAAAATCAGGTTTAATAAGATGAAATTTGATCTTGGCATGTGTATTTCAAAATGATTATTTATGCCTATATGTATCATAGTGTATATATTTGGTAGATGTAAATCCATTTTCTTTAAAAAAAATTGTAAGAAATATGTAATTTTGGACTTCCTTCGACCTGTCGAGAGTATACTCGACTAGTCGACCTTCGACCGGTCGTAGATACCTACGACCAGTCGTAGATCTCGGAAATCACTTAAATTTGGGGATTTTTTGCCTTCTTCCTCATTTCATCTTTTCTTTCTAAGAAGCCGAGCGTCGACCTGTCAAACCCACCATTTTTGTTCTTCAAGGTTAGTGTTCCATTTATGTTTTTCTTACAAATCAGTGTCTAGATTGCTTTCTTGTCTATCTTGAAGCTTTCTATTTAGGATTTCATTGAGATTTGGGAATTTGATTTTAAAAAATCTGTTTTGAGTAAACCCTTTTCTCAATCCCTTGCATTTCCTTATTTCCTTATTATTGTTATTGCATATGGCTTCTAGAAGTCGAAAATCTACTTCCTGTGGTCCTTCTTCTTCTTCAAGATTGACCAAACGTCATCTTCTTGAGCCTACTAATCATCCATCTGGTGTTATTGACCTTAGAGCTCGTAATGTTATTGTTGAACATCCTGTTGATGTTAATCATATTGCTCCTTTTGATATCCTTCCTTTGCTTGAAGCTGTAGGTTGGGTTAACTTATTGCATTGGGGTGGGCCTGCATACCAGTCCATTGCTATATGCATGTTTACATGTATTAATGACTTCTCACTGGATAATTTAACTTTTAAAATATCTACTAATGAAGGGCCATTTGAAATTGATCGTCATTTAATTTCAGCCCTTATGGATATTCCAGTGAATGATGAGGGTATTCCTATTCATCATTTGATTTTCAACAACTCTAATCTCAATAAGATGAAGCTGGAATTACTTCCTGAACAAGGTGGTGATGGTAGAGGTGCTGGTCATGAAGAAGCTGGGGATGATATTAATATGGATGATATCTTTGAAGAACTGGATTTTGATTCAACAAATGATCCAGATTTTACACCATCTGATTTTGATGCACGTCTAAGTGCATTAGAGGGAAAAGTTGAGAATTTGAATGAAAAACTGGAAAACATGTCTGTTACTCGTGATTCTAAATTCAAGTACATGCGGAAATACCTTAGGCGATTGAACAAAGGCATGCACCAACTTAATCCCTCTATTCCTGCTCCGTCTTCTAGCTCTAATTCTGACTAGTTTATATGTTTTTTTTTTTTTTGGTTTGTAATAACTTTAAATCTTCGCACTTTGTCATCCAATTTGGAATTGGATTCTATTTTTCTTTTATGCTGGATTGTGAAAAAAAAAATGCTTATTTTGAGTTGAATGATTTACATTTTCTTTCTATTATTTCTTCTCTCATCATATTTCCTCTTACATATCCCTTTATATTGTTCTTTTCCTTGTCATATTGTGACAAAAAGGGGGTGAATGGTTATGTTACTTAAGGGGAGTATGTTTGGTAGGGGGAGTAATGTTGGGTAATGTTGATGCTGAGTAATGTTGAGTAATGTTGATGTTGAGTAATGTTGAGTAATGTTGATTTAATAACTTGCTAAATGTTACATGTTGATTTAACTTGCAGGTAAGCCTGAGTTAATTGATTTATGTTGCTTTAACTACTTTGATTATATCTTGTTATGTGTTTTGTCACTAATTTGACAAAGGGGAGATTGTAAGTGCTATAGTTTATATCCCATATGTTGTCAAAATTAGTGGTGACAAAAACACTGTTATATAACTTGCATTAGTGAAGCTCTTTCTAAAGTTCAACATTCATAACAAGCAAAGCTCACAACAAGTGAAGATTACTAGTACAAAGATCAACCTTGACTTCAAGTATTGCTCTCAAGACGTGACTCAAGAATGCAAGACTACAAGAAGAGTACAAGGCAGTTCTTATAGAACTCAAGACATTTCCCAGGTTGAGCTACATCAAGACTTCAAGGCTTAAACTTCAAGGTCACTTGTTTCTAATGTTTTCAATGTCCTTACTTCTTTATTGAGGTTTGAATGACTATAGGTTGACCTTAGAAGTAGGCCATTTTGGATACATAAGTCATATGTATATGACACTTATTTTTGGGCTGTTCGGGGACTTGTCCTAGGCTTTCTTCGACTAGTCCTAGCTCTGCTTCGACCAGTCCAAGAAGTTCTTCGATCGATCGTAAGGTTGTTACAATTTTTGGATAAAATCTGTTAGGCTTCGACCAGTCGAAGGAACAGTGTCAACTTCTTCTACGACCAGTCGTAATTCTTCGACTCAAAGTCCAGTGATAATTTACGAGACCTTCGACCAGTCGTAGAACGGTCAAAGCTTATCGCGCCCGATTTTTTTCAAATCTGTTATTTCTTCGACTAGTCGAAGAGCTCCTTAGACCAGTCGAAGATGCGATCTGCTCACCTATAAATAGAGTACGAAACTCAGAAGAATAAAAGCAATTTTATTATTCCATTTTAAGCCAATCTTCGTCGAACTTCTGAGAAATAATTTTGTGCTCCATCTAAGCTAAGTGTGCTTATTTTATATTCTCTTTCTTTAGCTTTGTTTAATTGATTTTGTTTCTACTATTCCAATCTAATTTGATACGAGGAATTGTTATTCCCTTTCTTTGGAATCAAAATCAATTAAGGCAAGCCCTAGTTGGTCTAATTTTAAAATATATTAGAACTAGAACCATTATGATTGAGTACTGGACATTGAACTTGAACATTCAATCATCTACTCGATTTGGTTCCACCCTGTCTTTACAACGAAGGAGTTAATCGGTATTTTACATTTAATTGTAAATTCCTTTCAGCTTTTGGTTTCTTTCAAGATTTGCCGAAAAATCTTGTTGTATTGTTATCCGAGGAGAGCCAGAAAACTTAGAAGTGGGGTTTTTTTTATTGTGTAAGCCCACGACAAAGACACAATTGTAAAGGTTTTGGGTGAACCTGTGAAAACCTATTTTGTGAGTGAACGCTAATATCCTCTGTGTGAGGATATTAGGAGTGGAGTAGCATTTTGTGTGGCTGTTGTTTAATAGTTGGTGAACACACAGGCGAACCACTATAATCCCTTGTGTTATGGTTGAATGGTTTACATTTCTAATCTTTAATATTTATTTGTGGGATGTATGTGTGGTGGTGAATGTTGTAATCATTTAATTCAAGCATTGTGGGAATTTTGTAATAGTTTAAATTTACTTTCACTATTACTTTATCTCGCTTAAAATTCAATTTCTTTTAAAGTTGTTCCAGCAAGGTTGCCCTGCCATTTTTATGGTGTATGGCTGTCCCTAGAACAATACATTTGTGATTATTTCAATTTGTGCTTAATTCTGTATTCCTCTTTGGTTTGAGATTTGAAACAAAGATCTTTCTAGAAATAAGGTTGTCCTACCATAAACTCTGGTTTTTGGTGAAAGGTTATCCTTAGAACAACATTTGTATCAATCCCTCAAGATCAGATTTTTGAGGTTATTTTACTTTCCTGCATTGTGATTTATTTTGGCTATCATATTCATTTTAATTCCGCTGTTATAAGTTTTATTTGGCATAGTCCTATTCACCCCCCCTCTAGGACTTATAGCTAGGCCTTTTCAGTCAATTCTATGCACTTCGCGGTGAATTTCGGTGAATTCACTTCACTTCATAGTCAATTCCATTCATTTCGCGGTGAATTCCCTTCACTTCACGGGCAATTCCATGCATTTCACGATCAATTCCCTTCACTTCATGGTCAATTTTATGCACTTTGCGGTGAATTTCAGTGAATTCACTTCACAGTCAATTCCATTCATTTCGCGGCAAATTCCCTTCAATTCACGGTCAATTCCATGCATTTCGCAGTCAATTCCATTCACTTCGCGGTCAATTCCATTCACTTCGGGAAGGGAATTAATAGAAGAGAAAATAACTAATAGTGGGCCCCACGATGGGACCCACACTAAAATTTTGATGGTGCCGTCGCCCCTTACAAATTTTTAGTGGGCCCCACCCATGTTCATATAATTTTTGTAGGCCCCACCCCTTTTACACATATTTTTGGTGGGCCCCACACATATTCGAATTGGAATAATGTTGGTGGGGCCCACACCAATTTGAATAATCAAGTTCCTTTTTACAACGAACCAAATTCATATTATTTGGCCCATTTATAGTGATCCAAACCTTTCAAATAGGCCATTTCAATGGATTAAATGTTGGGCCATTCAGTGGATCCAAATTATTCTTATGATTCGACTCGTTCGATGATTCAAACTCATCATATGATTAAAGGAAATCTTCATGATCCAAACTCATCGTATGATTGCAGCTACTTTTCATAAATCCATGACAATGGATATGCCAAGTTGATCCATGCACTAAATATTGTAGGACTCTCTTCTTCTTTACCAATGGTCCAAACTTTTCATATGATCCAACCATTTTTAGTGATCCAAATGCATGGAATTCACCGCGAAGTGAAGGGAATTCACCGCGAAGTGAAGGAATTTGATCGTGAAGTGAAGGGAATTCATCGGAATTCACCGTGAAATGCATGAAATTGACCGTGAAGTGAAGGAAATTCACCGAAATTCACCGCGAAAATGCATGGAATTGACCATGAAGTGAAGGAAATTGACCGTGAAATGCATGGAATTGACTGTAAAATGCATGGAATTGACTGTGAAGTGAAGGAAATTGACCACGAAATGCATGAAATTGACCATGAAGTTAAGGGAATTGACCGCGAAATGCATGAAATTGACCGTGAAGTGAAGGGAAGGGAATTCAGCAGAATTGACCGCGAAACGCATGGAATTGACCGTGAAGTGAAGGGAATTAACGGCGAAATGCATGGAATTGAATGTGAAGTGAAGGGAATTGACCGCGAAATGCATGGAATTGACAGTAAAGTGAAGGGAATTAACCACGAAATGCATTGAATTGACCGTGAAGTGAAGGGAATTGATCGAAAAATGCATGGGATTGACCGTGAAGTGAAGAGAATTGACTACGAAATGCATGGAATTGACCGTGAAGTGAAGGGAATTGACCGCGAAATGCATGGAATTGACTGTGAAGTGAAGGGAATTCACTAGAATTGACCGCAAAATGTATGGAATTGACCGTGAAGTAAAGGGAATTGACTGCGAAATGAATAGAATTGACAGTGAAATGAAGGAAATTCGCGGGAATTCACCGTGAAGTGAAGGACTTTGACCGCAAAGTGAAGTAAATTGACCGCGGAGTAGATGAAATTATCTAATACACAAACAACTCACCATTCATACTTGTTTGCTTCCTTAAGAAGCTTACTAGCAGCTAAGTTAATTCACCTTATGACCTTCCCTTGTTCACTTTTTGCTCCCCTTGTCACCGCGAATTGAGTGAAATTCACCATGAAGTGAATGAAATTGACCACACGAAGTGAACGGAATTCACCGCGAAGTGAACGAAATTGACCGTGATGTGAGTAAAATTGACCGCAAAGTGAATGAAAATGCCTGCAATGTGAATAAAGTGAATGAAAATGACCGCAAAGTGAATGAAAATGACCGCGAAGTTAATAAAATTCACCGCGAACTAATTGAAATTGACTACGAAGTGAATGAAATTTACCGTGAATTGATTGAAATTAACCGTGAAGTTAATGAAATTGACCGCGAAGTAAATGAAATTCACCGTGAAGTGAATGAATTTGACCGCGAAGTGAATAAAATTGACCCGAAGTGAATAAAATGGATTTTTGACCATAGACCTGGTGGAATCTTGGAAAATAAACAGGTTGATTGGTTAAAGTAGCTTCTCGTACCCAAAATTATATATGGTACATCAAGTGACTCATTCTGGTTTAAGAGATATGCTTGTTAAATGAATAAAGAAAGAAATGAAATAAAAAGAGAGATAAATATATTTATTTGCTTATATATACATATTTATATAAATATGTATTGGAGAAAAATATAAGAGGAAAAAAGTTCTTCATTGTAAATAATAAAAAATAAAACAATTACTGCACAGACCACCGCTGGTACGGCAGTGCCGCTTGTTGAGGGTCAAATATTACACATTAGACCCCATTTATTACATGGATTTACGGGTATGATACTGTTTAACGCTCAGTTTTAATTGTGTTTTGTTGCAGGATGCAATCAAGAGCTTAAACTGAAATTAGGTATTAAAAGCGTGGATTTGGTACTCCGATGTCACAAAAGCAGGGGACGGACTCCTGGGGATTGGGATCGATGATTTTACACAGCCGAGATCCGAAAAAATCAAGAAACTGAAGCTCAAGTGGCCCGAAAGTCAGCCAAAATGCAAGATCATAGTGTTCCCACCATCCGCTTGGCTCAAAACTCCATACATGGCTTCAGGACCATAAATTAACCGTACACGTTGAATTTTGGCCGATGGATCCATGTGGAAGTAGCCCAACGAATAGATCAGCCCACAAATCACTCATCTGGGGCCCGCCTGATATCCAGATATACTTTAATTTCGTTGTCAGCGTCTTAAATTGGATAGGGAAAAGGATGGACGGTACAGATTTCTCACGAACATCACGGTGGACCCCGCATGTACAGCGCATGTACATGGGGTATGTGCACAGCCGCAGTGCACTGGACCGGCCGCTTGGTCAACACGGGCGCTGACCCGATCCTTCTCCCAGACGGAGACAGCGGACGGACGCTGTCCGTCCGTTTTTGTGTAGTGGGCCCCAGCCATCACCGTTATCAACAATCTGGACCGTTCATTCGTCTCGTGGGGAGACAAATACCCATGCCTAGGTGGCATAATTTCAAGATATCACGAATTTCGGTTTTCCACCGTCAAACGCAAGATGGACGGCGGTACAAAAGAGCAAGTGGGCCGCATCGATTTCGCTTCAAAAACACTCTTTTCTATACGGTTTTTCGTCCTGAGACCAACGGACGGAGTGGATTTCATTAAGAATGACTCTGTGAGGTCCACTGACCATCACAGCGCACGACAGCGAAGACGCTGTTCTCAACAGAGCTTGCGGACGACTTCTCGTGGGCCACCTGGGTCGATGATATTGATAATCAAGACCGTCCATCAGGCTTGAAATGTCCCCATAAACACGGCCTAGGTGGAGAAATTTTAGGATACATCAGATATCAGCTTTTGATCGTACAAAAGGCAGACAGATGGTGGAAAAATGTGATGCGATGGACCACACTAAACCTGAGCAAAAACACTCCTATCTGACTGGAATTCCGAGAGGAATTCAATGGACGGGTCGGATTTCTTGTCTGACATCAATCCTAGGCTCACCCATCATCGCAGATGCGTAAATCAATGCTTCTTCGATTTCACTTCGAAAACAGGGAGTCCACTCAGTTGCAAGCCCTTGATGGAAGAGAAGCTTGTTTTTAAGACTCCAAAGAACCACTTCCGAATTATATAAAGGAGAGAGAGAAAGGAGAAAAGGATTATCCAGAAGCTGAAGGGAGGTGACGGATTGGAGCTCGGGTGGAGACGTGAGAGAGAGAGAGAGAAAAACAAAGTTTGTTTTTTTATTTGTTTTATTTTATTTTTTTTATATCTAGTCCACTCATGTGTGGCTAAACCTCTTAGCTAGGGCTAAGAGGTGAAGCTTGTAGCGTGATGGGAGGACCTATTGCTTGTGCCTTTGTTTAGACTGAATTGATGTTGATTTGGGTTTAATTAAGGGAATGTTTTCAGTCTTTAATGGTCTGTTGTGACTGAAATTACAATGGGTCTGCAATGGCTTTGAGCATGTTCTTTTCCTTTTTATGTTTATGACGTTAGGAAGCCCTGTTGTTCACCATTTTTTTGCTCAAGACGAAGAAAATTGCTCAAGACGAAGAAAACACTGATTAGGTAACCTAATCTCCCCACCCCCAACATAAAAGCTACATTGTCCTCAATGTAAAAGATATGAGCATGGAATGCACATGGGACAATAAAAGTAAATGTGAAGTGATGGGAAGATAGTACCTGGATGATGAATCGTGAGAGACTTTCCAAGAGATCACAGCATGGAATCCAGTCAGCACAAGCGAGAAAGCAGAATAAAAATAACAAAAAATAATAAAAATAAAAAAAAAAATCCTACCTATATTACTTTCGCAGGTGCTCTCGATTGCATTTAGCGTATGCAACAAGCCTTTAAACCCCTAGGTTGCCCCTAGTGGACGAGTTGTAGTCTCGTGAGGGTTTGCAGTAATGTTACCCACAAACATTGAACTGACTAGGAAGAATGAAATAAATTGAAAAGCTGGGTTGCCTCCCAGGAGCGCTAAGTTTAATGTCTTCAGCCAGACCAAAGCAACTACCCTAATCCTATGAAAGCAATAACCTACCTATACCTCCATCAGACTAGGAGATCAGTCCTGGTAAACAGGATCAATCAGAGGCATGGACATGTCCTCTGAATCAAATTTCTCGACAAATGGCTTTAAACGATGTCCATTTACTTTAAACTCCTTGCCATTGTTGGGATCTCTTATCTCAACGGCCCCATGAGGATATGCAGTAACAACAATGTAAGGGCCGGTCCAACGAGATCGAAGCTTACCCGGAAAGAGATGTAATCGAGAATTATACAAAAGGACTTTTTGACCTGGCGTGAATGATTTTCGTAGAATATGTTGGTCATGAAACGCCTTCATCCTATCCTTGTAAATTCTCGAGTTCTCGTACGCGTCGTTCCGGATTTTTTCAAGTTCATTTAATTGAAGTTTGCGTAGCGAGCCAGCGTTGTTCAGATTGAAATTCAAATTTTTGATTGCCCAGTAGGCTCTATGTTCCAACTCCACAGGCAAGTGGCAAGCCTTCCCATAGACGAGTTTAAAGGGAGACATTCCAATAGGGGTTTTAAAAGCAGTACGGTATGCCCATAAGGCATCGGTCAATCGAATTGACCAATCCTTACGGTCAAGGTTAACCGTTTTCTCCAAAATATGTTTGATCTCTCTATTAGAAATCTCTGCTTGCCCACTTTTCTGTGGGTGGTATGGGGTGCTCACCTTATGAGAGATACCGTATTTCTTCATTAAACTCTTGAATGGCCTATTACAAAAGTGTGAGCCCCCATCACTGATAATGGCTCGAGGCGTTCCAAATCGGGAAAGGATGTTTTCTTTTAAGAATTTAATGACCGTGCGATGGTCGTTAGTTCGACATGGAATCGCTTCGACCCATTTAGTGACATAGTCTACGGCAAGCAAAATATATAAATTCCCATAAGATTGGGGGAATGGTCCCATGAAATCGATGCCCCAGCAATCAAATGCCTCTATGATAAGAATGGGATTCAAGGGCATCATATTTCGACGGACAATGCTCCCACTTCGACAACGCTCACAAGCTTTGCAAAACTCATGAGTATCCTCCCGAACATAGTGGGCCAATAGAAGCCACACACTGCAGACCTTGGCCGTGGTCTTTTTACGAAAAAGTGACCACCACGGCCTGTGAGTGACAGAAGGAGATGACACTCGATGCTCATCGTCTCAGGCACACATCTCCTCAAGATTTGGTCCGGGCAATGTTTAAACAAGTATGAATCATCCTGAGGAAGAATTTGCGTACCTCGGTGAAAATTTCTTCTTATCTTGCTAGCCCAATGTGACGGTATGGAACCCGTAGCAAGATAATTAGCAATATCAATAAAGCAAGGTGAATGGGAGACTCGAATAGCTTGTTCATCGGGAACATGTCGTTGATATGGGTCGCCTCAAGGGAATCGAGGTATTAAGGCGAGAAAGATGATCGGCCACTACGTTCTCTACTCCTTTTTATCTTTAATTTCCAAATCAAATTCTTGGAGTAGAAAGATCCATCGTATCAAAGCGGGGCTTAGAATCATTCCTAGAAAGAAGATACTTCAAAGGCCGCATGATCTGTATAGATAATGATCTTGGATCCGATCAGGCAGGACCTAAATTTGTCCAAGGCGAACACTACGGCTAAGAGTTCTTTTTCTGTAGTCGAGTAGTTCACTTGGGCAGGATTTAAAGTCCTACTCGTATAATGGATGACGTATGGCCTCTTATCTTTTCTCTGGCCTAGAACCGCTTCAAGAGCATAATCAGAGGCGTCGCACATAAGCTCAAAAGGAAGGCTCCAGTCGGGTGGCTGCATGATGGGTGCAGTGGTTAACATGCCCTTAAGCTTGGTGAAAGCTTCCTAGCATTTCACTCGGTCACTCGTATGGAACATCCTTTTGAAGAAGATTACATAAAGGACGAGAGAGGAGACTAAAGTCCTTTATGAATCGCCTGTAAAATCCTGCGTGTCTTAAGAAGGATCGCACGTCTCTGATGTTCTTGGGTGGAGGTAGGTTAGAGATAAGATCGATTTTTGCCTTATCTACCTCAATTCCCTTGGACGAGATGATATGTCCAAGGACAATCCCCTTATGAACCATGAAATGGCACTTCTCCCAATGAAGTATCAGATTCTTTTCTTCACATCTTTTCATCACACATCTAAGACTTTCCAAGCACTTGCTGAAAGATGAACCATAGACAGAGAAATCGTCCATGAAGACCTCTAGATATTGCCCCACCATATCAGAAAAGATACTCAACATACATCGCTGAAAGGTTGCAGGGGCATTACATAGTCCAAATGGCATCCTTCGGTAAGCAAAGGTGCCGTAGGGACATGTAAATGTGGCCTTTTCCTGGTCCTCAGGGGCGATTTCAATCTGATTGTAGCCCGAATACCCGTCAAGGAAACAGTAATAGGAATGACCAGCTAGCCTTTCTAAGATTTGATCAATAAAGGGCAAAGGAAAGTGATCCTTCCTTGTAACGGTATTCCACTTTCTGTAGTTAATGCACATCCTCCAACCAGTAGTGACTCTAGTCGGCATGAGTTCATTATTAGCATTGGCTACGATGGTGATTCCGGACTTCTTAGGAACCACCTGAGTTGGACTCACCCATTGACTATCAGATATAGGGTATATGATACCCACATCCAATAGTTTGAGAACCTCGGCCTTTACCACTTCCTTCATGTTTGGATTTAGTCTACGTTGTGGTTGCCGAGCGGTCTTCACATTTTCCTCTAGATATATGTGGTGAGTACAAATCGAGGGGTCGATTCCCTTGAGGTCCGCGATCGTCCATCCTAGGGCTCCTTTATGCTCAATGAGAGCAGATATAAGCATACTCTCTTGTTCTTTCTCCAGTGGGCAGAGATCACCACCGGGTATGTCTCATCTTGACCTAAATAGGCATATTTCAAATCAGAGGGCAAAGGTTTTAGGTCAAGCTTCGGTGCCTTGAGGTTAGACGGTAGAGGCACTACATCAGTTTGTGGCAATTCTTCAAATTGTGGCCTCCACCTAGGTTAACTTGGCACCGGTGCGTGCATCAAGCACCTGTACACGTCTCCCTAATCATATCATCATCAAACTCATGGGAGTGGGCTAAGCACGTCTCTAGAGGATCAGAGGATAAGGTAAGGGGTGTCCTATCTTCCACGAAAGTATCGATCATGTTAATGTCGTGGACATCGTCATCATCCTCTGCGTTGCTGCCGTTATTGAAAAAGATGTTTGATTCCAATGTCAAATTTCTAAAAGACATAGTCATGACACCATTCTTGCAATTGATGATTGCATTTGACGTGGCAAGGAATGGGCGACCAAGAATGACGGGAATCTGAGTGCTCATGTTGTTGATGGGTTCGGTGTCCAGGATGATAAAATCTACAGGGTAGTAAAATCTATCGACTTGGACTAACACATCCTTAATAATCCCTCTTGGTACCGAACAGTTCGATTGGTAAGTTGTAGTGTGGTTAGGGTGGGTTTTAACTCACCCAACCCTAACTGTTTGTATACCGAGTAGGGAATCAGATTGACGCTTGCTCCCAAGTCAAGAAGTGCATGATCAATTCGATGGTTCCCGATTACACATGATATGGTTGGGCTACCGGGATCCTTGAATTTTTGCGGCACGTCTTGCTTCAGGATGACACTCACTTTCTCAGTCAAGAAGATCTTCTTTTGAATGCTTTGTCGTCTTTTGGTCGTACATAGGTCTTTCAGAAATTTTGCATATAGAGGAACCTGTTTTACGACATCAAGTAGAGGAATGTTAACTTTCACTTGTTTCAACACCTCCAGAATATCCTGAGAGTTAGAAAGACGTTTTGGTGCAACCAACCGTTGGGGGAACGGAGCAACTGGCTTCTTTAGAAGTTCCGGTTCTAAATTTTGTGGGACATCATGAGATCCATCATTATTGTCATCTTCTGGTTCTTGAGGCTTTTCGGGCCTAACCGGAAGGGTTTTATCAATGATCTTCCCACTCCTAAGAGTGGTAATGGATTTAGCGTGTCCCATTTGATTTGAAGAGCTGAGATCATTTATCTCGTATTGCGGTTTAGGATTGAGGAGCGGTTGTGCAGGAAGCATCCCCTTTTCTATAACCGTCATACGTGAATCTATTTTTTTACATAAAGTCTGTAAGTCCACGCACTGCCTGAGTCAGCTCTTGTATGGAATTTTGAACCGGTTCTTCTTGAGGTTTCCCCTGATTTGGATTTTGATTGAAGAAACTTTGAGGGGTAGCAGTTTGTCCATTCCTCCAACTAAAATTTGGATGATTTCTCCAACCAGGATTGTATGTATTGGAGGTAGATCCATTGAAAGGTCTTTGATAGTTATTTACGGCATTGGCTTTCTCATTCAACACTCCTCGAAAGGCAGATATGGTAGGACAATTTTCAGTTGTGTGAATGTTGCAATCACAGATGCCGCAAACAATTTCATTAACCTTCTCCTTCTTTCCTTCCATGGCCTCGACTCTTCGCATGAGATTAGTCACTTTAAAATTTACATCATCCTCTTCTTTCAGGTGATATACTCCACCTTTCTCCTTAGATTGAGTTGGCCTAGGCATGGTGTTTGATTTTGGGTAATGGTCCCATGATTGTGCATTCTCGGCAAGTCTATCGAAGTAATCCCATACCTCATCGACTTCTTTATTCATGAATTCTCCATTACACATTGTCTCGACCAATTGGCGCATGGATGATGTCAATCCATCATAAAAAAAATTTGTAATGCGCCACATTTCAAAACCGTGTTGTGGGCATGAACTGACAAGATCCTTGAACCTTTCCCAACATTGGTAGAATGTTTCATCTTCCTTTTGGGCGAAGTTCATGATTGCTTTTCTGAGGGTAATCATTTTATGGTGTGGAAATTTTTTTTTTATGAATTCCCTCTGCAAATCATTCCATGTGCCAATGGATCTAGGACGCAGTGAATGTAACCACGTCTTGGCCTTTTCTTTCAAGGAAAAAGGAAAGAGCTTCAACCTGATTGTATCCTCGGATACATTGGGAAAGTATAAGGTGGCTATAATCTCATCGAACTCTTTCAAATGTAAGTATGGACTTTCTGATTCAAGCCCATGGAATTTAGAAAGGAGTTGGATAACTCCTGGCTTGATGTCCATCTGTCCTGTGTTTTCAGGAAAAATCATGCATGAGGGCGTACTCACCCCCGCTAGTTGTAAATAATCCCGTAAAGTACGAGGCGGGGGTGCTTGATGCACCTCATTCTCATCCATATGTTGAGGTAGTGCTTAAGGTTGATTTGCAGTCATAACCTCATGTACTTCCTCATCCATATGTTGAGGTAGTGCTTGAGGTTGATTTGCAGCCATAACCTCAATTAACTCAGGGGAATTCGGGGGGTGTCTAGTCCTGCGATGGACAGTCAACCCCTTAACTAATCCTCCTTCAGTCAAGAGACGTCGAGTGTCGTCACGGGCCCACTTGGGCATGAATGACTCACAGCCCTCAATCAAATCCTAAATCTAATCCTAAGAAAGAAAATATGAATCTAGAAAGAAAAGAGGGTTGGAAGGAGATTACCAAATTGGAGTCCTTAAGCTAAAGACCTGCAAAATAAAACAAAATAAGTTAGTTTCTAATTAGAAGAAATTTCTAAAGCAAATCAAATCTAAAGAGTTAGAAAATCTAGCAAATCAGAAAGAGTTTACCAAATTAGAAGTTCTATCTTAACAACCTACAGAATAGGAAATATGTTAGTCCTATGAATTAAATAAAAAATAAAATTAAAATTAGTAAAATCCTAATCTTAAACTAACTCTAAATCCAATTAAATTCATAAAATCGTAGCCGTCAATTTCCAATCTAAAGAACGGCGCTAAAACTTGTTCACTCCCAAGTATAGGGTTGTGATGTAGTAATAAACTCGGTAAGACGGAGGTCGAATCCCAAGGGACTGGAACTTGTACGTTATCTGAAACTAAGTAGAAATAGAACTAGGATAAGATGAAATCTAAATCGATTGTAATTTGAAGGAATAATGATGAAATATTAATCTAAACTGAGAAGAAAATTCAGAGAAAGGAAACTAGGGATTCAGAGGATCCACTTATAGAGATCAGGGAGAACTATACTTGATTCATGAAAATCAACTGAACTTCCTTTGATGTAGTTTTCAAGAGATGAAAGGTATATGAATTAGAATGGATTCCATCACCAAACCATGCCCAGGAGACAAAGCAAACAACAGAATTAAACTAATTACCAACCAATTAACATGTTTATGAAGGTTAGGAAGGGGTACCGTCATCCGACCATGCCCAGGAGACGATGGTGAACAACAGGGCTTCCTAACGTCATAAACATAAAAAGGAAAAGAACATGCTCAAAGCCATTGCAGACCCATTGTAATTTCAGTCACAACAGACCATTAAAGACTGAAAACATTCCCTTAATTAAACCCAAATCAACATCAATTCAGTTTAAACAAAGGCACAAGCAATAGGTCCTCCCATCACGCTACAAGCTTCACCTCTTAGCCCTAGCTAAGAGGTTTAGCCACACATGAGTGGACTAGATCTAAAATAAATAAAATAAAACAAATAAAAAAATAAACTTTTTTTTTTCTCTCTCTCTCACGTCTCCACCCGAGCTCCAATCCGTCACCTCCCTTCAGCTTCTGGATGATCCTTTTCTCCTTTCTCTCTCTCCTTTATATAATTCTGGAAGTGGTGGCTGGAGTCCAGCACAAGCTTCTCTTCCGCGATCGGGCTTGCAAACGGAGGACTCTGCTTTCCGCCGTGAAATCAGAAGCAACAGTTTACGCATCTGCGATGATGGGTGAGCCTAGGATTGATGTCAGACAAGAAATCTGACCCGTCCATTGAATTCCTCTCGGAATTCCAGTCAGATAGGAGTGTTTTTGCTTGGGTTTAGTGTGGTCCATCGCATCACATTTTTCCACCATCTGTCTGCCTTTTGTACGATCAAAACTGATATTTGATGTATCCTAAAATTTCTCCACCTAGGCCGTGTTTATGGGGACATTTCAAGCCTGATGGACGGTCCTGATTATCAATATCATCGACCCAGGTGGCCCACGAGAAGTTGTCCGCAAGCTCTGTTGCGAACAGCGTCTTCGCTGTCGTGCGCTGTGATGGTCGGTGGACCTCACAGAGTCATTCTTAATGAAATCCACTCCGTCCGTTGGTCTCAGGACGAAAAACCGTACAGAAAAGAGTGTTTTTTAAGCGAAATCGATGCGGCCCACTTGCTCTTTTGTACCGCCGTCCATCTTGCGTTTGACGGTGGAAAACCGAAATTCGTGATATCTTGAAATTATGCCACCTAGGCATGGGTATTTGTCTCCCCACGAGACGAATGAACGGTCCAGATTGTTGATAATGGTGATGGCTGGGGCCCACTACACAAAAACGGACGGACAGCGTCCGTCCGCTGTCTCCGTCTGGGAGAAGGATCGGGTCAGCGCCCGTGTTGATCGGGCGGCCGGTCCAGTGCACTGCGGCTGTGCACATACCGCATGTACATGCGCTGTACATGCGGGGTCCACCGTGATGTTTGTGAGAAATCTGTACCATCCATCCTTTTCCCCATCCAATTTAAGACGCTGACAACGAAATTGAAGTATATCTGGATATCAGGCGGGCCCCAGATGAGTGATTTGTGGGCTGATCTATCCGTTGGGCTGCTTCCACAAGGATCCATCGGCCAAAATTCAACGTGTACGATTAATTTATGGTCCTGAAGCCATGTATGGAGTTTTGAGCCAAGCGGATGGTGGGAACACTGTGATCTTGCATTCTGGCTGACTTTCGGGCCACTTGAGCTTCAGTTTCTTGATTTTTTCGGATCTCAGCTATGTAAAATCGTCGATCCCAATCCCCAGGAGTCCGTCCCCTGCTTTTGTGACATCGGAGTGCCAAATCCACGCTTTTAATACCTAATTTCAGTTTAAGCTCCTGATTGCATCTTGCAACAAAACACAATTAAAACCGAGCGTTAAACAGTATCATACCCATAAATCCAGGTAATAAATGGGGTCTAATGTATAATATTTGACCCTAAACACAACCCTCAACCAGCATTTTGCTAGTCCCGAGCAAAATATGCGAAAAATAAGTTGAGAGTTATAGGGTAATTCCTATGAACTCGAGTGATTTTTGAATGAAATAAACCAGATGCTAGAATTTTAAAATTCATAAATGTTGATTATCAATTTCTCCTGGCCTCTCATGCTCGGTGAATTTCATAATCAAGTTCAAATATTAATCCATAAACTAGAATAATTTTAAACATTGAGTTCCATGGGTGTATAGTGAAATCTCAGCCTATCATCATTAAGCGATCAAATTGTCGATTTCATGATATCATTAGTAATTAATCAGAAATTCATAACAACCATTACCTAAACCAGTACTTTGCCTCACAGATCACCGCATCAGCCTGTGCACTCTTTTTTTTTTCTTTTTTTTTTTCGCTGGTTCAATCCCCACTGCTTTTGTGTGTCCCATCATGAGGTGTATGTTATATTCAAATCGTCCATCTATTTGGTGAGCTCGTATTAAGGCTTGAGATTAAAAATAAGACAGATCTAATTATCAAGTGGACCACACTGTAAAAGTAGTGGGGGATTGAACGTCTACCATTAAAACCCTTTTAGGGGTCACAGAAGTTTTGGATCAGTATGAAATTTGTTTTTCTTGTTCATCCAGGTCTTTGTAACCTTATGACTAGATTTGATGGAAAATAAATGTCATGGTGGCCCTATGAAAATTTTAGCGGTGAAAATCAATTTTCCCCCTGCTATTTGTGGTGTGGTCCAGTTGATCTTTGGACATGATTTATATATATATATATATATATATATATATATATATATATATATATATATATATATATATAATGCTTTGAAATGACTTCCAAATATGGATGACCATAGAGGATATAATAAATACATAATTGTGGGGCCCATGTAACGTTGATATCTTTTGAGCCGTTCGTACAACTTGGAGATCGAGGAACGCCCGCGCTCGTCTTCGTACACCAGCCAATCCGCTTCCGAAAGGATTGGAGGCATTTTGGTCCATTGAAAAGTCGCCAGTACACCAGGGGCCTAGTTTGGTATATTAAGTTTGGACTGGGCGTTATAAGGATGCTGGCTTAAATGTGAGGCGTACGGTAGAAAAAAACCTCATGGAACGCTCCAATGGAGAGGGAGTACAGTAGAGCTGGAAGTACCGTAACATGGTGAAGCCACGTGGTAAAGCGATGCATCTGTACGTCCACCCATGTAGGGAACGCCACGGATGGCTGACATTTTAAAAATAAAGCCCATTGGAAATACCTATTCTTGACTCTTTCTACCGTTCATCCCACTTCATATCTGATCCTTCACCGTATTTAAATTTATTTTCCATTGTGCATCCACCGGTCACAGATAGGATTGTCTATCAGGTGTGATTTTTGAGACGAACCATCCATAACAGGCCTGCAGATGGACGGACTCTATTCACGCATCACCAAGGCAAGTGCAGTGTACGGAGATGGCTTTACCAAACTCTGGCTCTTGCTGCTCCTCTGCATTATTACGGCCAGTCTCCTTCCTCCCTGACTGGAATGTTTTTTGCAACTGGATCTAACGGTTTTAGTACCAAATTAGATTTTTGAGTATCCTACATCTGTCTTTCCATCGAATATGTGGAAGGTTGATAGGTATCAATCGAGACCATTCAGTAGCTTATCCTGCTTTAGATGGTAGCTTGAAAACTAACTTTGAACAGATGGTCTCGATCGGTAGACTTTGTGCAGCTCATAAAAATATTATTGACGTGTACGTACGTTTGCAAAATCTTTGCAAAATGTTTGACGCTTTCCCATGCAAATGCAAACATTAATTTGTACATAGCAAGCAAGCATGGATCCACAATCTTCTTCCCTTGAGGGCCCAATTGGAGAAGAATACTTCTCAATAGATGTTGATTGTTGGGTGGACTTGGTCCTCATCCGACATGGAAGTAATGGCTTATTTTCTCATCATTGTAAAATGAGTGCAAGGACAAAAGCTAAGCCATGTCTCCTACACCACCTTGTTTAAATCAACCATCAAGTCTGACTACCAAGATGGCAATTGGCAACTATGAGCTAAATAAGTTTTGAAAAAAAAAAAAAAAGAAGCTCCTCACACTCTAAATAATAATAATAATAATAATAATAAAATAAGTGCAAGGAAAAAAGCGACGCCCCATCTCCTCCACCACCTTGTTTAAATCAACTGTAAATTTTGATTTTGCATGACTAGGCTCAGCCCATCAATATTTTCTTTTCTTTCTTCTCCTTTCTCACCTCTCATCTGAACTTGCCGTGAATAACGTTTTCTGTGTATACTGGCAACTTGGCTAGCCATCTCATGACACAAAAGTATGGCATACTACTGCCCATGTTGTTGGGCCCCACTAAGGGTCAAGTGGTGTGGACCCTGTTATGGGAAGATCCGAGCTCCTCATGATTCCGAGGCCCTTCGGCATGTTAATCCGATCAAAAGAATCGAAGCCGCTCGGCTTAGACAAAGGTCGACGAAGCTCATTTCTGCCAGTCGGAAACTCTACCTATTGAAAGGTCTGAGCCGATTCCATACTCCGAGGCGGAGGTTGAGGCGGATGTCCCTCAAGCTGAACTTAGAAACTACCATAAGATGACAAGGCCGATAATGTCGCTCGCCAATACGCACGATGCGCGTATCATATATTATGCAATCCTTAGATTGCATGCAGTATCTCCATGATCTTCAAATCTCCCTGATTGAGGGAATCGTGCCGTGATTAATGGGCGCGGATCATCATACAGTCAGGTATAAATACATGAAGACGCCATTGCTACAGGTACGCAACATCAGGCGCTCTCCCCCTACCCTTCAAATTAAGACCCCGATTCCCTTGACCTGACTTAGGCATCGGAGGGTCCCCTGGCTTAGCCGGGGTCTCCTTTGCTCACCCTTTGTGCAGGACTAGGGTCTATTCAAGGAGTGGAGAGCGGTCGAGATTTTGACCTCAACAGACCCAATGCCTTTGTTAACGAATTGAAGTGCCTGTTAACACCTGTATCTCAGGCATGCACGTGAGCTTGCAAGTAATTTTCGCTATAAGTACCTAACCAACCTCTCACTCAAATCTATTTTAGAAATGGTATATATATATATTTTTAAAAAATTTAAAAAAATTCATTGACTAAGGTTGTGGAAGGACTATTTGATTTTTCATTTCCTATATATGTAAATACCTATAAATATTTCATTATTACTCCTTACCCTTATTTCAAAAAATCTCTCTTGCAATTATCTCAGGCCAATGAATAGAATATCACTTAAAAAAATAAAAATAAATAAATAAATAAATAATAAAAAAGAGGACTGACTTAAATTTGTGGGCAACACCATGCATTTGATGGGTTCCCTATAGGTTATGGGCCGGATATCGCAAAAATCAATCGTATACTAAACTCAGGTGGACCATACCATTTAAAATCATGTGAAGACATGCTTAAAACATATAAAAGCACTTGGTGGGCCCACCTAAAATTTGGATGCGACTGAAACTTGGTCTGACCCCTCATCTAAGTGGGACACACATAATGGATGGGCTGGATTTGTGAACCACATCTTGGAGGGCCTAAATAATTATTATGAATATTTTAATGGGAGGGTAACCCATCTAAACTTTTGTATGTGGTATGGCCCACATAAGTCATGGATTGACTTAATTTTTAAGCTCAAGCCCCACCATGGAATGATGCATCTGATTGATGGGGTAGATGTTTGACATGCATCACATGGGGCCCACACAGCTCAACGTCATGGGAAGTTCCCATGAGGTTGACCCACACCACATACAAAAGTTGACAGGGGTTACCCTCCATTAAAACATTCATAATCATTCGTTGGGCCCATCGAGATGTTTTTCACAAATTCAGCCCATCCATTATGTGTGTCCCACTTGGATGAGGGGTCACGCATCGAAATTTCAGGTGGGCCTCACCAAGTGCTTTTATATAATTTAGGCATGTCTTCACATGATTTTATATTGTATGACCCACCTAAGTTCCATATACAATTGATTTTTGAAATATCCCATAATTTAAAGGGAACCCAACAAATGTACGGTGTTGATAGTCAACACGCATGTTGCCCACCTAGCTCAACTTGAGCTTGACTAACCCTTTTCCATATATATATATATATATATATATATATATATGGAAAATGTACTATGCGCTCGACCTCATGATAAGCTCCCATGAGGTCGAGCTGTGTGGGCCCCACCGTAATGCGTTTCGACCATCAACACCGTGCATTTGATGGGTACCCTTCAAATTATGGGATATCCCAAAAATTAGCTGTATACGGAACTCAGGTGGGCCATACCATCTAAAATCATGTGAAGACACCGTTAAAACATATAAAAGCACTTGGTGGGGCCCACCTGAGTTTTAAATGCTGCTGAAACTTGGTTTGAACCCTCATACAAGTGGGACACACATAATGGATGGGATGGATTTGCAAACCACATCTCGGTGGGCCCAAAAAAATTATTATGAATGTTTTAATGGTGCACGGCCCCTCTCCACTTTTGTATGTGGTGTGGACCACACAAGTCATGGATTGACTTGATTTTTGAGACCTAGGCCCACAATGGAATGGTGCATCTGACTGATGGGGTAGATGTTCGAAACGCATCACGGTGGGGCCCACAGAGCTCGAGCTCATGGGACGAACTCTCGGTGGGCCACACCACATACAGAAGTGGAGAGGGGCTGTGCACTATTAAAACATTCATAACCATTTTTTAGGGCCCACCGAGATGTAGTTTGCAAATCCAGCCCATCCATTATGTGTGTCCCACTTGAATGAGGGTTCGCACAAGTTTCAGCGCATGCAAAACTCAGGTGAGCCCCACCAACTACTTTTATATGTTTTAATGGTGTCTTCACATAATTTTAGATGGTATGGCCCACCTGAGTTCTGTATATGGCTGATTTTTGGAATATCCCATAATTTAAAGGGTACCCATCAAATGCACGATGTTGATGGCTGACACGCATCACGGTGGGGCCCACACAGCTCGACCTCACAATAAGCTTATCGTCAGCTTGAGCACACTGTACCTTTTCCCTATATATATATATATATATATATATATATATATATATATATATATAGGGAAAAGGTACTATGTGCTCGACCCATGAGTCTGTCCCATAAGGTCGAGCTGTGTGGGCCCCACCGTGATGTGTTTCGAACATCTACCCCATTAGTTCGATGCACGATTCCATCGTGGGCCTGGGTCTCAAAAATCAAGTCAATCCGTGACTTGTGTGGGCCACACCACATACAGAAGTGGAGGGGCCGTGCACCATTAAAACATTCATAATCATTTTTTTGGGACCATCGAGATGTGGTTTGCAAATCCAGCCCATCCATTATGTGTGTCCCACTCGTATGAGGGTTCAGACCAAGTTTCAGTAGCATTCAAAACTCAGGTGGGCCCCACCAAGTGCTTTTATATGTTTTAACGGTGTCTTCACATTATTTTAGATGGTATGGCCCACTTGAGTTCCGTATACGGCTGATTTTAGGGATATCCCATAATTTAATGGGTACCCATCAAATGCACGGTGTTAATGGTCGACACGCATCACAGTGGGGCCCATACAGCTCGACCTCACGGGAGCTTGTCGTGAGGTAAGCGCATAGTACCTTTTCCCTATATATATATATATATATATATATATATATATATATATATATATATATATATATATATATATATATATATATATATATATATATATATATATATATATATGGAAAAGGGTTGGTCAAGCTCAAGTTGAGCTAGGTGGGCAACATGCGTGTTGACTATCAATACCGTACATTTGTTGGGTTCCCTTTAAATTATGGGATATTTCAAAAATCAGTTGTATACGGAACTTAGGTGGGTCATACAATCTAAAATCATGTGAAGACATGCCTAAATTATATTAAAGCACTTGGTGGGGCCCACTTGAAATTTCAATGCGTGACCCCTCATCCAAGTGGGACATACATCATGAATGGGCTGAATTTGTGAAAAGCATCTCGATGGGCCCAACGAATGATTATGAATGTTTTAGTGGAGGGTAACCCCTGTCAACTTGTTCCATGGTGGGGCTTGGGCTTAAAAATTAAGTCAATCCATGACTTATGTGGGCCATACCACGTACAAAAGTTTAGATGGGTTACCCTCCCATTAAAATATTCATAATAATTATTTAGGCCCTCCAAGATGTGGTTCACAAATCCAGCCCACCCATTATGTGTGTCCCACTTAGATGAGGGGTCAGACCAAGTTTCAGTCACATCAAAATTTTAGGTGGGCCCCACCAAGTGCTTTTATATGTTTTTAGCATGTCTTCACATGATTTTAAATGGCATGGTCCACCTGAGTTTAGCATACGACTGATTTTTGCGATATCCCATAACCTAAAGGGAACCCATCAAATGCATGGTGTTGCCCACAAATTCAAGTCGGTCCTCTTTTTTATCCTTTTTTTTTTTTTTTTAGAGATATTCTATTCATTGGCCTGAGATAATTGCAAGAGAGATTTTTTGAAATAAGGGTAAGGAGTAATAATGAAATATTTATAGGTATTTACATATATAGGAAATGAAAAATCAAACAGTCCTTCCACAACCATAGTCAATGAATTTTTAAATTTTTTTTTTTAATATATATACCATTTCTAAAATAGATTTGAGTGAGAGGTTGGTTAGGTACTTATAGCGAAAATTACTTGCAAGCTCATGTGCATGCCTGAGATACAGGTGTTAACAGGCACTTCAATTCGTTAACAAAGGCATTGGGTCCACACCGCTTGACACTTAGTGGGGCCCAACAACATGGGCAGTAGTATGCCATACTTTTGTGTCATGAGATGGCTAGCCAAGTCGCCAGTATACACAGAAAACGTTATTCACGGCAAGTTCAGATGAGAGGTGAGAAAGGAAAAGAAAGAAAAGAAAATGTTAATGGGCTGAGCCTAGTCATGCAAAATTAATATTTACGGTTGATTTAAACAAGGCGGCGGAGGAGATGTGGCGTAGCTTTTTCTCTTGCACTTATTTACCCCATGATTGTCAATTGCCATATTGGCATGAAGACTTAATGGTTGATTTAAACAAGGTGGTGGAGACATGGCTTAGCTTTTGTCCTTGCACTCACTACGCCAAAATCGCAGATTTGCGACGGACCAAATCTGTCGCAAAACCAAATAAACGACGGATTTCGTCCGTCACTTGGTCTGTCGCTGTTTACTGGGTCGTTTTTTTTTTCCGACGGATAAAATCCGTCGTTTAATTTGCGACGGATAAGGTCCGTCGTTTCATCTGCGACGGATAAGATCCGTCGCAAAAATAAAAAATCCGTCGCTGATATTCGAAAAAACCCACTTTTATTATTCGTCGTGAAAATTATTACCGACGGATTAGGTCCGTCGCTAACGTGAGTAGCGACGGACCCAAATCCGTCGTTTATTTCTTTTTCAGAAATTTGCGACGGATTTGGTCCGTCGCTAAAATATCTGTGAATAAAAAAATAAATTCGTAGATTTTTTATTTATTTATTTATTTATTTGAATCTTACACCTGATAGTCATTTAAAAAATAATGCACACGATTTTTTAAATAAGAATCCTATTCACAAAATTGATAGATACACAGCTTTCCTAGAACTTCCTTTCAATACAATAGTACCAGATTACAAAATCAAATTCTCGAGATTTCCTAATGCAGGCAGAATTGAACTAGAAATTTGATTTCCATGAGAGGTAAAAGTGTAAGGTTTCTTAAATTACCTAAAGTAGAAGGGATTGGACCTGTCAGACTGTTATTTAACAATGACAACTGAACCAAATTCTTGAGATTTCCTAATCGTGCGGAATTGAACCAGAAAATTTTGATTGTTATAGAGGTAGAGGATTGTCACTGGTTAAGTTACCTAAAGATGGAGGAATAGGCCCAGTTATTTCATTAGACGAGATGTAGAGCTCTGAAAGGTGAGAAAGGTTAGCCATTGAAAGAGGTACTCCAGAGAGATTATTCATGGAGATACTGAGGGAGACGAGTCTGGAAAGAGTGCCAATATCACCTGGGATGGTTCTAGTGAGTGGGTTGTCATTGAGATTGAGACGGAAGAGGTTTGGAAATGAGGAGAAGCTCAAGTTATCAAGCTTACCTTGCAAGCCTGCACTCTGTAGGCTTATCTCTATTACGCTTCCAAGGCCGTTGCAGGAGATCCCATATCATTTGCATAGAGAGATTGTGGTAGCACTAGCATTAGCAGATGGAAGTGACCATGAATGGAGAGCTTGTGGTGAGAAGATGTCGGCTTTCCATTCCAAGAGAGCCTCTCGCTTCTTCGAGTGTGGATGTTGTTCATTTGTTGTAAAGGCATTGGAAGAAAGAAATTCTAATATTAAAAGAAGAAAAGCAAGAGAGATTTTTGTATGGCCATGGCTGTTGTTGCTTATGGTCTATTGCAAACTTACGATGGATGGGTATTTATAGGAGGTTGATCGTACTGACAAGAACACCTTGTCTTACTCTTCTCGAAAAAAGGAAAAGAAAAAAAAAGAAAAAAAAGAAAAAAAGAAAAAGAAAAGAGAGTTAATTGATAGAGGCACTTGAAAAATATGACCTTGCTAGTAGAAAATGCATGTGAACACAATCTAAAACTCACACTTTGAAAAATGGGATGTGATTGGACCCAGTCGATTGTTATTGTACAATTGAAAAGTATGAATGCTCTTAGAAAGCGCATTTAGTCGGTTGGAGCCCTGACTGTAGGGCTCACAAGTGATGTATGTAAATCCAAAAATGAAACCGACTCAAATCTTAGAGAGCTAAAAAAATCCCTCCACATGTATTAGAAATGTTTCAACACAAATCGAGGCCTCAACACTGCAATTATAAACAATATCACACCCGAGCAAGAGATGTGCGAGTGTGCCTTTTGGAGATCATAAACTATAGCCATATTTACGAAGACCGACGGTGAATGTGATTGGGACAATAACAGATTCCGGTCCATATTTTTGTTGAGCAGGGAGAGATAAGGGTCCGCAAAGTACATCCAAATGCACAACATCAATCGTTGTTTGGATCAAAAAGGGTTTAGGCCTTAAAAGCCCCTTCGAGTTTGCATCCAACAGGCCCTTTGAAACTGTTCTTGTTGCACGTTTGGACCAATCAAACAAGATCTAACTCTTTAAAACTAAGACCCATCTCTTTTTACACTTTTCTGTAATGAGAATTTCAAACTTAAGATGTTCCAAAACTCAAAAGTCGGGATTCATACAAACATAAACACGACCTGAGATGTTCTAAGAAGGCTTAGAACTTTTTAACATCTGATTTAACATAGACTATTACTCACAATTTCGATAGACCATTACTCACAATTTCTGTACCAATGAAAATAAGAGTAGCTTAGGGTGCAGTTGGTTGCACCAAACATCATGAAATTCGATTTATACCATTGAAAACTAACCTTCCACTTGAATCTTGCCAACCACTTTCTTTGCCACTCCATATATTCACTTGTATCCAATCATATCATGGCTGCCTCCTACAACAATGTCAGCAAAAAAATGAAAATAGCTATACAGTTAAAAGAACTGTTGTAATATAGAACTCTCTCTGGCCATTAAAAAAAGACGGGATTTATTTTTTTTTAAAAATCCATACCGCTTTTGCCTAGATTTTTGCATTTTCCACCACCTGCATAAACATAATAAAGATGAGATCCAAAATGAAGCTCTAGCTAAACCATCAAGAACCCAAATTTCTCAGTTTAAAAATGACGAATAGAGTCACAATAATTACAAAGTAGACTGCAACTCAATCCAATACTGAAAATCAGAAACCCTTGATGGGGTCTACTCCAAAGGCTTCCAAAACCAAGCCAAATGAACATGAAAACCTAGCCATCAACAAGCTCGTCTGTCCTCCTACACCATACTGAAAACAGAGACCATAGCAGCACACGTTGCAATTCAAAATTTAGTATGGTGCACTTTATATTTCATAGTAGAGAAAAAAAAAATTTGAAAGGATGATGTCACCTGAATTGCATCATCTAAGACATGAAACAAGACAATCATTACAACATGTAAAAGAAGGCAATAACAAATTGACCTAACACATGCAGTCACCAAAATACCCTTCACTTTCCTTCAATCTGCAAATAGTGAAGACATACCTTTTGCATTTTCTGATCATACGAAAAGAGACTTCCCGAGCTGTACCAGGGCATGATCTGAACCTCCCCAGTGCTCATGGAACCAATAGGCCTGCCATAAACTTCGGAGGACCGTCATACTTGTAGCTCCTACCTGCATTCAAATCATAATTCGACTCAATAAAATTGATGGCTATGCTTTTTTCTTCTGAATGTTTTAAAAACTAGAATTAAGTAGTGAAGCATAGTAGACAACTGGTGAGTTTTGTGGTTAAAATAACCTTGGAAAACCATCTTTCTAGTGTTTTGGATGTCAAGCCATCAGATCACCAGAACTTTCTACCTAAACAATCCAATTCAAAGAGAATATCTTTGTCTGATCCACTGATGTGATTTCCATTTTCAATTTTTATTTTTATTTTAATATGAAAAGTAAAAATGAGAAATCCTAGTTGATTTATGCATAAAAATAAAAATTTAAAAACACTATCTTTAACAAGTTGACTTTACCTATGTTTTTACTGTCTCATCCCCACTTAGAATAAAGACAGACTGCTTCAGTTGAAGCATTTATAGCATTAATCTGTAAAAGATGGTTTCCATGGTCAATAGTTAATAGTGAAATTAAGTTACAGGTTAACAAATTGAATGTGAGATTGACCATACCTATACATTCAATTCATGTCAAGCCAAACAAGTGTTCGCAATCCCAATTGGGCGATTGTTCCATAGCTTCAACATTTGTCCTTATTTGTTGTCCCGAAATAATATCCACAATTAAAAATCCAGTCACAAGATTCACAACCATGACTTGTGATGCTTGTTTTTCGAAGATGAAGAGCGATTAAGGGTAATCACCGGGAAAATAATACAGAAAGAAGAGATTAACATGACAGTGGGTTCAGAAAGCAAGCAATATATTAAGAAATTGTTTCATGAAGAGGCCACATGAAAGGCTTCCTCCATGTGTTTGGTGACATATACTCTTGGGCAACATATTGCTAGGGAATTTTGGCAAATGCAAATTTGTTTGGATACTTTCCATGCAAAGCAGGCCATTAGTTACCGATGCATGTGTTCATGTTTGAAGTATTGAATGTAGGCTTTTGCCATTTTACAGATAATGGACATTCTCAAATTAATCAGTGAAGAACTAAATGGAGAAGCTGGTCTTATTTCACGGAAATGAAGGTACTAATGGCCTTTTTTTGCTAGCGTTTGGCAGACATCAACATCACCAGCCTCACTTGGTAGTTTTTCTACTATCAAATCGTTTAGATATAAAACCCTGAGCAATTTAAAGCCTCTGTAAAGAAACTTCTATTACTCATTCCAGCCTTCCTTTATCTTGGGGAAGAACATAACTGAGCAAAAGTGCCAAATGGAGCAATTTCGGTGTTTTGAACAACATGGCCTACTTAATGGAAAGCTTTGTTCTTGCAAGTTATGCTATATTGACACATGTGGTCAAGTTGTTGTGCAAGGCTCCACCCACATGTGAGCATAGCAAACCTAACCCAGAACTTATGCCTAGGTCCAAGAATCAGGTTGGTCGCAAACTAGGTGAACCAAACATATATCAAAGATATGGGATTGCTAGCATTTAATCTATATCTATAGCCTATCAGATGATCAAAGTTTGATTCATGGGGAGCTAGACCAATTTTATCAATATTCACCAAGTACCTTTTATCAATTTCAATACATTTCCATTGAAAAAATGGTAGGAAATTAAAATATTTTCTTGTGTAGTTCAGTATCTATCTTACATGTAGTGTTGGGACCATGCATATCTTTTTCTTTATTTCTTTCTTCTTCTTTTTTTTAAAAAAAAAAAAAAAAAAAAAAAAAAACTGAAACAATAACCTCTTGAGATGCACAAAAAACCAAAGAGAGATCAATGACATTTGCCAAAAGACTTGTCAAGCTACCAAAATATCATTTAAAGTTTAGAGGATCTCATACCATGAACATTTGAGGTAGAGGATGAAAAGACTTGCATGTCACAAACATTAGCACATTGACTAATGCATTGATGAACAACAAAGACTCACATGTCACAAACAGTAAAGAAGGAACTCTGAAACAATGCATTGATGAACAATAAAAATTCACATGCCATGGACATTAGTATCTTGATATTCTAATGTTGGAGATGTCAGAATCTTTTGAATTTATTGGTAAGGACTATAACTAACAGAGTAATATGAAACAGAATATGGTAGCTCAATCAAGTGTGGAACAGTGAGAACCAGATTATAAGTATCATGCGGCTTTAACTATTTTGAGGTTCATCCATACAAAATTACAAGTATGAACACATTAGCTTCTTCTTTCTTTTTATAACAATAAGTTTGAACACATTGGCATTATTGCCAACAACGAAATTCCTTGACCAAACTATTTCCTAATCTCATGTGCAAAAACAAACCAGGTTGCGATTGACTACAATTTCACTATGGGAGAATCTCTAGTGGCAGAGACATAAATCTGCATGTTTCTCCAAATATCAATTTGTGGAAATGACTACAAAGAATCCCGTTACTGTAAAAAGCTGAAATTATTACTGGCTCAGCCAACACACATGGGCTTTTATAGCATCTATTGTATCTGCATACATATGAGGCCCATAACAAAATCGATACCCTCTATATGTCCATGAAAAGAAGTTTTTGAGTGCATCATGTATCTTGAAAAGGAGGTGATAAGACCTATTTAAAACCAAAAAAAAAAAAAAAAAAAAAAACAAAACAAAAACAAAAACAAAAACAAAAACAAAAACAAAAAAAAAAAAAAGACCCTACAAACTCTCATCCAAAACATTCAATATATATATATAAGGATTTTTATGCACCAAGGAGCACACTGTATCCGGTATTGAACTGTCCAAACAGGGACAATTTAAGGATTTTTATGCACCAAGGAGCACAATGTATCTATGCCTGGCCACATAAAAACCCTTAAATGGGTAACTGATTGTCTTAATCCATATACAATCACATCAAAATTTGGATGGCATGAAAACATTAAGATGGCATTTGATAAAATTAATTAAAGGCTCATCAACTGTTATCTAATGTTTTTAATAGTGTGGATTGTTGTAAATACACAGGCATTGGATGGGTCTAAATGCTTATGATAATGTTATGCTTATGGGCCTCAGCAAGAAAATCCAATCCCATAAAGTAGGTGATCCACTTATTAGAAGGGCCACACCGCACATTGAATCCAGGTGGTTGGCTAATTTTAATTCAAAGTGTTCATTCTCCTATGATCGGCCCACACCATATGTGGATCGAAGATGACATGTCATGCTCAGCTAATCAATGGCCCATGTTTCATCCTTAAGAGGATAAATGATGGACTTTTGAGATTTACAAAACCACTCCTACAAAGAGTCCATCCATCGGTCCAATAATGATGCATAATTATCTAATCTGTGGTGGGATGGGGTCGTCCGCCATTAAAAACTTTACAAATTGTATGGGGCTCACATTATTTTATTTTATTTTTTTTGCATAGGCCACCCATTCCAATCATATGATGCGACCTATCAAGATGAACAGACACTCCAAAATTCAGGCCATTCCCAGACTCTAGTAGGCCATGCCACATGACTTTAGATATTTTGAGCATGATTTTCCCTGATGAGGCCAACCTGAATTTTGGGACAAAGAATATTTTAGGAAAACAAGGAGAATATGAGGGATTACACGTGATGGACGGATTGGATGTCATGCACACATCACAAATGGGCCTCACACATCACATTAAGCCTCCAAATAAGATCTTGAATCATGTTTCCAAAGCCACAATTGCCAATAATCATCCCCATTGACACTTGGAGTGCACTTTAAAAAGAGTACTCACCTAACACATGGTAACAAGCCAGACACTGTGTGAGATTAGAGCCTTTCATCATGCAATGGCAACAATGTAGATACCACATGTAGGAAATCGGGCTTATGTATCGAGGCAGTGTCACACACAGACACAAAACTAATGAACAGCTAGATGAAAGAAACATATGTGGCCCACCCAATGGTCATAATATATGCCCCATTTGAGACAGATTTGAATCTACACGGTGAGGATTGCTCGGCAATCGGATCTATCTTGCATGCAATAGAAGAACAAAATCTATACCATAATCATCAATTTCCTGATCAACAAGATCAAGCTGGAGCCTGAGGCATTGTAAATGGCCTCCTGTCATTATGGAAGGCGGAACATTCAATTGAAACTCTCTATAACCATCCACTGGAGCATTGCCAAGGCCCATAAATCCATGACAAATCACATATATCTTAAGAATTATTATCGTCACAAGTGCGACGATCCCCAACCCCGTCTACAAACACAAAACTCAAAGTGAAAAAGAGTAAAATTTATATATTTTCAGTTCCATCTACCATAAGTAATATTTCATCATGATACAGTTGAACTGTCCATCATGTGGGCTTCGTCGTGGAGATGGTCTGGCTCAAAAATAAGGCCACCCAACTCATCAGGCTGGTCACACATGTATTGGAGTGTGGACAGTACAGAAGTCCACATATCCAATATAGGAATGTGCCCACCTAACTAGGCCTGGTCCTATTTATGGTAAGGTCATCAAAACAAATGACAAAGGCGGCGGATGCGGACTCAATGGAAGTCCACTAATTCTTGAAAACAAAGACATGGTTATGATGCAAGAAAATACCGAGAAAGTTTGTTGAGGCCGGGTCGAGTATACCATCGTATAAATAAACATTGCTTTGATGCAAAAAAAAAAAAAAAAAAAAAAAAAAAAAAAAAAAGCATGTGCAAGCATTAGAAGTTGGGAGTGAATACAAAAGCAACAGAGCAAAAACACAATAATCAAGTAATTAAAAAATAATAATAAATAAATAAATACAAGTAGCGATGAAGCCCATCGAGTTGACATCAGTCATCAGACAATTGCCAACCACTGGAGGTTGCCTTGAACGCTGAGAGGAAAGGATGGAAAAACAAAGATTATATCAGATAGAACTAGTACTAAATAACCAAAAATTAATTGGTGCACACATTATTTCCCACTACCTAAAGACAATTGGCGGGAATCATGAAATTTGAATATTTAAAAGTCCATTTCAAAATACACAATAAGATTCCTGCCCACCATTGTTGGATGGTGGGAGATGTGCGCACACTGGGCGGGCACAACCTTTCCTTCTGCAAAATAGCCATTTGGGTCTCACAAACCCTAATAAATAAAACCAAATGCAAGTAAAAGGTTACCATCACACGCCTCTCAGGGACACTTTTTGGAATTCCGCTTTACTGCCTCATGCTCAATTTCCTCCGTAAATGAAATTCATGGCTCCTGGAATTAGAAGAGATCTCCCTTGCTATATGGAAATCAAATAAACTGAAGTCTCTCTGGAATTTGTTTGTCCTGGTTGCTATCTTTGGAACTAGCTTGTTTTTCTTATTAGGTTTATATTCAAACTGTAAAAGTTGTAGAACATGTGAAACAGATGATAAGAAAAGAACATACATCAATATGGTGATGCACACGTTTATGAACTTAATGAGTAGTAAGTTTCTTCAAGTTAAAAATCTATCAAAGAACTGAGAGAAAAAAAACATAAAAAAAAAAAATTTTGAAAAAAAAAAACAACGAAATTCCTACTCTGTGAGATGAAAAAAAAAACTACGCGGTTTGTAAAAGTCGATACTCAGAAATTTCTGTGTGGGAAAAATAAGAGATGATCCTACTAAGACTTGAATTCTATATTACTAGGATTTTTTTATATTAGAACTACTGCTCATTTAGCATATAGTATGAATTGTACATATTGAGCTACAAATTCACTTGTGATATTGTTGGAGAAGCATAGGGAATGACCAAATGGAGTATGGCTCTGGCTCCCTAGTAAGTTACCATGGTGTTGAGCTATGACGGTCCCATTGTGATGTGTGTATGACTTCCATGGCATCCATCTGGTGTGACCTCTCATGCATGTTCACCATAAAGTCCAAAAATTAGGAAGCCTAAAAAATTGAATGATTGACAACTCAAGTGGGGAACAATAAATCACACCTCAAATCTTAAACTCATATTGTGTAGCCCGAATTTTGGATATTCCTGATTTTTTAGATGCGCCTGATCTATTGGAATTGTGCCATGGAAAACCACTCGTGAAAACCATAGGTGGTCTTGTCTACAGGTCATGATAATCACGGGTCAACATGTCATGGTTCCATAACTAATATTTGGGAGTACTTTAAACATAAGTAAACCTAGGTTAAAGGAGAGATTCTTCTAGTTGTCCTTGAAAACTTGAGATTAGACACAACCAATTTAGTTAGTATATACATCACACGCATCATATATCACATGCATCATGTATACATCACATGCATCATATATATTTAATATATATATGAATATCATATCAACATGGGTTCCACTTGGGCTTACCACGTGCACATGATGTGCTATAAGGGTACTTGCATGGTGAAATAGGGGTGTTTGAATGGATGGACGGTTTGGATATTATCCACATACACCGTTCCTTCTGCAACTGAGGTTCATTGCACATTGTAAAAATTCTCATGCACGTGTATGTGCATTATATATATATATATATATATATATATATATATATATATATATATATATATATATACAATACAAGTCAGGGCACCTTTCTGGCGATGGTCGGCTGGGCCGAGCCATGTCATCGTGTGGGGTCCACTTACGTAACCCACCACTACTGCTGGGTGGGGCCCACCTGTGGATGCAGGATGCGGTCCACCAACATCTGCACGGGCCCCAAACCAGGGTAGCCCACCATCTTTTTGGTGAGGCCCACCTGCATTTGGTGAGGCCCACCTGCAGTTTGGTGACGCCCAGGTTAACTTTTGGTGAGGCCCAAAGTCTGCCTCCTTTACTGACTTGCAAATGCCCCTGTTTTAGTTGTTTTGGAGGTCATTCTCGGCCTTGACTCTCAGCTCAACCACGGCTCTTTTCCCGGCCGTTTCACACTCACGTCGATGCCCAAATGGTGGCATGGTGACTACCACTTCTCTCAGCCAAAGAACGGTTCGATCAGGGCCGTTTTCATGCCGAAAAATGGTCATTTCTCAGTCTGATTTTTGAGGCATGCAGCGAGCTCAACAGAGCCTACTTGTAAGCTGTCCCGAATCGAGTTTCAACCCCTAGTTTAAGGTTATTCCCACGCCATTGTGTGGCTCCAAACAAGGCCTGCTCTCAGGTCCGTTTCGGTCTTAATGTGGACAGATTGGATGGCATGAAAACACTAAGATGGTCCCACGTACATAAGTTTTGGGGAAATCTCAAAAAAAAAAAGAAAAAAAAAGGAGATTGCTCGTTGATAAAATTAATTAGAACTTGAAATTTTTTAGTAGAGATGGTCTTCTTTATGTGGATTACTTGAACCGAAAATATTTTTAAGAGGGAAAGAACGCCATTGGCCTATCTATATACTTAACAATTACACAAAAAACCCAACACCCAAAAAAAAAAAAAAAAAAAAAAAAAAAAAAAAAACAGGGGGTTTCAAATCATGGGGGTTTCAAATCCAGAGGGTTTCCAATCATGGGGGTTCCAAATCCAGGGGGTTTCCAATCGTGGCGCTGGGAGAGAGAGATTGAGAGAGAACCACCACCATCAATCGATTGAGAGAGAGATTGTGAGAACCATCGCTATCAATCAATTGAGAGAGAGAGAGAACGAGAGCATTACCTGATGTTCGTGAAGAGATCGACAGGAAGAGAGAGGTGGGAGAGATCTCTAGGGCCGGCGTTGGGAGAGGAACAGACGGAGAGTGTATGAGAGGGAGAGAGGAAAGGGGTCTCGTTTTAGGGCAAACGGATTGGCTACACGAGGCTGGTGGTCGGTGCTCTGTGGGCCCCACCATGATGTACGTGTTTCATCCATTCCATTCATCAATTTTTACAGATCATTTTATGGCTTTATACGAAAAATAATAGGGATATAAATCTTAGGTGGGCCACACCACAGAAAAAAAAAATGAATGGATATTCAACATTAAAATCCTCCTAAGGCCCACTGTACTGTTTATTTGAAATCCAATATGTTGATTTAGTCATAAAGACCCAGATGAATGGAAAAAATAATTATCGACTTGATCCAAAATTTTTATCACCCCAAAATGTTTTAATGGTCAAAATTCATTCAAAACTGTTTCCTGTAATGTGGTCCACTTGAGATTGAGATATAATTCATTTTTTTTCTTACATCATAAAATGATATATAAAAATAGATGGACGGCATGGATGACACACATACATCATGGTGGGCCCCACATAGCACCGAGTCAGGGGGAGTAGCCAAACCGTTCCCCCGTTTTAGGGGACGCGGATTAGATACCGACGGGTTTGGTAGCGAGAGTCGCCACCGAAGTGACGTCTGACTCACTGCGGGACCCCACTATGATGTATATGTTGTATCCACAACGTCCATTCATTTGGAGATATTATTTTAAGGCATGACCCAGATAACGAGGCAGATCCAAAGCTTTAGTGGACCCCACCAAAGAAAACAGAGGGAAGATTGATGCCCACCGTTGAAACCTTCCTAAGGCCCACCATGATGTTTTTTCAAAATCCAACCAGTTCAAAAGTTAAAAAAGACATTAAAGATGGGAAAACACAAATATCAGCTTGATCTAAAACTTTCATGGCCTTTAGAAGTTTTTAACGGTGGTGTCACTCTCCCCACTGTTTTCTCTGGTGGGGTCCACTAAATCTTTAGATGTGACTCATTCTTTGAGTCTTACCCTAAAATGATCTCTCTAGATGGATGGACGGCGTGGATACAAAACATACATCATGGTGGGGCCCACAGAACTTGGTGACGCCTGGCTACTCAACCTTTCAGTAGCCCATCCGCGCCTGTTGCGGGGACGTGGATTTCCTGCTTAGCCTTTCGCAGGAAGTTCCTGCCCAAGGATGTTGGGTGGGGCCCACTGCCATATTTGTGGGAAATCTAAACCGTTAATCTGTTTATAGAGCTCATTTTAGAAAAAGATGCCAAAAACGAAGTGTATCCAAAACTCAAGTGGGCCACACAAAATGAAACAATGGGGATTCAGTGAGAACCATTGAAACATTCTTACAGCCATAAAAAGCTTTGTTTCAGGCTTTCTTTTTTTTCTTTTATATTTTCACTTATTGCCAGTGTTAATGACCTTATAAACTGTTTGGATGGCATATAAACATCAAGGTGGAGTTCAGAAGGTTTCAACCGTAGGTATTTTTATCCCCACTGTTTTCCTCTCGTGTGACCCACTTGATTTTTGGATCCAACTTGTTTTTAGTCTCTTGTCCTATAATGATTTCTAAAAACAGATTAACGGAATAGATTTTCCAAACACATGGTGTTGGACCCTACCCAGCATCCTTGCGTAGGAATTTTTCAATGGTAAAGGTTCAATCACACTATTTCCTGTGGTGTGGTCCACTTGAGCTTTGGATATGCTTCCTTTTTATTCTTTAGACTACAAATTATCTGTTAACATAAATAAACGGAATGGATAAAATAAATAAATAACAATGGACCCCACAACGTTTACTTTGTTAAAGGTAGCAACTAACTCACCTAAATGTAGAGGGCTTCCTTAAAACATTCATAATCATATATTGGGCTTGCCTTAATGTGATTCACATATCCAACCCATTCATTATGTGTGTCCAACTTGGGTGAGGGGTCAGACCAAGTTTTAGCCGCATCCAAAACTCATGTGGGCCCCACCAAGTGCTTTAATATTTTTTATTATGTCTTGACATGGTTTTAGATGGTATGGTCCACCTGAGGTTCGTTTATGGATGATTTTTTGAGATATCTCATAACCTAAAGGGGACACATTAAATGCACGGTGTTGATGTTCGACACACATCATGATGGGGCCCACAAAACTTATTAACATCAATTCGTAGGTTTTCACGAGTTTAATAAGTTGGGTCACAATTTTGACAATAATATTTAGCTCATTTTATATGTATAGTCCATTGACTCTATTTTATTGATCAATTCCCTCAATTTGACCAGTTACTCGCCCCAACCAAGCTAGCTACATATGAGAAAGGTATTGAGAATACAAGATTGATCAACAATTTAAGTGAAATTTGATTTAAACATATGAAGTTATTTACTCTTCAATCTGGACTAATTCAATTGTCCAAAAACAGTTAAATGTTCAATTAGTGGATGTGCCTAATAATTTATTAAAAATATTTTTTTCCACAGATAAATATTAATTTCCATTTAAAATTTACATTTTTTTTTCAAAATGTATATTTTTTTATTCTTAATTTTTCTTTGAAAACTTTCAACAAAATATCATTTTTATTATAAAATATTTCAAAAATAAATTAAAATACAAATTCTGAAATTTTATTTTTAAAATATCTTAAATTTTCACAATTTTTAATTTTTTTCCCAAAAATTCCAAAATGCCGATTTTTTCTTCAAAAGCATCATGTTGTTTTCAACTTTTCAAATTTTTAAAAAAATTATATATATATTTTCAAAATCTTAGTGTTTTTTATAAATAACTTTTTCTTTTAATTTCAAATTTTAAACATTTTCAATTATTTTTCAAAATCACAAAATTTTTCAACTTACTTATTTTTCATTTCAAAATGTTTGTTTTTTGATAAAGTATCGATTTTTTAATATCATTTTATTTAAAAAAATTTCAATTTTTTTCACTTCTCCATTTTTAAAAAAGCATTTTATTCGAACTTGTCAATTTTTATTGAACTTCACAATTTTATTTTATTTTTTTTTTAATTTCAAACTCTCATTTTCTTTTTTAAAATATTTTCATTTTTCAACATTGTGAAAATTTTCACATTTTTTAAAATCTTTTTAATTTTCTTTTTCAGGATATTATTTTTTTCTCAAAATAAAATGCTTTTTTTTTCTTTCAAATTTATCAACTTTATTAAATATTCTTTTTCGTTCCCACAAAATAGATTTTTATTAAATCATGATTTTTATTTTTTCAAAATCTAATTTTTTCTCAAACATTTTTAAATTTTTTAAACTTCTCAATATTCTTTTTCATGTGATTTTAGAAATCATTTAAATATTAGTTTTAATTAAAAATAAAAATAAAAATTCCACTTATTTGATATAAAAATAAAATAAATTTTCTTTTTGCATTCAATCAATTGTTAAAAACTAATCATAGATACAAATATGTACAATTAAACCACTGAAATTCTATTAAAAAATAATTATTAGACTACAAAAAAACTTAATTTTCCACTATATTTTTAAAAAAAATTAACAAAAAAATAATGTTAGACAAGTCCTTTTACGACGGACCTGATCCGTCGTAAAATCAACTGAAAAGCGCGCCATTTTCTATTTTGGGTGGGAATTTGCATGTTCAATTTCCGTCGC
Source organism: Magnolia changhungtana (assembly GCA_030180095.1). NCBI lineage: Eukaryota > Viridiplantae > Streptophyta > Magnoliopsida > Magnoliales > Magnoliaceae > Magnolia > Magnolia changhungtana. Next base: position 203,572 of record JASAUF010000404.1, on the reverse strand, counting down.
CAAATCAAAGTTTGCGACGGATTTAATCCGTCGCCTAGGTACGACGGACAAAAATCCGTCGTAAATCAGATTTTAGCGACGGATTTTGGTCCGTCGCTAAATTCGGTGACGTTCGGACTACGGATATTCGTGGAAGAGTAGCGACGGACTTTTTCCATTAGCGACGGATTAAATCCGTCGTTAAACCAAGAGATTTTTGCGACGGACGAAGTCCGTCGCAAATTTGCCATTTTCACGTAGTGACTTATTTTACAGTGATGAGAAAATAAGCCATTACTTCCATGTCAGATGAGGACCAAGTCCACCCAACAATCAACATCCATTGAGAAGTATTCTTCTCCAATTGGTCCCTCAAGGGAAGAAGATTGTGGATCCATGCTTGCTTGCCATGTGCAAATTAATGTTTGCATTTGCATGGGAAAGCGCCAAACATTTTGCAAACGTACGTGCACGTCAATAATATTTTTATGAGCTGCACAGAGTCTAACGATCGAGACCATCTGTTCAAAGTTAGTTTTCAAGCTACCATCTAAAGCAGGATAAGCTACAGAATGGTCTCGATTGATACATATTAACCTTCCACATATTCGATGGAGAGACAGATGTAGCATACTCTAAAATATAATTTGGTACTAAAACCGTTAGATCCAGTTGCAAAAAACATTCCAGTCATGAAGGAAGGAGACTGGCCGTAATGATGCAGCGGAGCAGCAAGTGCCAGAGTATGGTAAAGCCATCTCCGTACACTGCACTTGCCTGGGTGATGCATGAATAGAGTCCGTCCATATGCAGGCCTGTTATGGATGGTTCGTCTAAAAAATCACACCTGTTAGACAATCCTATCTGTGACCAGTGGATGCACAATGGCAAATAAATTTAGATGTGGTGAAGGGTCAGATATTAAGTGGGATGAACGGTAGAAAGAGTCAAAGTTAGGTATTTCCAATGGGCTTTATTTTTAAAATGTGAGCCATCCGTGGAGTTCCCTACATGGGTGGACCTACAGATGCATCGCTTTACCACGGTGGACCTATATAGGGAAAAGGTACAATGCACTCCACCCACGAGTCCGTCCCATGAGGTCGAGCTGCGTGGCCCCCACCGTGATGCGTTTCGAACATCTACCCCATCAGTCAGATGCACCATTCCATCTTGGGCCTAGGTCTCAAAAATCAAGTCAATCCGTAACTTGTGTGGGCCACACCACATACAGAAGTGGAGAGGGGCCGTGCACCATTAAAACTTTCATAACCATTTTTGAGGGCCCACTGTGATGTGGTTTGTAAATCCAGCCCATCCATTATGTGTGTCCCACTTGAATGAGGGTTCAGACCAAGTTTCAGGTGCATGCAAAACTACGTGGGCCCCACCAAGTGTCAAGTTATATGTTTTAACGGTGTCTTCACATAATTTTAGATAGTATGGTCCACCTGAGTTCCGTATACGGCTGATTTTTAGGATATCCCATAATTTAAAGGGAACCCATCAAATGCGGTGTTGATGGTCGAAACGCATCACGGTGGGACCCACACAGCTCGACCTCATGGGAGCTTATCGTGAGGTCGAGGGCATAGTACCTTTTTCCCATATATATATATATATATATATATATATATATATATATATATATATATATATAAAAAAGAGAGAGAGTAATGTTAAAAGTATCAGAACTAGTAAACAGCTTTTAAGATGACTAAACGAATAATTATGTACTGCAACTACACTTTTATCTGAGTGGTAGTATTTCTATTAAGGGTTTGGATGGCATATGAACATCATGGTCAGCTCTACGTTGGTTTCAACTATGGACATGGCGGTTCCCACTGTTTTGTATGGCTTACCTGAGTTTTGTATATGCCTTATTTTAGAATCCTATCCCATGGTGGTCTTTTAAAACAGATGAATAGGGTGGATTTTCCACAGACATTTCTATGAACCCACAAAGCCCCATGCAATCCGCTCCCACATGCAAGGTCCAAGCCGCCTGCCAGGTGGGCTCCACATTCTTCACCCTTGCTCCACTATAAATTTGGGCTGAGAGGTGTCTTTGCGATCACAGTTCAATTTCTCCCTTCGTTATGGTCCTTATGGAGCTGCTATCTGCAGGTTCAAGGCTGTTTTGGTCCTTTCTAATCCATGCTACGCTCTTCTTGTGCTTGATCAAACGGTCCAGATTTGCCCCCGTCCCAACAAATGAAACCGATCGACTGGCTCTGCTCGCCTTCAAGGATTTTTTTTTTTTTTTTTTTTTTTTTTTTTTTTTTTTAATCGAAACCATTCCATTCATTAATCATAGAAAAATTACAGACCATTCGGTGGGACCGAACAAAAAAGGATACGGCCCACACCTATCATATAAGACAAGGTAAAGGTAAACAAAAAAGTCAAGGGCCTAACAAGGCTCCACTACCTTGAAGGTGAAAAAAACCTCTAGCTTACTGGGCATCTGATTGACCCAACCTTTTTGATTTCACATATATTTTCTATAAAAACGATCAGATCATCTTAATAGATCCTAATCCAACCTTATCAAGGAAAATGGAACCTCTAACCTGTGGAGGAAGCTCCAATAGACGTTCGAACGATGCATTCGCTTGAGTAGCACTTCCTAACCGGGCCATCAAATCCGCAGGCGAGTTCCCTTCCCTTAGAACATGTACAAATCTGATTTGACCTCTGCGTTGCAGCTGATGAATCCTATATAACCACATTTTCCATTTCCAACCCTGTTTCGCCTCTCCAGTGAGCAGATCAACAACCAGTTTTGAGTCCGATTCTAGAATGATTTGGCTATAACCCCTTTGAATTCCTAGAAGGAGGCCATCATACACCGCACGCAATTCTGCAACCGTGTTAGAACCGACCCCATAACCTGCAGAATGCGAAAAGGAAATTACCCATCTCCCCTCTGCCGATACCTCCTCCTCCCGAACTGCCCGGATTGCCTCTGGACGACCCATCAACATTAATTTTCACCCAGCCAGACGATGGCCGCTCCCATCTAATCAGAATTGCTCGGCCGCAAGATCTAGAGGCAAAAGGTGAGACAACACTTACTCTAGTCTGATCGGTCGTTCCTGAACCAGGCGCGCATCTGTTGATGATAGAATTGCTGAGAAGAGCATCCCACCACCTGATTCTGGCAAGAATACGATCTGACGATACCGGCACACCGTCGAAAACCGCACCATTTCGTGCTTTCCAGATCTCCCAAATAATTGTGCAAGGAATAAGCATTCGACTCATAGAGTTGGACCGCATTGAAGAGATAGCCGCCCACCACTGAGATAACCGAGATTCAACCGATAATGCTGCCATAACAGAAATGCCAAACCATCTACCCACAGTTTGCCAAACCGTCAGAGCAATGTTACTGTTAATGAATAGATGAAGCAGAGTCTCTATATGATGGGGCTGGGAGCCATGAGTGGAACAACAAACACAGCTGGAGGCAATTTGGACACCTCTGGATTGAACTGCACTGTCAACTGGGATTGCATTATGAAGTACCTTCCAGACCAGAAGCGAGATTTTAGGTGGCAGTTTGGCATGCCACACCCATCTTGACCAGCTCCGACCTGGACCCGGATCCCTGCTCAAAGACCACGCAGATTTAACTGAAAATTCACCTGAAGTCGTGAACGGCCAAAATGGGGCGTCGGCGTCATCAGAGATGCTGAACCCTGCCTGAAACACATGATCAATAACTGTCTGGGGAAGGAGGAGGAAAACAGCTGAGGGGGGAAGAGGACCATTCGGACCAAGCACCTGACGCACTTGAATGTCCTGTAAGCTTACTGGCACCTCTACTTCAGCCAGCTGCGCAAGAGGGCCCAGACCCGTCCAATTCATCTTCCAGAAATTACAATTGCCAGCACCTATTTGCCACTGAACTCGTGATTCCACCATCGGAATGCACTCCTTGATTCTCTTCCACAGGGGAGAAGGAACCCGCCTCGATCGATTAGAAGCCCCTGGAGACAAGTCATGGAGATACTTGGTCGCCATAAAAGATTTCCAAACATTGTCTTCCTGCCCAAACTTAATTGACCAAGCCATTTTCCATCGAAAAGCTTCCATAATGTCTGCAAGTTTTCTAAAACCGATTCCCCCCTCCTTTTTTGGCGTTGCCAGCGAGTGCCAATTCTTCCAATGACACTTCTGCTTTCCTTCAGACCAGCCCCAGAAAAAATTCGCCATGTGCCTCTCAATTAATTTTAGCACCTGAGAAGGAACATGGACAGCCGCCATAGAGTGGACCGGAATGCCTGAAAGAACGCTCTTCACCAGGACTGCTCTCCCACTGGGATAAAATACGGGCCTTCCATCCATTAATGCGACCCACAACTCTATCAACCAACGGCTTAAAGGCGCTTGCTTTTAGCCTCCCGTCTGCCATAGGGACTCCCAGATAAGTGAAAGAAGAAGAGGAAATGCCGAAACCAAGGATAGCTCCAATTGATCTAATTCTCGCCCGAGACAACTTTTTTGAACTGAAAAAGGAGCTTTTCCTCAGATTGATACTTTGGCCCGAGGACGCTTGGAAGGAGTCAAGGAATTTCTTAATATGTAACAGCGTGGATTTACTCCCATTTGAGAAAATCAATGTATCGTCAGCATAAAGCAGATGCGAGATCACTGGGCACCCTCTACATACTGCAAATGGTCGGCAGATTTGACGATTAAACAGGCTTTTGAGACCTCTGGTCAGAGCTTCAGCTGAAAGAATGAACAAGCTTGGAGAAATCGGGTCTCCTTGCCTTAGACCTCTTGAAGATTTAAAAAAACCCGCCATCTCTCCATTTACAAGAACAGAAAACCAACTGTTCGCCCAACATTTTTCTACCATCTTAATCCAACACATGCTAAATCCAAACCGATTCAAGACCTGCTTCAGGAAGTCCCAGCTTACCCTGTCGTATGCTTTGTCCATGTCTAGCTTCAAAACAATGTTGCCCCCACGAACTGGTCTATTTAATTCCCTGAATAGCTCTTGAGCTAAAGCAATATTTTCTGCTATCGAACGACCTTGAACAAATGCCCCCTGCTCTGGCGATATCAACAAAGGCAAAATCTGAGAAAGCCTGAAGACTATTATCTTGGAGAAAACTTTGTACAAACAGTTGCACAAACTGATAGGACGATAATCCGAAAACCGCTTAGGAGAAGCTGATTTTGGAATTAAGCAGATAATAGAAGCCGAGATAGACCTGGGAATATTTCCTCCTTGAAAGAGAAAAGAGATCGCCCGATGAATGTCCTGACCCACCACTTCCCAGCAAGATTGAAAAAAACTGGCTGAGAAGCCATCAGGCCCAGCCGCACTGTCTTTAGGGATAGAGTGAACTGCCGAACGGACCTCCAACAGCGAAGGGATCTCCAACAAACGGTCATTGAGGGCTTGGTCGACCAACTGAGGAATAGAATGCAGGAGGTCCTGGTCAATCTGAGAAGGATTAGCGCTGAAAATTTTCTGGAAATGTTCCACCGCAGCTGCTTTCAGCTCTACCTGACCTTCCACAATTTGCCCAGAATCCAGCTCCACCCGACTGATAATTGCTCTCCTATGTCTTTCCATAACGGAAGCATGAAGAAACCTCGTATTCTTGTCCCCCTCTGTCAGCCAATCCACCCTTGATTTCTGCTTCCAAAAGGTTTCCTGCATGATCTCCAAGGATGCTAACCTGGCGGAATTTGAGTTGATTTGTTGCTGCAGGCTGACAGTTTCATCGTTAGATCCTGATGAAGCTTGGATACGCTCCTCTAGCTCAACTGCAAGATTCTCTGCAAGCTTTATCTGCTCAAAAATATTTCCAAACACTTCCTTGTTCCAGATTTTCAGATCTTGTTTCACCTGCTTGAGCTTAGATAAGACATTGTAAACCGGGTGAGAAGAATCGACCTTGTTCCAAGGTCCTAACCACATTCAGAAAATCAGCATGTTGGGTCCACATTCGTTGAAATCGGAACGGTTTAGGCCTGCCATTCATCGGCTGAGGGAAAGTGAGGAGAAGCGGAGCGTGGTCTGAATGAATACGAGGCAAATGGGAGACATGGAATTGGGGAAATAAACTGCTCCAGCTTGAGTTAAGAAGAACCCGATCTAGCCTTGCCCAAACACGAGCATTTCCGGACTGATTATTACTCCAGGTGAACCGATTACCTGAGAAACCCGCGTCAAGAAGACCCGCGGAGTTAATAGCATCTGCAAATTCAAGAGAAGAGGCAGAATCCGCAGCCCTTCTACTTCTTCTTTCTGAATCGACGAGAATTGCATTAAAATCTCCACAAACAGCCCACGGGCCCTGAACAGAGGACGAAAGGAGAGCTAGGTCCGACCAGAGAGCTCTCCTCAAAACTCGAGCACACCTGGCATAAATGAAAGTTATATGTAACTGAGAGTCACAGTTTTGAACGGACACTACTATCGACAGACATTGATCAGATTTGAATACTATCGAGCAAGAAGTTTGGGACTTAAAGAACAACCAAATCTTGCCACCCTCTTCACAGTTAGAGAAAGAGGAGTGAAAGCCCAAAGCTAGCCCAGTTCTAACTCTTTTCTTGTCCCCAAGCATTGGTTCCAGGAGCGCCACAATCCAAGGATCATGAAATTTTAAAATCCTTTTTGCAGTCCTCAATGATTTTTTATTTCCAATACCACGCACATTCCACACTATGATCTTATCCATCAGACACACATCCAGTATTCACGGCCCTTCGCTTTAACCGGCGCATCTTGATTCCCAGTTTCCTTTAGCATAAAGAGTTCTGTGTCGTCTTATCTTCCTCGGGGGATTATCCGCATCAAACTCCTCCTGTTCCTCCTGTGTCCAATGTCCAGCCATTTCCTGATTCCGGATGTCCCACTCCAAGTCATCCCTCAGTTCTGTCTGATGTCCCTGTACCTGTTCCTCACAATGGTTAGTCACCTGCCTCCCACAATCACCATCCAGATTTCTGAATGAGCAGCAAATGGATTTGTTCACATCTGAAAAATAAGTAGATAGATCTACCTCCAGAGCAGCTCTTCCCATCGTTTTTTTCCGCCTTTCATATGCTATTGTTTGAACTGAATTTGTACCCCATCTAGGCTCTGACCTGCACTCTACTGCTGTTCCAATCACACCACTTTTTTCAGCTCTCCCAGACACCTCTGCTCTGTTCCCCACCAAACTGTATATGAGATTTGGTGAGTGGTTCTCCTTTCCAGCCGCAGACCTTCTCTCAAGGATCTGAAGGCGAACCCTCGAGAGCGATTTATCTCCCGATTCCACGGAATGAAAACATCTCGCAGCTTTCCAAAACGACCGAAAATGCGAAGAAGATCTTCCGCCGTGGTATCAAACGTTAGATTTGCCGCAAAGAGAGAGAAACTTGTTGGAGAAGAGCTAGAGTTCCTTGGTGGGACCCTCTCCCACGGTGGCTCTCGCTCCCTCTCTCCCATTGGAAGCTGAAACCCTAATCCTGACGGAGCAAACGGAGCTCCTCACACCCACAACCTCACTTTCTCTAAATGGTGCAAAGCTAACCTAGGTGTTTAGCACAGAAAAATGCTCCCACAATGGTGCAAAGCTAACCTCACTTTCTCAAGGATCGAATAACCAAAGATCCTTTGGACGCCATGAGCTCGTGGAACCATTCTCTTCATTTCTGCACGTGGCGGGGAGTAACGTGCAGTCTCAGGCATGAGAGGGTCACCGTCCTCAACCTAACGTCCCTCAAACTGGAAGGTTCTATTCCTCCCCAAGTAGGAAATCTTACCTTCCTCAAGGTAATCGACCTCGGAGACAACAGCTTCAGCGGTGAAATCCCACAGGAAATAGGACACCTCTTCCGTCTCCAGCATCTCGATCTCAGTTACAATTCATTTGGAGGAGAAATCCCATCCAATCTCACCTACTGCTCCAACCTCCAAGTCCTCAGTTTTATTTCCAATGAGCTCGTAGGTGAGATTCCCATCGAGCTTAGCTCTTTATCGAAGCTCCGTGGGTTATTTCTCTCTCTCAACTATCTCGTCGGAAGCATCCCACCTTGGCTAGGAAACCTTTCTTCTCTCACCCACCTTTCTCTGGCAAGAAATAACTTGGAGGGAAACATCCCGAGCGATTTAGGCCGAATCCCAAATCTACAATTCCTCAACATATGTCAAAACAATCTGTCGGGCACAATCCCTTCCGTAATTTACAATCTCTCTGGACTATTTCTATTGTCAGTCTCAAAGAATCGACTTCACGGAACCCTTCCGCCTGACCTAGGCCTCCGTCTTCCTAATCTCAAGGGTTTTTATGTGTCGAGAAACTGGCTAACCGGACCCATTCCGGTTTCGCTAGCCAATGCTTCATTCTTTCAAGAGCTCTATCTCACCAACAACGATTTCACTGGAGGGGTGCCTATGAATCTTGGCACTCTTCAATATCTTACTATGCTCTTCATCGGCGGTAATCGGCTTGGAATGGGGAAAGAAGATGACTTGAATTTCATCAATTCCCTGCCCAACTGCAGCAACTTGAAAAATTTTGGATTTGGTAACAACAGTTTCAATGGCATGCTTCCCAATTCCATAGCCAATCTATCGACCCGACTCAATCAGCTGATGATAGGATTCAACCACTTGTATGGAAGCTTCCCTGAAGGAATCGGGAATCTCGTCAGCTTGACCCTATTGGCTATGGATGATAGCGATTTCACAGGTACCATTCCTATCAGTATAGGTAAGCTTCAAAAGCTGCAATTTTTAGACTTGTCGGTGAATAGATTTTCTGGGCGAATTCCGTCTTCCTTGGGTAACCTCACTGAACTCAATGAACTTTACTTGCAAGAAAACAGCCTACTGGGAAACATACCTACGAGTCTCGGAAATTGCCAAAAACTGATAGTTTTGAACCTTTCTCAAAATAACCTTAATGGTACAATACCAAAGGAGCTCCTTAGCCTTTCCTCTCTGTCAATTTCTTTCAACTTAGCTAGAAACTTTTTGATCGGGTCCCTACCCATGGAAGTGGGTAGCTTGAAAAATATTGGGGAACTTGATGTTTCAGAGAACAAATTGTCCGGCGAAATTCCTGGAACGCTAGGCGGTTGCCAGAGCTTGGAACGCCTGTACATGGAAGGTAATGCCTTTCAAGGGACCATTCCCCAGTCATTGAACACCCTGAGAGGCCTTGGAGAGTTGGATTTCTCGCGAAATAACTTGAGTGGGCTAATTCCAAAATATCTAGAGAATTTTACTTCTTTACAGAAACTAAATCTTTCTTTCAATGATTTTGAGGGCCAAGTGCCTGTCCAAGGGGTGTTTCAAAATGCAAGTGGGATTTCTGTCACAGGGAACAGTAAACTCTGTGGAGGTATCCCAAAACTAGGCCTGCCCAAATGCCTTGTTCTGAGATCCAAATCGCTGAGGTTTTTAAGCCTGAAAGTAATCATACCAGTCATCGTTGTTGTTGTGTGTTTGATTTCATTATTGTTGTGCTTCACTCTTCTTTGGAGAAGAAAATCAAGACAGAAGCATTTACAAACTTCCTCAAAAGACCGGTACAAGAACGTTTCTTATGCGGAGCTTCTCAACGCAACTGATGGGTTCTCTTCACACAATTTGATTGGCGTAGGAAGTTATGGTTCTGTTTACAAAGGATGCTTTGTTTCAGATGGCCAAATTGTTGCAGTGAAAGTACTCAATCTTCAACGACAAGGAGCTTCTAGGAGCTTCCTTGCAGAATGCGAGGCATTGAGAAATGTCAGGCATCGGAATCTCATCAAGATCTTAGCATCATGCTCAAGCATCGATTTTAAGGGCAATGATTTCAAAGCACTAGTTTTCGAGTACATGCCAAATGGAAGTTTAGAGGAATGGTTGCATCCAAAAGTCAACGAGGAACATCAACCAAGAACTTTGAACCTTATTCAGAGGTTAAACATAGCCATTGATGTGGCTTATGCTCTGGATTATCTTCATCACCATTGCCAAACACCCATTTCTCACTGTGATCTCAAGCCAAGTAACGTTCTTCTAGACAATGACATGGTGGCCCATGTGAGTGATTTTGGCATCGCAAGGTTCCTTTCCATGGCTGTTGATGATAACTCCACAAACAAAACCAACTCCATTGCGGTGAAGGGATCCATTGGGTATGTTGCTCCAGGTAAAAACTCCATCCTTTTTTCTTTTCCTATTCTCTTTTTAATCTTGTTGTGGTCTTGTTTCAAAAATTCTTGATAATTTCATATCGCTAGATGCGAGGATGAACCTAAAATCTTCGTCGTCGTCATCATCATCAATATATATATATATATATATATATATATATATATATATATATATATATATATATATATATATATATATATATATAGGAACTTCCCATGAGGTCAAGCTGTGTGGGCCCCACCATGATGTATGTCGAACATCAACACCATGCATTTGATGGGTCCCCTTTAAATTATGGGATATCCAAAAAATCAGCCATATACGGAACTCAGGTGGGTCATACCATCTAAAATCATGTGAAGACATTCCTAAGACAGATAAAAGCACTTGGTGGGGCTCGCCTAAAATTTAGATGGGTATGAAACTTGGTCTGACCCCTCATCCAGGTAGGACACACATAATGGATGGGCAGGATTTGTGATCCACATCTCGGTGGGCTCAAAAATGATTATGAATATTTTAATGGAGGGTAACCCCTCTCAACTTTTGTATGTTGTGTGGCCCACAAAAGTCACTGATTGACTTGATTTTTAAGCCCTAGGCCCATCATGGAATGGTGCATCTGACTGATGGGGTAGATGTTCCACGCACATCTCATGGGAAGTTCCCATGGGCTCGACTGCATAGAACCTTTTCCCTCTGTGTGTCTATATATATATATATATATATATATATATATATATATATATATATATATATATATATATATATATTCACTATAATTAATACAAAAGAAAAAGCTCTAACAATAGAAAGAAATTGAAAGTGAAAAAATGAAAAAGAAAAATTACCTAACGATCGAGGGTTAGGATCAATGTGTGGACAACCCCGTTGATGTAAATACTTCTTATACTACATTTTTTAACACAATATTATTATAATTCCCTTCATCAATTTACAATGACTAACCAATTTTTCCATGAAATTTTTTTTCTTTTGTTTGATGGTTGTTTTATTTAAGAGAGTTTCAAATGCACCTAAATGTGGAATGGTATGATTTATTTGAGAGATTTTCTTCAACTAGCTGCATGTGCAAATTGGATCAAAATAGATAGATTAGTTGCAAAATATCATAAAATTGCACGACCTTTACAAAATGCCACCTTTTATATTTACAAAAATAAAATATTTGAATTGTAGAGTATGGTATGGGTGGCAATGTTTCTACGTCGGGTGACGTGTACAGCTATGGAATCCTTCTATTGGAGATGTTCACGGGAAAAAGGCCCACGGAAGACATGTTTAAGGATGGTTTAAACCTTCATGAATTTGTCAAGACGGCTTTGCCAGATCAAGTTCTGGAGATAGCGGACCAGCGACTCTCAGAGGAACAAAAAGAAGAGCAAGAGCAAGATCAAGAAATAGAGGAAGAAATAGCATTCAGTCATATCAGAAGTCGGCAAGTCAAAAGAGGTAGTGTCTTTGGGTGCTTGGTTTCTTTGTTTGGTATTGGAGTCGCATGTTCTGTTGAATCCCCAAGAGAACGGATGCAGATGAAAGATGTAGTCAATAAAATGCACATGATAAGGGACATGTTTCTTGGAGCTGGGATCTATAGGGAAGGAAGAAACAAGACCATTCGCTGATATGGGGCCCATTCGTCTTACATCAACGTGGCTGTCATCAGCTCATGTCCAGTACTAGCAATTTGCATATCTCGATAAAGTTGGATGGCTGAAAATCACTTGTCGAGCATGTAATTGTTACCTGCTGTGGACATTGCAATTGGGGACTTTCATGGTAATTGTCTCGACCATGGTCATGTGTGGGAGCAATCTATGTACAAGTATATTACGGAACCGCTTCTTCGTACTTTTTTTTTATTTTTTATGTAACAATTGATCACATAGTGTTGCATGTTAACTTCATGTAACTTTTTCGTTCCCCTTCTCATGAGTCCAGATGCATTACAAACGTTTGTAGTTTAAGCTTAAAAGACAAAGGATTATGAAAGATGCCTACACGCATCTTTATAGCTGTGTTAATAAGATTTTCTTTCTTTAAAAAAAAACTGCCAACAAAAAATGCCTACATGCCCTGCCTCTGTTAAGCATTGCATTTGAGAATAGCATCCTCCATACAATATTAGACGCCACAACAAAACTGACGAAGGGATGAACGTGATGAGGTCAATCAATGTCTTCTTCAAGGGGATAACTACTCCAAATCCACGGAGCTTCTCTAAACTCCTCACACAGATACATCAGATCCACGAGGAAAAATAAGAAAATAAAAATAAATTCTATTGATTGATAGATGAAATAAGTGAGTTTACAATCCTTTAAATAGGAATACTAAACCTTGGAAGAAGTTTGGAATTAAACTACATCTGAGAAATTGTGACTTACTATAAATAGTAAACTTACTATTTATAGACAGTCGTGATTCCTACTAGACATCATGGTTTTCAGCCAAAAATAGTATGTGTCCTATTTGGCTTAACCACGCTATTTTCCTAAATTTTCTAAGCACTTATCCTATTGAACACAACTCCTAAAGCCTAACGCATGAAGAGTTATAATCAAACTAGAACTTATTATAAATAGTAAAAATGAAAGTAAAATGTAAATTTGACCTTATATCTGATGTAACCTCACAAATTCAGCTAAAGTAGCTTCTCCTCTCCCAAAATCATATATGGCATATTGGATAATTCATTCCGGTTTGTGATCACTTCTGCCCTTCGAACGATCGACCCTTTTCTGGTCCATTTTGGCCTTGAAATTATTCGCAACCTGCTATACATCAAAAACTTAGGCATAGAGCACAAAAATTAGGCCTACCCATGATTAAGCAGGACATAGGAGCAAAAATAGTTTGGAGGGTGACCGTCGTATTGTATACCATTTATAATCATGTGGTCCACATAAATCACGGATGCAGCTGAGGGTTTTTCTTTTCTTTTCTTTGCCTTGGCTCTAACATGGGGCGTCTCACCTAATGGTGAGGTGGCATAAACACTATGGTGGGCCCACCCAAGCAGGTAACCCCTTTTTAATTTCTCCCATGTATATTTATCAGGATTAATTAACATTAATTAATTTTCTAATTCCTAAGACAGTTGGACCTGAGGAAAAAAAAAAAAGGTTGGACCTAAGGTATGGTTCAACTAATTAGACTTGAGAGTGCCTCATCTCTAGTTGTGTAGGAGCATTACTCATGCGGGTGTAAACAACTTTTCTCTTATTTAGACAAAAGAAAAAGAAAGAGATCTAACAATAGAACAAAGTTCAAATTGAGTTGTTTATTATTATTATTATTATTATTATTATTATTATTATTATTATAAATGTCCTGATGACGTTATGCTGAACACCTACCCCTTTGATAGATAGACCCTTTCTTTTTTAACATTTGTTGGTAATGCAATATTATAATTCCCTTAGGGTGCGTTTGGTTGCACCAAATTCCATTATATTTGGTGCAACCAAATGCACTTTTAGGGGCTGTTTGGGACACTGAATTAGATGGTATTAGATGTTATTGAATAGGCATATTGCAATTATTTCCTCTGTTGTAGAATTGTCGGTTAATCCCTCGGGATCAAGAGAGTTCTACACCATGTTTGGAGTGTTGTGTTTTTTAGAAGAAAATTAAATTTCAAAAACAAAGTTATTTTTAGAAAGTAAATAAATATATTACTTATTTAAACTTTTCATAAATATTGTATATATCTAGTCGGTAAGAGAATGGGTTTTTGCTTATGCGACCAAGGTTTAAATCTCTTTGCACCGTCCGCACACGCGGCATGGGCTGTAGGGCTGCTCGGGCGCTTGTTGGCGCTTTATTAGGCGCACTTAGCACTTCGCACGTGCACATCGTCGCAAGGAGCAAAAAGAGTCCGAGTCTTTTTGACACATGGCTCAAACTTTTTTGGTCATGGTACAACTAAAATTGGACTAGGGTTTACCCTGATGATTTATTACATTTTGTTGATTGACAGAAATTATGACATGATTGTACATGTGGCACCTATGTCACGCGTCGTTTATGTGAATACAGTTTTTACTGTTGGATAATTGTTTCTGTTATAGAAATAACTGTTATAGGACAAAGAGTCATGTCCTTAATTTCATGAATGAATATTGTTTGCTGTGAACGTATATTGATTTCTTGAAGAGACACCTTAACATCTCTTCAAGAAGAAATCCATAACCTTTCAATTGATATAAATCCTGAATACTATAATCCAGAAGTACATACTCTTAATTCTTAAGGCGGTGTTTGGGCGGTGGGATTAGAAGGGATTAGGTGGGATAGGATTTAAAAACATAATTATTACCCATGGCAAGGATTGTCCCCTATTGCCATGGGATAAGATTAATGCCATGCTTTGTTGGTAATACGGTGGTACGTTGAATGGATATACCCACCATCATTTGAGATTACTGAGAATAACACACATGTATTATATCTAAACCGTTCATTTGTTTTGTAATCTCATCTTATGGCATGGGCCTAAAAATGAGGTAGATCCAAAACTTATGTGGCTGCAAAGAAGTTTTCAACGGTAAGTATTCATACCACGTTGCTTTCTATGGTGGGATCCACTTGAGCTTTAGATTTGCCTGATTTTTTGGCCCATGCTCTAAAATAATCTCAAAAAATGGGTGGACGGTGTGGATATAGCCCACACATCATGGTGGGACCTACACAACTTGCTAACATTGAGCGAAATTGGCAAGGGACCCAATGCAATTCCATCTAATCTAATTCCAAGATTTTCCATTCTTCCCAAACATGGAGTGGAATTGGCACAGGACCAGATGAATCCCATCCCACCTAATTCCTTCTAAACCCATTACCTAAACACGCCCTATATATGATTATATCATCTTCTATGCAATTACTCTCGATGTGACTTCTTGCTAAGTTTTTTCTGAACGTCTTAAAAGCATATCGGTGTCAAAACTAGGGATCTGTTCAACACTTAAATGTGCAAATTTTCGTGTTGAAATTCGGATTGTGAATTCATTGTATCCTGAAGACAATTTACAAATTACCTTCGTTTGCACTTGTTGGAACTTTTAGAAAAAAAGGTAGCAAATCTGTCTTGAGAAATTGATTGTTCAAGTCAAGCCTTAAACCCAATAGATCCGATCATCTCGTTATCTTTTTTTATCCTCCGTTGTGTACAAGAATCACTTACATTTCTATCATGGAGCAAGAATAATTAATGAGATTTCACTTAGATTTTTCAATTGCCACATTTAGGGTGCATTTAGCTGCAACTAATATCATGAAATTTCACAATTAATCAGTTTAATTTGTTGCAAAATACCATGAAATTTCATGATATTTGGTGCCATCAGACTCCCTTAGCCATCGAGAATGTCTCGCACCAATGGACTAGCTATTCATGCAACTAGCTGTGTGGGGACCACCGTGGTGTGTGTACAGCATTGAGGCAGCCTTATCTCAAAAAATGAGACGCCCCAAGAATTAGACTGATCTAATTTCAAATGGGCCAGCAGACTATTTTTTTTTTTTTTTTTTAAAGGACAACTGCATAAAGAACTCCAAATGCACATGGGTCCACTTGATAGTTGGATGGTATGATTTTGGGAGGATGCCACACAGACACTATAGAGGGACCAACCTCAGCTACTTGCACAGAAGTCAGGTTTAAAACTAATTGCCTGTGAGGCGCTCCGGTAACTCAACAGGCTAGACATGTTAAATTTACCAGGACTTCAGTTAATTATAGAGAACTAATAAGCTGCAATATTGTTTTTTAATTTGATGAAATGAGACAATAATTTGATGAAATGAGACAATGCTCCTTCAAACTGGCTACTGAAGTGACGCCACCATGTTCCGTACGCCCCACCATGATGTATGTTTTGTATCCACGCCGTCCATCTATTTTGGAGAGATCATTTTAGGGTAAGATTCAAAGAACGAGTTAAATTCAAACTCCAGTGGTCCCTAGCACAGAAAACAGTGGGTGGGGAGAGTGAAACTTACCATTAAAAACTTCTAAAGGCCACAAGAGTTTTAGATCAATCTGATATTTGTATTTTCCCTTCTTTTATGTTTTTTTTAACTTTTGAACAGGTTGGATTTCAAATAAATATTATGGTGGGCCTTAGGATAGTTTCAACGGTGGTAATCACTCTCCCCACTGTTTTCTGTGGTGGGGTCCACTAAAGCTTTTTATCTGACTTATTCTTTGGTTCTTGCCCTAAAATGATATCTCAAATTAGATGGACGGTGTGGATACAACACATACATCATAATGGGCTCACAGAACTTCGTGACGTCACTTTAGTAGCAAGTCTCGCTACTCAACCTGTCAGTAGCTCATCCGCGTCCCTGGCGTGGCATGTTTGGTTGAATCCCCAGGAGAAGGGATGCAGATGAAACACGTAGTCAACAAAATGCATGTGATCAGCGACACATTTCTAGGGGCCGGGATCCGTAGGGAAAGATGAAAAAGAGCCTTTTGCTGATGTGGGCCCATTCATCTTACATCAATGTGAGTGTCATCAGATCATATCCACCTGCAATTTGCAAGTCTCGATGAAATTGGATGGCTGAAAAATGCCTGTTAAGCATGAAATTGTTATTGATGCAGACATTGCACTTGTAGCATTTATGGTAGTTGTCGTTGTTCCCTGGTCACGTCTCTCTCTCTCTCCGTTGCAATTGTAGCATTCATGGTAGTTGTCATCGTTCCTGGTCGTCTCTTGCTGCATTGCAATTGTAGCATTTCTGGTAATTGTCGTAGTTCCTCGTCATATCTCTCTCTCCTTCTCTCTTTTTTTTTTTTCTTTTTGTTAAGGCTCACTCTCGGCAAGGACCTGCAACTTAGAAGATAGGATTATGTAGGATTGGTTTATATTTATATCACCTGCAGGCAATGGTACCATCACTTGTGTAGTACAGTGCCATCTTTTGGCCAACATGCCAAGTGTAGTAGAATCAGCTCCACGAAAATGATGGGCCCCCACCATGTTTATGATAACTGTCTCTTTAGTTTGATAACTGAGCATATCCAATTGTGCATGTTAACTTAACATGCAGAGTTTTCATATTTTTTCACTGACATGTTACTTCCATATGACATCCCAGCCATGAAAATGGTGGTCCGCATTATAGTAACCACCACGGATATGAACCATGATGATCCATTCATCAGGAGGGCTACAAATTTGAAATCAATATACAGCTGAGAGTCCTACTCAAAGTATGCTTGTGGCTCACCTGATAAGTTCGTTATGCAACGGTGCATCATTTTCATGGATCGGATGGTCCGTCCGCCAATCCAATAAATAGATAATCAAGCAAGCTTGACTTTCGGTTCATTCTACATCTAATCTATTGTATCCCGGCCATTTGATGATTCGATCATATTTTAATTATTTACACTCTAAGATAAATGCAATTTTTAAGTAATATCTAAATGCGTGCCTATCGTCCATCACACTCTAAACACACAGAGACTAAAATAGTTTTTAAAATTTTAGTCATGCAATGGATTAAAAACTAGTTAATAATGGTTGGTTTTTAGATGTTAAATGTGTAAGTTCCAAATAAAATGATTGATGGGTAAAAACAAATTTGGAATCTTTTAAATAGTGATACCAAAATTAGGAAGAAGTTTCAGAATCAAACTCCAACTCAAACTCTTACAAATCGTGACTTACTATAGACGGTAAACTTACTATTTATATTCGGAAATGATTTCCATTATACTTCTTGGTTTGCAGCCCAAAAAAAGTAATTGTTCTATTTGGCCTAACCACATTGTTTTCCTAAATTTTCTAAACCATTTTCATGTTGGACACGAACTCCTAAAGCTCAATGGATCAAAAGTTGTGTTGAAACTAAAACTAATTATAATTAGTAAAAATAGAAATAAAAGATTTTCAACAGTTCGTTTGCTGGAATCTCTCAAATTCACCTAGCGTAACCAGGTTGTAGCAAGGTTGGTTGGCTAAAGTAGCTTCAACTACCCCAAAATCATATATAGTACATCAAATTACTCATTCAAGTTTGCAAGATATGCCTATTTTAAGGTTCTAACAGTCCGGATCACTTTCACCTCCAATCAGGCCTCCTCTGGTCCATCTTCACCATCTAATTGTCCATAACACGCTCTACAGCATATTATGGCTAGATCGACGTCTGCAGGAGCACTCCCACAATGGAAGCCCACACCCCTCTCAGCCCTGCGAGTTTGATGCGAAGGACCTGCTCTACTGGAAGAAGCCTAGCTGCGAAGGGACATCCTGCGACATGGAAAGCACAGTAACCATGCATGCATAGGTAAGCACAGTAACCATGCATGCATAGGTAAGCAGCAAATGAAAGAAGAAAAAGGGGTAATCCAAGGATTCAATCAAATCAACCAATTCAGACAAGCAGCCTGCAAGGTAGTGATGCAGGATTGAACGTGATGAGGTCGATCACCATCTTCCTCAAGGATAACTACTCCGACTCTACAGAGCTACTCTGAACTTCTCACAGAGACTTCTCGAATCCACGAGGAAAGAGAGTAAGAAAATAGAAATAAATTCTAATAAATTCAAATTTTAATTGATTGATTCAAATAAATGAGTTCATAACCCTTTAAATAGGGATACCAGGCACTGAGAGATAAATCAGAAGCAAAGTACAACTAAAGCTCCTAGAATTCCGACTTATTATAAATAGTAAATTTTCTATTTATAGTAAGTGTCATATGTGGTTTAACCATGTTATTCTCCTAATTTTTCTAAACACTTTTCATGATGGGTGCAACTCCTAAAGCCCAACGGATGAAGAGTTATAATCAAACTAAAACTTACTATAATTACTATAAATAGTAAAAATGGAAATAAACATGCAAATTGACCGTTGATCTGATGGAATCTCGCAAATTCAGCATGGGCAACCCGTCATTGGTTGGATAAAGTAGCTCGTTCTACCTTAAAATCATATATGGCACGTCAAGTAACTCATTCCGTTTTGCGAGATATGCCTATTTTAAGGTTCTGACGGTCTACCTCTGATCGAGCCTTCTCTGATCCATCTTGGACATGAAAGTGACCGCAACCCACTCTACATCAGTCCCCTCTACTTCAAAAGAACTCATCCTCGAGTTCTCGTGCTGCTTCGGTTCATGATACTCGGTCTGGTGTGCCGTAACGATACCCGGATCAAAAGTTATGATTAATTTACAGTCCACCTTCTTTTGGTCTAACCATGCTAGGAATATATATGTGACACTTTCTACATCAGACCCCTCCGCTTGAAAAAAAAATTCGTCATCGAGTTACTCAATGAACTTGGTTCATGATTCTGAGATAACTTTTGATGAGATGTTTCATGTACTTGGCATTAGGCTCTTAAGTTAACACAATACATGTACTTATGCTCTCATTAACTTGGCCAGTATGGCTCAGTTCCTTCACTTCTGTCTTCAAGATCTCACATTCCTTCTAATAATGTTGGAAATTAAGCAGACTTATCCTTGTGACAAGATCAATGTGGTTTTGTATATCTTATATGGGAAATAATTTATTAGGGAGTTCATCAAGCACAATCGTCTTGAATTCCTGCAACACTGGTTTCAAATTCCCTGGGATGTTCACAGGCTCCATATATTTTTTCTTTTCAACTAATGCATATATATCTCTTGTTTCCTCAAATTGTTTAACAAAAATCTGTTTAGTTGTGAGAAGATGTTCATCAACTTTAGAAATCTTGGGTTGGTTCTCCATTCCCATAGAGACGATGTCAATCTTTCTACCATCTTTAGTAAATGCAAATACGTTACCCTGACCTCTATGCATAGTAATAGCATCAATATTTTTTTGTCATGGTCGATAAAGTAACATATGACAAACTTCCATGTCAACTATGTCACAAAGTACTTGATCTTTATAATTTTTACCAATTGAAAACGAGACAGTGCATTGTTCGGTTACCTCTGTTTTGCTAACTTTCTTGATTCATTCAATCATGTACGGAGATGGATGCTTTTCTGTTTTCAATTCCAGTTTTTCCACCATTATTTTCGACACGAGATTCTCACTGCTCCTAACATCGATGATCACATTACAGACTTTTTGGCTTACAGTACACCTCGTTCGAAAGATGTTGTCTCGTTATAAATCTATTTTCACCTTTGGCATGTATAACAACATCCTCACAATCAAAGTGGTGGCATGCGATTTATCATAATTTGATGGTGCTCTATAGAAATTGAGGTTGTGTCATACAGCGATCATGGGCAGTTGAGCATTGATTAGAGCTCAAGATGGAATTAGCGCATCTGTAATACGGTTGAGGGTTATCTGCAGCTCTTACATAGTCAACTGACTCTCCCAATAGAAAGCTTCCAATTTTTCCAAAAGATAACGAATCCTTGGATCATAGTCCAAAAGATTTTTGTTATGCCTTCGTTGTTTGCCATTGGCCTGAGGGGAATCCTCCCTCTGATACCAATTGACGCAGGGATGAACGTGATGAGGTCGATCACCGTCTTCCTCAAGGATAACTATTCCGAATCCATAAAGCTTCTCTGGATTCCTCAGAGGGACTTCTTGAATCGATGAGGAAAGAAAGCAAGAAAATATAAATAAATTTTAATAAATTTGAAATTTAATTGATTGATTTAAATAAATGAGTTCACAACCCTTTAAATAGGGATACCAAGCACTAGGAGATAAATTAGTAGCAAACTATAACTAAACTCTTAGAATTCACAACTTACTATAAATAGTAAATTTTCTATTTATAGTAAGTTTTCTATGTGGTTTAACCACATTATTCTCCTAATTTTCGTAAACGCTTTTCATGTTAGGTACAACTCCTAAAGCTCAACGAATGAAGAGTTATAATCAAACTAAAACTTACTGTCAATAGTAAAAACGGAAATAAATATGGAATTTGACCGTCGATCTGATGGAATCTCGCAAATTTAGCATGGGCAACCCAACATAGTTAGATATAAGAGCTCGTCCTACCCCAAAATCATATATGGTACATCGAGTAACTCATTCTGGTTTACCAGATATGCCTGTTTTTAGGTTCTGACGGTCTCCCCCTGATCAGGCCTTCTTTGATCCAACTTGGACATAAATGTGTCCGCGACCCGCTCTACATCAGGTAGACCCAATGAGGTAGAGTCACTGATTTGGGTCGAATATAAGCATATGCAAACAAATCCAATCCATCATCTCAATCCAAACACATATAGGCTTGATCGGGCCCATTTAATCATGCTTGAGCCCATTAAAGAGATGAGCTTAGAACTATCCGCGGTGAAACAAATCAGCATCATCCGCAGCAGAGCTGGATTGGGCTATCTAAGATTGATTACAATGAAAAGGGGGGCCGATCATCAAAGGGGATGGATCATCTCAAATAGGCCCAACCAGGTTCGTGGATGGCCTCCTGAAAAATGGCCACGATCAACCTGATTGCTGATCATGTGAAAAAGGCCCCAAAACGTGGTTTGCATGCTAACAGGAGCGGGCCCATACGTGGAAGCATGGGTGGTGGTGAACGATTTTTAACGGATTGGATTAATCCGTCATGTATGTGTTCTATCACACTGTCCATTTATTTTAAAGGATGAACCCACGACCAAGGCAGATGCAAGACACAAGTGGACCACACACTGGGGATGGAATATCCACAATTAAAAACTTCTTGGAAGCTGTAGAAGTTTTGATCGCAGATATTCTTCATTCAGGTCTAGGTCTATATGACCTGATGAACAAGTTAGGTAGCAAATAAATGTCAGACTGGGCATCATGGCGGGGGTGGCCCATAGGACCGTTTCAACCCTAGACCTTATGAACAAGTTAGGTGGCAAATAAATGTCAGACTGGGTGTCACGGTGGGGATGGCCCATAGGACGGTTTCAACCCTAGACCTTATGAACAAGTTAGGTGGCAAATAAATGTCAGACCGGGGGTCACGGCGGGGGTGGCCATAGGACGGTGTCAACCGTAGACCTTATGAACAAGTTAGGTGGCAAATATATGTCAGACTGGGCATCACAGCGAGGGTGGCCCATAGGGCGGTTTCAACCCTAGACCTTATGAACAAGTTAGGTGGCAAATAAATGTCACACTGGGCATCACAGTAGGGGTGGCCCATAGGACGGTTTCAATGGTGAGCGTCGTTATCATCGTTCCTACCGTGGTGTGGACCAACAGTGACCGTCGTTATCCATGGTGTAGACGAATGGTGAGGGTCGTTATCACCGTTCTTACACAAGCATTCTGTATCCTCACATGAGGAGCGGCACTCAATCGCGAACTGCAATAGAAAATTCTACACAACTGAAATTACTATTTTTTATTTTAAAAATAAATAACATTTCGCACCATTCATGATGTTGTAATTTGTTTATTTATCATCTACAGAGGAAAGGTTTTTTGGGGAAAGCTAAATTTTCTTTTTTTTTGGAAAAGTTTTAAAAAAAAATAAAATTGAGAAAGCTATTTATTTATTTTTTGAAAAGATAATTTTTATTAAGTGAGAGTTATTTGATACTTCGGCTAAATATAACATTTGATAAGATGAACTCAAATTAAACTAGTTAATTGCGGAACTCACTGCATCAAGTTATGGTCCAAAAATTAGATTAGTTCCACAATCCTAACCTCTAATTGGTTCATATTTTGTTTGTTAAAATAAGATCATTGGATATTTTTTTAATTTTTAATTATCTAATTAATAAATGTTCAAAAATCTTGTGTCATATAATAATATTATAATAAAATTTAATTAATATTACATCTAAACTTGCATACATAAATTCTACAGTTTAATTCATTTTTAGTGTATGACATGCAATTTCAAAGTAATTTATAAGTACCTGCATATCAACCATCACACTGTCAAGAGTATCAAATTTTTTTTTTCACTTCTAACAATGATAATGGCACCAGCTGGAGTGCACTTAGAAAGTTGGCAAGCTTCCCTTCTACAGAAGCTGAACAATGATCTGATATGCTGAGTGGATAAAAGCTGGTCGGGTGACCCTCACTATTTAGATTTCTATACGTCTAATCATCAAAGCAAATATCAAATTGGCCACACATGTACACAAAAGTTGAACAATTGGCCAATTTCAATTAAACAAGTGTGGCTAATGTAGAGGGGGTTGCAAGCAGTTTCATGGCTAAGATGAATCAGAGAAGGCTCGGTTGATGACAGAAGTAACCCAGACCGTCAGATCTTAAATCAGTTGTATCTCACAATTCGGAATGAGTTATTCAACGTACCATATATGATAATGGGGTAGGACAAGCTACTTTAGCCACCCAAACCCGCTATGCAGGGTTATGCATGCCGAATTTGCAAAATACCGCCAAATCGACGATCGAATTCCCGTTTTATTTTCGTCTTTTACTATTTATTGTAAGTTTTAGTTTCAGTATAACTCTTCATCCGTTGGGCTTTAGGAGTTGTGCCCAATGTGAAAAGTGCTTAGATTAATTAGGAGAATGTCGTGGTTTGGCCAAATAGGACACTTACTATTTTTGGCTAAAAACCTGGTGGACTAGTAGACATCACGACCATCTATAAATAATAAGTTTACTATTTATAGTAAATTGCGAATCCTAGGAATTTTAATTGCAGTTTGATTCCGAAACTTCTCCCATGACTTAGTATCCCTATTTAAAGAGTTTTGAACTTGTTTATTTCATTCATCAATCAAATTACAAATTTTTGAGAATTTATTTCTATTTTTCTTGCTTTTTCTCTTATGGATTCGAGAAGTCTCTATGAGGAGTCAAGAGAAGCTTTGTAGATATATTTGGAATAGTTATCCCCTTAAGGAAGATGGTGATCGACCTCATCACGTTCATCCCTAAGTGAATTGTTACCAGAACGAGGATTTCCTTCGGGTCGATGGCAAACAACGAATGTATGAACCAAAATTCGATGGAAGGTGATACAGGTATTGGTTATCTTCCATAAAGAATGGAAGCTTTCCACTGAGAGAGTCAGTTAACCATGCAAGAGCCACAGGCAACCCTTAACTGTCTTGCAAATGTGTTACTTCCGCCCCAAACCCTAAGCGATGCTCCACCGCCTATGGTTATTGTACTGCACAACCCTGATTTCCGTAGAACACTATTAGTGGTAAATCGTACAGCTACACCAGATGATTCAAGTTATAGCGATGAGGACCTTAATGAAGGCTTTACTCAATGACTAATCTATAGAGGCGATCATCTAAATCGTGCTTAAAGAGGCAATCAAGGTAAGACTGAACTTCCCAGTTTTAACGGTTTATTATGCATAGAATATTTCCTCGACTGGCTAGCCAAAGTAAAATAATATTTTGATTACATGGATGTGTCAGATCATAAAAAGGTGAAATTAGTAGCATTTAAATTAAAATCTAGTGCTTCTGCATGGTGGAAGCAATTATAACTCTCACATGCTCAACAAAATAAGGCGCCCATTTCATCATGGCTATGGATGAGACACCTTCTTCGATCACGATTCCTTCTTAATGATTACGAGCAGATACTATTCCAGTAATATTAAAACTGTCGACAGGGGAATCAAACCGTCACCGACTACACCGAAGAATTCTAGCAGTTGGCAACACGAAAGACCTATCAAAAACTGAATCATAGAAGGTAGCACAATTTATAGG
Source organism: Magnolia changhungtana (assembly GCA_030180095.1). Classification (NCBI taxonomy): domain Eukaryota; kingdom Viridiplantae; phylum Streptophyta; class Magnoliopsida; order Magnoliales; family Magnoliaceae; genus Magnolia; species Magnolia changhungtana. The sequence goes on along the minus strand of JASAUF010000404.1, from coordinate 178,745 downwards.
TGGGTTACGATCGCCGATTCAAGACCGAGTTCAGATGCACCCAGTCGAGATCGTGGATGAACTAGTTCAGTTAGCAAGTAAGGAAAAAATGCAACTTGCAAGAGTTTCTGCTCGGCTTTATCCTTCAACTCGACCCCCCATGATGGGTCCCACACAGGATTCGGTGCTAGCATGAGAAAAAGAACGAGTAGGAAAATGTCCTCAACCTATTACAACCGCAAACCATGATACGAGAAGCTACTCATCTAGGCCTCACCATGTAGCACCCACAACAGCGAGCCCGAGTAAAATTTCAAATACTTACATTCGTCTAAGGTCGAATAATTATTACCGTTGTGGCCAACCGGGCCACTTATCAAACACCTGTCCTTAACGTTCCATAACACACTTGACCATAAACAAATGGGGCATTGAAGGTGAGGCCACATAAGAAGACCCTGGTTTTGATGAACATGAATAAGACACTGAGGAAGGAGCAAGTGACGATGAATGGATGGGCGAGGATCATGGTGAATCTTTAGTTGTGAGGCGATTACTGTATACTCCTGGAAAGAATTACAACCACAATAACACAATATATTCCATATGCGATACACTATCAAAAGAAAAGTCTATGATGTAATCATAGACAATGGAAGTAGCGAGAACATCGTCTCAAGAGTCATGGTGGACAAGTTGCAGCTACCAACAACAAAACATTTTTTTCTGTACTAAATTAGCTAGATAAAAAAAGGTGAACAAGACCATAGTAACCGAACAATGTACTGTCTCATTTTCAATTGAAAAAAACTATAAGGATCAAATACTTTGTCACGTGGTCGACATGGAAGCATGTTATATGTTACTCGGTCGACCATGGTAGTCGGACCGTGATGCGACCCACCAAGGACGAGACAATGTTTACGTCTTCGTCAAAGATGGTCAAAAAATAATCCTTGCCCCTATAACACCAGAGAACCAACCTGAAGCCTCTAAAGTGGAGGGGAGTTCCTTCCTAGCTATTCGGGATTTCATGGAAGAATCTAATGAAATCAGCGAAGTATATGCCGTAATGGTGAAGATCGAGGAATCAGAGCGGTCAAACATTCCTCCAAGCTTAATACTATTGGTAAATAAATTCAAAAAAGTCAGGCCTGAAGATTTATCCAATGGTTTGCCCCTCATAAAGTACATCCAACATCACATATATCTCATCCATGGGGCTAGCCTACCCAACTGCCCTCATTATCAGATGAGTCCGAAGGAGTATGAGATACTTCAAGGGCAAGTATAGGAATTGATCCGTAAGTATCTTTTGAGAGAGAGCATGAGCCCATGTGTCGTACCAACATTTTAAATAGTAAGAAAAATAGGGATATTAAGCCATGGGAGAAGTTTCAGAATCAAACTCTAACTAAAACTTCTAGAATTCAAAACTTACTATAAATAGTAAAGTTACTATTTATAGACGGTTGTGATGTCACCTAGTGCGCAAGGTTTTCGACCAACAATAGTATGTGTCCTATTTGGCTGAACCATGATGTTCTTGTAATTATTCTAAGCACTTTTTATGTTGGGCGCAACTCCTAAAGCCCAACGGATGAAGAGTTATATTGAAACTAAAACTTACTATAAATAGTAAAAATGAAAATTCGATCGTCGATCTAGCGGTATTTCCCAAATTTAGAGTGCACAACGCGCCATAGCAAGGTTGGGTTGCTAAAGTAGCTCGCCCTACCCCAAAGTCAACTCATCCGGATTGCGAGATATGCCCAATTTAAGGTTTGATGGCCTGAATCACTTTTGTCGTTGACCGAACCTTTTCTGATCCATCTTTGCCATGAAACTATCCACGACCCGCTCTACATCAGATAGCCCAAATACCGTGGTATTTTTCGACATGTAATTATTATACATTAATGTTGTTAATCCAATTTAATATAATTCCATACCATTTAACCCCATTGACCAAACATGCCCTAAAATGTCTTGCTTTTTACTAAAAAGAATGGAGGCAACCCCTTTTACAATTTTCTGCCTCAAGTTATTCACTTGCATTTGAAACTTTGCTCACATGCATCTAAAAGTTATTTACATAATTACTAGTTTTTTAACATGAACAATCGACTCTATCAACATACTAAATGAGTTACACCATAGGAAATAATTAATCAACAATCACTTAATAACTTTCAAATTCGTAGCAGGCTCACGTGATGGTTGGATTATTATGATTTCTTATGTGTCCAACTTTCAAGGTGGGTTTAGTACTCTTCTAGACAAGTGGATTCCATGTACAAATTGTAGTGGGTCCGCATGATGCCCCTGTAAAACAAGCTTATCTTACCAAGGGCTTGGTAAAAAACAACAAGCTGTAAGGAAATAGAAGCGGATTGCGTCTTGCCCCGCCTGCTTTATGCATCCAAGTAGGGTCTCAGTGGGGCCATTGTAATGTATGGGTTATATCCATGTTGTTAATCTTTTTTTTTTTACATTATTTTAAGGTATGAGTCTAAAAATTAGACAGGTCAAATGCTCAAGTGGGCTGCACCACATGAAGCAACGGCAATAATGAAACTCAAAACCTCCTTATGGGCTACAGTGATGTTTAATTATTTTCCATCTGACATGTTCATAAGGTTATATAGACCTACAAAGGGAAAACAAAAATATCAGATTGATCCTAAACTTCCGCAGCTCACAAGAAATTTTTATGGTAGGAATTCAATCCCCACTGAGTGGTTTACTTTTGCCTTGAATCTACCTCATTTTTTGGTTCATATCCTAGAATGATCCGGAAAAATGGATGGACGACATAGATAAAACCTATACATCGTGGTGGCCCCACAGAGACTTTCTTGACAGATGATTGTACACGCGGGGCAGGACGCAATCTGCTTCCCTAGAAACATGTTGAATGCTTTCACGTTTTTTTTTTTTAACATATGCACCCGCCACACACCCACGTACACCATAGTGGGATTTCACTATCTATGGGATCTGAACTCAAGACCTCGTGTTGAGACTCCTCAAACTCTACCACTTGGCAAAGACTGGGAGCCAAGTCATCTTTTTTTTTTTCTTTTTTTTTTTCAAAAGAGCATTTCATTTCTGAGGGAAAAGTTTTACATGTATGAACAGGAGCTCAGGAATCAACAAAAAAGACCCGAGCTCCAACCACACAAGGCAATCACATTCGAGAGGGCCCAACCCTTAGCAGGCCCACCTATCGTAAAAGAGAAAAAGGAAAAACGAGGCCTAGGAAAGGTAAACAGAACCTAAACCAGTCCTATCTAGGACCACCTCCCCGCGGGAATGGGTGGAAAGGGAAGAAATTTCTTAAAAAATCGCAGAACTATGGGTAGTGCTACCCCAGCGAGCCAGACTATCGGCCACCCTATTTGCCTCTCTTTGGATATGTTTGATGGAAATTGTACTGGAGGATTTCATGGCTTCAAATTTCTTCTTCCAATAGAAGGCATTCCAGGGAGCATCAGCGAGCCTTAAGAACAATTCTACTATCAGAAGGCAATCGCTTTCCACCTCAATCAACTCGAACCCTTTGTTAATGCAAATGATAAGACCATCTACCACTGTTTTAACTTCTGCGATAAAGCTGGAACTCAAATCGTACCCCTTATAGAAAGCAAATTTGAACCTTCCTTGCGCGTCACAACAAATTCCCCCACTACCCGAGGGCCCTAGATTCCCTCTGGACGAACCATCCACGTTCAACTTCACTAGATGTGGAGGTCAGACAGAATCTCCTTTTCAACCTGGTTATTAACAGGGGGAAGAGGAAAAGCGTCGAAGATGCACTTAAGCCAGGACCGGACTTTACGGATGGTGAGCGAGGCTATGGGAGGGATTCCATCAAAGCGGTGGACATTTCTAGAATTCCAAATTTCCCAGAGGATCAGCGCTGGGGTCAGCCCTCTAATGATCCCCAGAGCGGACATGTTATTGGCCAAGGCCCACCATTGGGAGGCTCTACTAGTCGCCGATTGACCAGGGAGAAATGAGACGGAGAGAATAGTCGAGAAGTGGGTCCAGATTGAGGATGCGAGAACACCTTCAGCCAACAAGTGATCAAGCGACTCCTCCATATGGCGCGGCGTATTATAGCAGGAATAGGCCGACACCAAGTGGATACCCTTCCTTTTCACGTTAATATCAACTGGGATGGCATTGTTGAAAACTTTCCACACAAAAACTTGGATTTTAGGGGGTAGGTGGGGTAAGCTGATCCACTTGGCCCAGGAGCGCATTTGTCCGTGGTCACGGAGGAGCTGCATAGCTGATATGACAGAAAAATTTCCTGACCTTTCTCTTGTCCAAATGGCATGATCTTCATTTTGGCCAATAGAGATTCCTTCTGCTATCACGTGGAGCCGAACCGAATTCGGGATGGGCGCTGGAAAAGGGGCATTCTGAATCAGGCCATCTGGACCTATGATGTCTTTGATCTGCAGGTTCAGCAAATGGGGAGGGATAGTGCCAGAAATAGACCTTTTCAGAGGGCCCAGGTCTGACCAATTCTCACTCAAAAATTACTATTACCATTCCCCAATAGTAAGCAAGAGTTCTCCTCGAGGATATCAACAAGATCCCTTAACTTCTTCCAAATTGGAGAATTCGCATGCCATTGTGGAGGGGCGACTCGAGCTTCATTTATCCTATACTTGGAACGCATGAACTCAGCCCAAAGGCTACTCTTGTAGCCAAAGAATAAAATCCAGGCATGCTTCAGCATCAGGGCCGCAGAGACATCTTTTAAAGCCATAATTCCAAGACCGCCCTCCTTCGATGGGGCAGATATTTTGCTCCACTGATCTAATGAAAATTTTTCTTTCCTTCCAACCACCCCCAAAAGAAGTCGGCGAAACCTTTTTCCACAATAGCCAGCGTTTTTTTGGGAATCGCAGTTGCCGCTAGAGTGTGTATAGGGATGTTCAAGAGTACATGTTGGATAAGAATGAACCAGGCAGCTTGGTTGAGGAAGCGAGCCTTCCAACCCATGATGTGGGACGAAATCTTTTCCACCAAGGGCTGGAAAGAGGAAGAGCTGAGTCTTCCTTTAGAAAGGGGGATCCAAGATAGAGAAGGACGTCGATCTGGAGATCCCGGACAGTCTTTCAATGGCCCGGATCCTGTTTTCTGTCATCTTGGAGGACGCGGTGAAACTGCTCTTAGCATAGTTGATCTTGAGGCCTGACTCGTTAGTGAACTGGTTGAGGAATGCCATCAGATTTTTAATGGTTACTGTCATTGGTGAAGACAGTGGTGTCATCCCCGAATAGGTGTGAAATAGCGAGGGATCCTCTTCTCATCTTAAAAGGCTAACATTGGTTGGAATCCATCAGATTTTTATACCCCTGCTAAGGATGTCCATGACTAAGATGAACATATTAGGGGAGAGGGGGTCCCTCTGACGAAGCACTCTTTCTAATTTGAAGAAGCCTGAGGTCTCCCCGTTGAAAAGAACGGAGAACTAGGGGCCCGCCCAGCATTTTTCCACCATAGAGATCCATGCCTGACTAAAACTGAACTTCTGGAGCACCACATTCAGAAATGGCTAGCTGACTCAGTCGTAAGCTTTCTCGAGATCGATCTTGAAGATAATATTGTTGCCCCTAGTCTTCTTGTCTATGTCTGGAATCAACTCCTAAGCCAAAGCGATACTGTCAGCTATTGAGCGCCCTTGGACGAAAGCCATTTGCTCGGCGGAAATCATCTTTGGGAGAATGGAGCTCAACCTAGCTGCAATGACCTTAGACAGGATCTTGTATACACAGTTGTAAAGGCTTATTGGCCTAAAATCAGAGAAAGATTTGGGAGCAACACGTTTAGGGATTAAACAAAGGAGAGTAGCTGAGAAAGCTCTTAGGATCATACCTCTCTGATGGAGGAATCGGACAGCGCGAAGCAAATCTTTACCAACGATAGACCAACACGCCAAGAAGAACGCCACCGAGAACCCATCCGGGCCTGGAGCCCCGTCTAAAGGCTGAGAATTGACTGTCATCTTCACTTCCTCGAAAGAGGGAGGGGCTAGAAGGAAGTCATTATCATCCTGAGAAAGGATGGTAGGGATGGTGTTAATGCAGTCGACCGAAGATGTGGAGGAATCTGTCATGTAAAGGGACTTGAAAAAATTTGTCGCTACTTCACGCATCTGGGCTAGATCTTCTGAGATGGTCCCATTAGGGAGTTGAATCTGATGAATGTGGGATCTTCTGATGCGGTCAGTGGTAGTGTCACGCCCCAAACCCAGAAATCGGATTCACAGGAATCCCGATCGCCGAATCCGGTGCCGACAGCCTCCATAGTACCCCATTCTCGGCTCCCAGCGCCCATATGCCAAATTCCGATCCTGGGATCCTACAAGGAGTATTTTCAGTATGAATTTTTTTTTGTAAGGGAGCATAACTACAAGCATAACCAAGTCACAAAATAACATCATCATCACATATCTACTAGAATAAATATTTGAGTACAATGCAGAAAGGGAAATACATATGTCAAAAATCAAAACTCCAGAAGACCGCTGCATGCTCCAAGCTCAATGCTGCTACAACCTAACACTACCTGCATGCATCTATCGTGCATAAGCTTATAGAAAGCTTAGAGGGTGGTGGAAGTATGTGTGAGGTAAGTGTTAAGTATCAATAAAGCATATAAATCATACATCATCGGGATAAGTAGAAATACTAATAAAATCATGAATCATATGACATCAGAGTAAGCGGAAGTGTACTGATAAGTCCATGAATGCTATCGGTCGTACCAAGGCTATGCAATGCAAAACATAACAAGACAATAACGGATGCTTAGGATGCAATGCAATATGCAAATCCTGACGAGCCATGAATACCATCAACCTTATCTAGGCCATATAAGTGCAAAAACATAGTAACCCAAAATGCTAAGTACTGCGGATACAATGTAATATGCGGTGCGAATGAAATGACTATGCTGTAATGTGAAGTCGGGATGATAGTACAAAGTATCACAGGCTATGGGGTCCATCACAAGGGACTTCTATCCAAACCAGTCTCATACCTAAATTTAGATAGTCAGACACAATGTGGTAAACTCCTGATCTCAGGTTAGTCGCGCGCCCAACTGAAATCCTGGCCATGATATGGTACACGTAACAATTAGTTACGCACTACCAGCACGAGTGGATAGTGAATGAATGAATATGCAATTCTTGCTCAATAAGTCCACATATCAGTACGGTTGCTCTCTGGAGAAATCACCGGGGTCTATTACACTCTACACCAGTTTACCGCCCCTATTCGAGCGCACAACTGGGTAAGTGAAAGAGACCTCACTATCCGCCTGCCAATCTCGGACCTAGCTCATCGATAGCGGACCTATTCCTCAAGTTAGTCAAACTCAACCTAGATATTGCCCTCTCACTCAGGCGGATAAGGTCACACCCCTTTCCAACCGACCACGGCATAGTGGGATAGGCGGCCTCCTGGTATTCGGCCCTCGTGCACTCATATATCTACTCGGTCTCGACGTTAGAGTCATCTCCTGGCCACGGAGGTTTAGGAATTTTCACCCAGGGACATCTATGGTGCCCTTATGCTAGAACCAAATATTTTCGGTGTCCCGTCTGGCCATCCACGATATGCCTATGGAGGCCACGGCCCTGATGTCGCTAGGGCGTACAATGATCAAGTAACATGTATGTGAGATGTATGAATCACACCGTATAAACATGAGCAATCTCGCGCGTACCATGCGCTCATGTCAGGCACTCCGTCTCATATGGAGTCCCGTAAATATCTCAGCCCAACGGCTCATGTTATAACCAAATATACCTCATATCAAGCATACATATGATGTGTATAGGTATGAATCATCGAGCTACACTAAGCATGTTATAAGGTGATGAACTATCCTTGCAACGCAGATGGACCTAGACGGCCTACACACAACAAGTATGGGCCTACCAATGGCCTAGGAAGAGTTACAATGCGGACATTTAACCAACCTTGTACTTACAATGTGGACGTCAAACCATCATTGCTCCCAAGGCATAGCCCGCCATATAGGTCAACACATAAAACACGGTGGAATCACATTCAAGGGGCCTCATGTATACCCCATCGAACCTCGACCCATGGGCCTCCAATACATCACAATGGGCTTTAACCCATGGGCCCCAAATACATCACAATGGGCCTCAACCCACGAGCCCCAAATACAACACAATGGGCCTCAACCCACGAGCCCTAATACATCACGATGGGCCTCATAACATAGGCCTCATGTATATCAAGGTGGGCCTAAACAACGGGCTATAAATATGACAAGTGGGCCACATCGCATAGGCCATATGTATATACCAAGGTGGGCCTCAACGGATAGCCACAAGTACATCAATGTGGGCCTCACCACATGGGCCATATGCATACCAAATGGGCCACACCAATGGGCCTTATGTACATTGCAATGAGCCATATCCCATGGGCCTTGAATACTTCATAATGGGCCTCAACCCACAGCCTTAATACATCATAATGGGCCTTAACCCATGGGCCTCAAATACATCACAATGGGCCTCAACCCACGGGCTCTAATACATCACAATGGGCCCTAACCCACGGGCCCTAATACATTACAATGGGCCTCATAACATGGGTCTTACATTCATATCAAGATGGGCCTCAACAACGGCCTCATACACATCAAGGTGGGCCTCAATAGACGGCCATAAATATGGCAAGGTGGACCTCAATAGACGGCCATAAATATGGGAAGGTGGGCCTAATCACTTGGGCCTTGTATATACCAAGGTGGGGTCCACTTGAACTATAGATTGGTCTTACTTTTTTTATCTCAAGCTTGTAAGACAAGCTTGCCAATTGGTTGGACGGTTAAAATGCAACACATGCATTATGGTGGGGTCCACACACATGGCCCACCAATTAATTGGACGGCTTTGGATATAACACAGACACCAAAGGTGGGGCCTACTGGCGTCCAGCAAATGCCTGGACCACATTGATAAAACACATACATGGTGGCTTCCACCGTCCACTGCCGTGGATGGTGTGAGTAAAACACATACATCATTTTTGGGCCTCACAATGGTGGGACACCCCAAGTGAACAATCTAATCTGTTCACCGTCTTGGTCACCTCGAATGAAGTCAAATAAACTCTGACTAGGACTGGTTTGGATGACAAGGGACTCCAAAGAGTACCCTAGAGTGTTTTAACAAGTGGACATTAATACCCCTAGTATGGCCCACTCGAGACTCATATTTACCTCAAAATTTGGCACATGGCCTAAAATTATAAGGAGGAGATGATGGTCGGTATGGATTAAACAAATTCATCATGGTGGGATCCATGTGTGGTGGCAGCCTTCCACCCTCACCCTCACCCTCATCGTCACTGGAACAATATGTCCTGGGACTTTTTCTTCCTTTATATATTATTTTTTTCTACTATGTGAGGCCCACTAGTGGATAATCCATACCGTCTATTACATCGACCAACTCTCTATGGACCAAATGAGTCTAATGATGGATAGATCCACCACTTATACACACAACAGTAGGTATTAGAAAGTTCCAACAGTGGGAATTCGTTTCCCTCAGTGCGGTCCACTAAGAACTAAAATTCGTCTCATTTTTTCAACTCATAGCCTAAAACTACAGGGGGAAGGTGGTGGACGGCATGGATTAAATAAATACATCAAGGTGGGGCCATGGTTGGGATGCCCCCACCCCACATCCGCATGGTTGACGTGAGGGGGTGCTCCCACTACCACCATCGGTTGTGGTGTGGTCCACCTGATGGTTGGATCAAATAGATTTTTGGGCTACATGGCTAAAATATGCCAGAAAATAGATGTATGGTGTGGATCTAAGAAATACATCAGTATGGGTTCCATGAGTGAAAACTCACTCCAAACCTCCCATGCAAAAAAAACAAGAAATGACGTGGGTATAACTCAACCCATTAGCATTTGCGGTATGGCCAACCTGAGATTCAGATTAACTTCATTTTTTGGCTCAACACCTAAAATGATCTAAGGAAGGGAGTGGACGGCTTGGATTAAAACAAATACATTATGGTGGGGCCTACATAAGCAGCCCACTCCAAGTTTGGAAACAAGCTGACATTTGTTTTTTTTTTTGGTTGCTTTATGGTACTCCTCACCGTCAGTTCACACTTTACTATCTAGCCACGTCCAGCGTCCAGGGACGCTGGACGGTTTGGGTAACAAATATATAAGGTGGGCCCCACCTACAGACTTGCTACAGGTGGGCCACTAATGGCTGGATGGTGTAGATAAGATACACATCAAGGTGGGGTCTGTCCAAGTGGGCCCCACACAGGCACATCATCACATGAAAAAAATGAAAAAGAGAGGGAGAGAGAGAAAAAGAGAGGGACACGTGTGATGGAGGGCTCCGCCACTATAAGCCCTCCCTTGTATTCAATCATACATCAAGTGGGTCCCAATATATGTGGGCCCACCAAATCAAAGATCAACGGTGGAGATTCCTTCTCCACCCAAAATGGACGGTCTACATGACCTCTTTCATGCAAGAAAAATAAACATCATGATGGGGTCCATGGAGAATGGCCCCATCATGGAATGATCATGAGAATTAAGGTGAGCCATCGGCCACATCTTAGGGTCCAAAGTGAGATCCATACCATCGATCGATAGGCCTCACTTGGCCCATCTAAGAAAACATGAAAACTACCCTATCAAAGCACCCACCGGTTGATATCTTCGGTCCGTTGGAACGCCACCCTCCTTGTGCTCCTCTTTGATGGTGGAGATGGGAAATGGATGGCTAGGATGATGGGTTTTGGAATGGGAAAGGTGGGCCACACAAACTCTCTCTTTTCTCATTTAGAAGCTTGGACGTGGGGGTGCTCTTGCTTGACTTGAGAATGTTGGGAAATGAGAGGGAGAGAGAGAGTTGTAAGGACAGATGTGAGTGAGTGATGTGAGGTGATGGATGTGGTACTTGACTATGTATGGGTGTGTAAGAGAGAGAGTGAGAAAGAGTTGACTTTGGAGAGAGAAAGCATGGGTTGCATTGTACTTGACATTGAAGTAATTGATTGATTGATGTGATTGATTGATTGATGGGATTGATTTGACATTGTGTACAGATTCTCTTGGGATTGAGAAAGCACGGTGTTTCTTTGAAATAAACGCTGACTCACATCTTCTGGTCAGGTATCGGATCGGTGCATGAGTCGCGGTGTTGAAACCGTGGCGACGGTGCGGTCGCAATGATACAAGTCTTAGATTAAGTCGACATGAATTTACAAGATATGACTTAGGGTCGATCGCAACGTTGATTATACATCGCAGGTTGCCGGAATTTGATGGAAATGATTGTAGGATTCATCGAAACAGTACGAACTAGGATATGGGTCTTACAGGTAGAGGCATGGAAGAACATGGAATTTCTATCGCCCTCTTTGAGCCACCTATTCCGAGATTTTTGTTTACAAAAGATTTCTTCATGGAGTTCCAGACGAGCCAGATTAGCTTTCTCCTTATCTAGGTTAGCCAAGATGAGAGGAGAAGGGGAGACAAAAGCTTCTAGTTCCAGCTTCTCCACCTTCCCTAAAGAATCCTTGATTTGCGAGAATATATGGCCAAACACATCCTTGTTCCAAGTAACAAGTGCTTGTTTTGTGTTCTTCAGCTTTGAAAGGAGGTGAATCATTGGGTTGATGAAAATATCAAACTTCCAGGCTGATGAGATGACATCTTGGAACCCCTCGTGCGTGATCCACATCTTTTGGAAGCGGAACGGCCTTGGGAAAGCTGGAGATGTAGGGGGAACTGATAGGAGGAGAGGGGAGTGGTCAGAGTTGACACAAGGGAGGTGTTACACGCTGAAAGAAGGGAAAGACTGTAGCCATTGGGGAGAGCAAAGAGCCTGGTCAAGTCTCGCCCACTTTCTGCTCCTACCTGTGCGGTTATTACACCAAGTGAAGGCATTTTCCAAAAATCTTGCGTCCATAAGATTTGCCTGGTTAATAGCCGCTAAAAATTCATTAGAGCTGGGACCCACCAATGAATTTCTGCCGATTCTTTTCGAATTAGAAATGACAGCATTGAAGTCCCCACATACCAACCAAGGGTCAGTAATAGAGTTGGACTGGTTAGCCAAGTCAGCTCACAATTCCCTTCTCCTCTGGTAGGAGCATTTGGCATACACACAGGTGAGATGGAGAGCTTGATCTAGGTTGGGAACTCTAGCCCTGAACGAGAGAAATTGGTCAGATGCAGAAATGGAGTCTACGGATGGTGAAAAATCCAAATTTTTCCTGACACCATAGCAATGGAGAAGGAGCAATGGTAACTAAGCTTTAGGCCTGTGGATACTCTCCTGGAGTCGCCAAGCATAGGTTCAATGAGAATTAGGATAATTGGGTTGTGGTTGAAAATGAGCCGCTTCACATGTCTGACCGAGGGAGAATTTCCAATTCCCCTCATATTCCAGAGGAGAAAGCTATCCATCATAAACACTCCCTGAGTTAATGGCCCTGTTGCTGACTCTTCTCTTCTTTCCGCGCCAAGTTTTAATGAAACTGCTCAAATAAACTATAGCCTTCCTAACTGCGTTTTCCGTGGTGTTTTCCTTGGCGTTTTCTGAGTGAGGGTGGTCTACTGAGGTCCTGTGATCGGCCCTTATTGCTAGGAGATCAGGTCCTGTTTTGACACTGCTCTGGCTGAATGTATCAGAACAGTTCCCGGATGCCATGGTACATCGTTGATCATTAACTAGAAGGAAAGGCGATAGGTCGATGTGGAGTTCTCCAATAGCCTGGTAGGGGGATTGCCTCTCTCAGATGAGAAACCCTAAGAAGGAGAGATCGGTTCTGCTTGATGATTTACTGCAGATTCCCTGGGTTTAGCCCCCTCGGAGAGGGAGATGTTTTGGGCGTAAGACAAGGGCTTGGGTTTTTGCCGATCCCCAAAGGTATCCGATTGGCCTCGGGGTGGATGTGATTAGGGGATACCCGGTTGCTTCTCTCCTCGTTGCAGGTAGAGGCTGCCTCTCGGGGTTGGAGAGTCAGAAGAACAAGGTGTGATAGGGAGAATTAGGAAGTTGTGTTTTGGGTTGTGTGGGTCGGAGCTTCGCCAGGGAGTGGGGAAGGGCCATTTAGCATATGGGCGTCTGCCCATGGCAGTTGAGCCACCTCCCTGGAGGGGAAAGCTACAGCCCATGGTTTGGGTGACGTTGGAGTAGCAGGGATGAAAGAGTCTTGGGGGCTCTATACTAGAGAGGAGCAATTTTTCAAGTCATCCGAGGAATCAGCTGCATTCGAGATCTGGGGGTCATTTAGTCGAACAGAAGGTGGGCATCCTGGAGGGGCTCCCCTGTTTGAGTGGAATGCTGAAAGGACCCAGTCCCTTATGGCCTGCGCTGGAATGGGGTTCGTTGGGAGGATCGAGAGGAGGTATTGGTGCTGACTTGAGGTCTCCTCCTGACACTTCTAAAACAGCAAAAATAGGGTAAGATTTTTTACCCACTATCAGGTTAATCACCTTGGATAAATGCTGCCCTGGAGTGAGGATGATTTTTACCCTTGCAAAAACTTAGAAAATACCATATCTAGCTAGACTATCAATCTAAACTACCTTCCCAAAATGTTGGCCGATATCCACTATCACCGATTCAAACCAGGCATGTGCGAGAATTCCGTACACCCTAATCCATGTCCCATTGTGCCCCATCAGGGAGCCAGTTTTCCATTGTTGAAATTGCCTCAGACCCATTGTAGAGTGGAGGGCCAAATCTGAGGACAAATCTCTTAATTCATCCATAGATCTAAACTGAAGAAGGAAAACTGAGGGAGCTAACCTGACGACATCCACTGCTGAAGCCGCGAATCGTGAATCTCTGAGAGCCCGAATAATCTGGGTAATCGGCAAGGAGGAGTGGGTAGGGAATCCTACCAGGGATAATTCCAATCGACGTCTTCATAGGGCAACTGCCGCATCGTCCGCTTTGACCGTGGGTGGTTCTGCAGCTTCACCTTTTTTTAGCCGGGATTGGGGGTTTCCTCCTAAGAACTTCTCTGAAGGAGTTGGGGTTCCGAGGAGTTGGATTGGGGTTCTGGAGATTGGGATTGGGGTTACGAGGGGCTAGGTTAGGGTAGTAGAGATTGGGGTTGGGGTTTCGAGGAGCTGGGTTAGGGTTATGGGGATTGGGGTTGTCTGGGTGCCTCTGTTTGAAAGGTTGGGAAGTCGCTGCTTGGACTCTGACCACACGATCATCAATCCATTTGCCGTTCCGCACACCGATGGCAGCTCTGGGTTTGTCTTCATAGTGGAATCGCACAAAGGCAAGTGGAATCGCACAAAGGCAAAGCCCCTTGGTTTCAACGACCCCCTGAATGTTGGTAAAGAAACATCGAGCACCTTTTCATACCCGCTGAAGATCGAGAAAACATCTTCATGGGAGCAATCATAAGGGAGATTTCCGACGAAAACAGAGAATTCGAGGGCTCTAGAGATTGCTGGGGATACCCTTGACCTCTGCATCATGTTCTTGGCTTCAGGAACCCAAGTCATGTCGTTTTTGTAAAGACTCCCTCGCGTCATGCCGTGTTTCAAGGACTCCACGAGTGAGTTAGGTACTTGTAATGCCCCGATTTTTAGAACTCGAGTACATGACTCGCTTCCTAAAAACCTGAGTGTTAACTGATAATCAAAAGATATTTAAACCAAATTAAAGTGCGGTTAATGGATCTAAGCGTAGTATAAATGTAACTCATCCAAAAACAATATTTAGGGTCACTCAGCTAGGGCCCATATGCAAAACCTCAAATCTTAAAATGTTTCAAGAGTTTACTAGGAAAAAAAAAAAAAACAGCTATTGATTTAGTCCGTAAAACTCCGCTGCCCCTCTTGGATGGGGCTCCTCTTCATAGTAGTCTTCTCCCAATTCCATGGGATCAGCATCCAAACCCGCCTCATTCGCACTCTCATTTATACCCACACTGTCTGTACAGTTATATATTCAAAGGATGAGTGGCCAGCTCAGTGGGAACTCCCCTCAAGATTACACACCTCTGCATTAACCAAGCATTGTTCCAGATAGTAAAACATACAAAACATTTCATGATGATCTTGTTTAAGTGCACGGATGCGTGAGTGCATGCCAACTGGGGGTGCACATCCAGTTGGTCAACGAATGGGCCTTTCAAACAGTCGGCCCGATAAATAAGAGAATGGCCTTTCAAACAGTCGGCGCATTCATGCATGGGGATGAGCCTTTCAAACAGTCAGCTCGTCCCAACAGGGGAATGGACCTTTCAAACAATCAGTCCACTCAAACGAGAGAATGAGTCTTTCAAGCAGTCGATTCATTCAACTTGCGAAGGAACGGGTCTTTCAAACAATCGACCTGCTCAAGTAAGATAGTGGGCCTTTCAAATAGTCAACTCATTCAACTTGCAAAGAAACGGGTCTTTCAAACAGTTAACCCACTCAAGTAAGATAGTGGGCCTTTCAAATAGTCGGCTCACTTAAATAATGAATGGGCCTTTCCAACGGTTAGTCCATTCAAAAATAGAGGTGTCATGTATGCATGATTAATTCCAATCATTATTATCTGAATTTGCAAGTAGCCAATTTAGAAAGACTTTCTAATAGGTATCTTAGTCCAAGGTTTATAAGCATGTATTACATAATTATCTTTCAAGCAAAATCTAGCATATCACATATATAGGTTTCCACAAAATAAATAATAAGCATATAATTAATTTTAATACTACCGTGAATAGTCGTAAAAGCAGAGTCATTAATTATTAGGTAAAATTAAAGTTAGACTAACAAATGAGTTAACATGGAAGAGGAAAGCTCAAGGGGTAGAATCCTCACATGTAGGGTCGTATTCGCGTTCTTGATCCAAGTTTTCTCGTGGCCCAAGGTCACTCAAAGAATCTCCTAAAATTACAGTTTATATTTGTCAGGTATTCCTACGGTTTTGTTCAACCCACAAGAAGGTTCAAAGGAATGCAACAACAAGGCCTTTTAGGCTTGTGATAGGCCCACCATGTACTTATTCAAGCGAGGTGGTCCAACTAGGCTCAAGCTCAACCTTACCAGGGGTTGAACTGGTCCTTACTCATGGACCATATGCATCAAGTGGGTCCCACACATCAGGGCAAGCTCCATAACTTGCAACCACCAATACAACGGTAGTGGGATACTAGCCCAGCGTCAGATGGACTGCTAGGATTAACAGATACATCATAGTGAAATCCCATGGATGGCGCGGATATGTAACACATCATAAGGTGGGCCCCATATAATATTTTATTACACATTACATGTACTGAAGGGTTTTTCAGCCCACTACAACAGGTGGGGCCCATCATGGCTTAGGGTAGAGCCTACTATTTTGAATGGTACGACCTACTAAGATTGGAGTTTCAGGTACGAACCACTAGGAATTTAGCTGGGGTCCAACACAGTGCAGCCCATTGGTATTTTGGTGAGGCTCAGCACCGTGCATCCCGCCTACTGTTGATGTAAGAACGGCCCAACTGAGGCTACAGTGGGGCCCATATCATATGTGGTGCGACCCACCAACTTTGTGTGGCATATGGCCCGACAGACCTAGTCTCAAACCAGCTGAGAGCAGCGTCCGTGTAGCATGCCTAACCGAGGCCAGCACCTCTGCTTGTTATCAGCAACAGTGGCGGCAACAGCGTCTCGAGCTTCGGCTCATGCCAGCCCTGCATGGGGTCCGATCATAGCCCATTACAGGCCCTCTGCACACGGACGTTTTCTTCAATTCATATGTGCCTACTCAAGGCTTGACTCCGGGCTTATTTGAATCCCATTTTCAGACTGAGATGGAGCCCAAACACAACCTCAAACCTGGCCAGATCTCAGCTCAACACAGAGCTTGGTGGAGGCCTATTCCTTGGCGCGACCTCTGTACATCTCTCGACCTGGAAGAATGTTCGAGTTGGGCTCCTAACTAGGACTGGTTTTAGTCCTGGTTGAGATTCGTTTCTCACCCATCTTTCAGTTCACGCCATAGCCTAAGCTCGACCCGTTTTGCCACCATATCAAAGCTTGTTTGAGAGAGCTAATGGCCTGAAGTGATTCAGAAACTTTAAACAGATTAATACGGGTGGATGTTAAGCGTTACCTGGCTCCTTCTCACGCTCAGAGATGCTGCTGGACCGCACTGGTTCGACTCAGTTTGGAAGAGCCGGGTTGACACAGTGCAGCACCAAGCAAGCACCAATCCTTCCTCTCGTCTTCCTGTTTTTCTTCTTTCTCACAACCTCATTGCCACTCTCTGAGAATCTCTCCTTCACCTCTTTCCCAGTGGTGACTACAGGCTGCACTGACCCGATTTGATCTGATTCGATCAGCTCGACTCGGTGCAGTGCGGCAACATGCTTACACCCAAAATTCTCACACTTTCTTACCCTCTCTTTCTCTATGAGATTGCTTGGTGCTAATCCCAAGGGAATAGGGCTCTATTTATAGAGCCAGAGCCACGCCTATCTCTCAATAGACGGTCCAGGTGCAGCTGGATTGGGCCCACATTTTCTTTTTTTCTGTCTAGCATGGACAAGATCTACCAGTCGGGTAGTGTCCATGACATCATGGCCCACCGACTGGGCATCTAAGATCTCGGAATGGGGCCCACTGTTTCATGGCGGGTTTCCCGACTAAACGGGGAACATGTTGAGGGTCAAATATTGCATATCAGACCCTAGTTATCACCTGCTTTTATGAACATGATATTGTTTAAAGCCTTACTTTAATCGTGTTTGTGGTGCAAGGTAAATTTAGGAAGCTTGGACTGAAAATGATGCTGAATGCATGGAATTGATGTTCCGAAGTCACCAAAGCAAGGGACGGACCCTAGGGGACTGAGATCGACGGATTTACATGCCAGAGATTCGAGAAAATCGAGGAACTGAAGCTCAAGTGGCCCGAAATTGGTTCAGAATGCAAGATCACAGGGTTCCCACCATTTGCTCGGCTCGAAACTTCATACATGGCCTGAGGAGCATAAATTAACCGTACACGTCGAATTTCATCCGTTGGATCCCTGTGGAAGTCGCCTAACGGACAGATCAGCCCATAAATTCTCGATTTGGGGCCCACCTGATATCTGAATCTGCTTCAATTTTGGTCTCAACTCATTAAATGAGCTGAGGAAATGAATGGACAAAATGGATTTCTCACGAACATCACGGTGGACCCCGCATGTACAGCGCGTCTACATGGGGTACACGTGACCGCGCCGCACCGGACGGTGACCCGCGCCATCTGCCACTTGAAGACAGCGGACGGACACTGTCTGTCCGTTTTTGAGTAGTGGGCCCCACCCATTGTCCATATAGACAATCCAAACCATCCATTGCATCCAGAGGGGGAGCGTGACCCTCGCCTAGGTGACCGTTTGTCCCCATGCACACATGAATACGTGGATCGTCGAAAAATGCAAGATTAATGGTGACTTGATTTTGTACAGTGAACCGCACCAAAACTCGACAAAAATCACTCCTTCCTGACTGAAATTTCACCAGGAATCTAATGAGCGGGGTGGATCTTCCAGAAAACATCACTATGGGGCCCACCGAACACGTCAGCACATGTACATGCGTAAGCCTAAGCACGTCCATGGAAAACCAGATTTTTTGGCTATTTGTGGCCCACTATCTTCGATAATCTTAATGATCTAAACCGTCCATCGTTTAGCTCGTCCAAAAACGCCCCAAGGGACGTTGTTTCTTTAGAAAAAATGTGAGGAAAGTGGAAGTTTTTCCATGTGTTTCTTGGCTGCAAAAATAGATTACGCAGACGGTTTTCTTGGCTGACGCACACAGCTGGCCGCAGAAACTCCCTTCCAGCCGACCTAAACCTCTATAAAAGGAGGAGGAGAGAGAGAGAGAAAAGGGGCAGCAAGGAACGAGAGAGATAGAGAGAGAGGAAGAACGTGGAGGCTGGAACAACAGCAAGGAATTTTCTTCTTTTTCTTCTTTCTTCTTTTTCTTTTCTTCTGTTGATGTTTTTTTTTTTTAGGAGAATTGAGTTGATCATTTTTATGGCTAGCTAATCCTCCTAGCTAGGGCTAGGAGGTGATGCTTGTGGCGTTATGGGATGTTCTATGATTTGGATTCATGTTTTTGAAGTGATTTTGATTTAGTTTTATTTTAAGGAATGTTTACAGTCTTTAATGGTTTATTGTGACTTATATTACAGTAGATCTGCGATGGCTTGAGCGTTTTCTTTCCCTTTCTTGTGATTATGAAGTCAGGACACCCTGTTGTTCACCATCGCCCCTTGGACATGGTGGGATGACGAAATGACTCCCTATTCATATATCACTTAGATTGGTTGTGAATTGGTTTTATTCTGTTGTTTGCTTTGTCTCATAGGCATGGTTTTGTGATAAAATCCATTCTAATTTACACCTGTCTGATCTCTTAAAAACTTGATTAAACGAAGTTCAGAACTGATTTTCAGGATATATCTTCCAACTGGATGAAGATGGGACTCGAAGTCCAGTTGAGTTCATGAATCAACCGTAGATCTCCCTGATCTCCACAAGTGGATCCTCTGAATCCCTAGTTTCCTACCTCTAAATTCCTTAAATTTTATATTACTGTTTTCACCATTATTCCTTCAAATTACACTTGTTTTAGATTTCATCTCATTCTAGTTCTAGTCCTAGTTAGTTTCAGATTACGTACAGGTTTCAGTCCTTGTGGATTCAACCTTAGTCTTACTGAGTTTATTACTACATCACAACCCTATACTTGGGGAGTGAACAAGTTTTTGGCGCCGTTGCCGGAGACTGACGGTTGCATTTTTCTAAAATTAACTAGTTTTAGAATTAGTTTAAGATTAGAATTTTTACTAATTTTAGGTTAGAATTTTTTCTGTTTGATTTATAGAAACTAACATGTTTTTCTTATTTTTGTAGGATCCTGAGATAGAAACTTCTAAATTGGTTTTAACTTAGGAACACCACATCTAGTAACTTCTTTCTAAAATCCTCTCTTTCTTTCTAGATTTTTTTCATTTCTCTCTTTTAGGTTTAAGTTTAGAATCTGAATTGAGGTTATGGCTGCAAATCAACCTCAAGCACTGCCTCTACCTGAGAATGAGGATGTCCATGATGAGAATGAGGTACATCAAGTACCCCGGCCTCGTACTTTACGCCATTATTTACAACCGGCAGGGGTGAGCACACCCTCATGTATGGTTTTTCCTGAGAATACGAGACATATGAATATCAAGCCAGGGGTGATACAACTCCTTCCTAAATTTCATGGGCTTGAATCCGAAGAACCGTATCTACACTTGAAAGAGTTTAATGAAATTATAACCACTTTATATTTTCCAAACGTATCTGAGGACATAGTCAGGCTGAAACTTTTCCCCTTTTCTTTGAAAGAAAAAGCTAAGACATGGTTGCATTCACTACGTCCTAGATCTATTGGCATATGGAATAATATACAAAGAGAGTTCATAAAGAAAATTTTTTCCATATCATTTAACACTCTTAGAAAATCAATCATGAACTTTGCCCAAAGGGAGGATGAAACATTCTTCCAATGTTAGGAGCGGTTCAAGGATCTTGTTAGCTCTTGCCCAAAAACAGGGTTTTGAAACGTGGCGCATTGCGCACTTTTTCTATGATGGGCTGACATCCTCTATGCGCCAATTGGTTGAGACAATATGTAATGGAGAATTCATGAATAAAAATGTCGATGACGTGTGGGATTACTTGGATAGACTTACTGAAAATGCACAATCATGGGACACATACGCTAAATCAAGTACCATTTCTAGGCCCACTCAATCAAAGGAAAGGGGCGGAGTATATCTGCTGAAAGAGGATGATGATATCAACGTTAAAGTGGCTAATCTCATAAAGAAATTCGAGGCCATGGAATCAAGGAAGGAGAAGGGTAAGGAAGTTGTTTGCGGTATTTGTGGTTGTGACAATCACACAACTGAATAGTGTCCAACCATATCTGCCTTTCAAGAGGTACTAACTGAACAATCCAATGTCATAAATAATTATCAAAGACCTTTCAATGGACCTACCTCTAATACATACAATCCCAGTTGGAGAAATCATCCAAACTTCAGTTGGAGGAATGGACAAACGGCTACTCCTCAAGGTTTCTTCAATCAAACTCCAAATTAAGAGAAACCTCAAGAGGATCTGATTCAAAAACAAATTCGAGAACAAGAGCTACTTAATCAGAATTCGGCACAAGCATTCCATGATATCCATACAGTATTAGGAACGCTTGCGTCGTCTATTCAAAGGATAGAGTCACAATTAACAAGTGGAGGAAAGGGGATGCTTCCTGCTCAACCTCTCCCCAATCCCAAGCCACAATATGAAATAAGTGACCCTAGCTCTTCAAACCAGATGGAACAAGCTAAATCCATCACTACTCTTAGGAGTAGGAAGATCATTAACAAAACCATTCCGGTTTGGGCTGAAAAGCCTAAGGACCCGGAAGTGGACAAAGAAGATGGATCTAACCATGTCCCACCAGAGGTAGAACCGGAGCCTCAAGAGAAGCCGGTTGCTCCATTCCCCCAATGATTGGTTGCACCAAAATCTCTCTCTAACTGTCAGGATATTCTAGAGGTGTTGAAACAGGTGAAGATCAACATCCCGCTATTGGATGTTGTAAAACAAATACCTTCATATGCCAAATTCTTGAAAGACTTATGTATGACCAAAAGACGGCATAATATTCAAAAGAAAATCTTCTTAACTGAGAAAGTGAGTGTCATCCTAAAGCAAGATGCGCCACAGAAATTCAAAGATCTCGGTAGCCTAACCATATCATGTGTGATCGGGGAGTATCGAATTGATCACACACTTCTTGACTTAGGAGCGAGCGTCAATTTGATTCCCTACTCGGTATAAAAATAGTTAGGTTTGGGTGAATTAAAACCCACCCTAACCACACTACAACTTGCTGATCGCTCAGTTCGTGTACCAAGAGGGATAATTGAGGATGTGTTGGTCCAGGTCGATAGATTTTACTACCCTGTAGACTTTATCATCTTAGACACTGAATCCATCAATAACATGAGCACTCAGATTCCCGTCATTCTTGGTCGCTCATTCCTTGCCACTTCAAACGCAATTATCAATTGTAGGAATGGTGTCATGACTATGTCTTTCGAGAATATGACATTGGAGTCAAACATTTTTTTCAATAACGACAGAAATTCAGAGGATGATAACGATTTCCACAACATTAATATGATTGATTCTTTCATGAAAGATAGAATGCCTCTCTGTCCTTATCCTCTGACCCTCTAGAGATGTGCCTGACACACTCCCATGATTTGGATGATGACACGATTAGGGAGACGTGTGCCTTGCTTGATACTGCGCCAGTACTTGAAGTTAACCAGTGGAGGCCACAATTTGAAAAGTTGCCCAAAACCGATGCAGTGCCTCTACCGTCTAACCTCATAACACCGAAGCTTGACCTAAAACCTTTACTCTCTGATTTGGAATACGCCTATTTAGGTCAAGAAGAGACATACCCAATGGTGATTTTATCCCACCCTGAGAACAAATAAGAGAGTATGCTCATTTCTACTCTCGAAGAAGATAAAGGAGTTACTGGACATATCATCACAGATCTCGATAGGATGAATGAACTCCTTTCAACTGAATGTTTCAACTCTTTGGATGATTTGGTACACTTTGGAGATTCAAACGATCTCATGATACAAGAAATAGTGGATGCCTCGCAAGACAATACCTCGGTAGTTGGCACGGACCGAGAGAACCCTTATTCTGAAGTACCTCCTCCCTTAGATCCTGAATGTTTACCATTAAAGGAGGAATTGAAAATTGAACTAAAGAGTGAAATTTTGATGTGTGTTGAGACTACACCACCTACTACAAATTTTTCTGAATTTCACCTACTTGTAGTCTCTGATTCATCATGGTGTACTAACTTCGAAATGTTATCTGTCACAGGTGAATCGTATATATTTTGGACACTTCAAATGATTAAAAGAAAACTTTATGCTGAGGTCCCTCAATTTCTCTGGACATTCGCACTCCAGGACATCCAAGCTTACTACAAAACGGGTTTTTGGATGATCTTATTGAAAAACCTTCTAAGAAATTTACCACGATACTGGCCGACAGAAGAACCTGGATGCATGATTGAGTAGATTTTACGTGCTTCCACAGTTGAGGATTAGAATTTATTGCTTTCATAGGACTAGGGTAGTTTGCTTTATGTTATTATAGGATACATGGTTTTATGCCATTAGGTTAGTTTGCTTCCCGCATTGCTTTAGGATAGTTTGCTTTCATGTCTTCACACTTGTACTGATGTGCTTTCATGCTGATATCTTTATGGAAAAGCCCCTTGATTCTTTCGTCCAGGTACTATCTCCCCATCACTTCTCATTTACTTTCGTTGTCCCATGGGCATTGCATGTTTACATCTTTTACATTGAGGACAATGTAGATTTTAGGTTGGGGGTGGGGAGATTAGGTTTCCTAATCAGTGTTTTCTTGGTCTTAAGCGAAAAATTATGAAAATTTTTAAATCTTTTCTGGAATTTCTTGTGAATTCGAAGTGATTTTGACGGATATCCTTGACTTAGAATTTCAAGATTCGTGATGTTGATATTTTATGACTCTTGGATTCAGTAGCTGTTAAATTTCACAGTTAAGTTGAATTGTTAATCCATTATTAGAAGTTGTAAACATTGATTGAGTCATGATTTCATATATTACAGCTCACTTACATATTAAGGTTTCAGTTCGATATTAAATGGTTAACTTGGTAATCACTAAGCATGAAAGGAACAAGCCTGAAAATTTTTCGCATTAGTTTATAAAGAAGAATTGAAAGGATTGGGCGAATGGTCTTCACCATAGGTTTGCTCCCTACAGGTGAAGGATTGATTCCCCAAGGTTAACATTCAAAAATTAAAGGTGGCGAATAATCTTCACCATAGGTTTGCTCCCTATAGGTGAAGATTTGATTCCCCTTCTTAGTGTCACTTTTAATGGAAAAATCGAAAGCTGGAAGAAGAAAAAGAATGATCTATGAGGCACGTTTAGGTTTTGGTTGTCATGAGTTCTCTTGTTGGTTACCAATGATATCATGAAATTGACAATTGGATCTCTTAATGATGATAAGCCGAGATTACATTATACACCCATGGATCTCAATGTTTAAAATTGTTCTAAGTGATAGATTAATACTTTGAACTTGACTATGAAGTTTACCATGCACTTGAGCTCAGGAGAAATTAATGCCCAACATTCATGAATCTTAAAACTCTAGCATCTGGTTTATTTTATTCAAAAATCACTCGAGTTCATAGAAATTGTCCTAAAACTCTCAACTTATTTTTCGCATGTTTGCTCAGGACTAGCAAAATACTAGTTGGGGGTTGTGTTGAGGTTCAAATATTGCATATCAGACCCTAGTTATCACCTGCTTTTACGAACATGATATTGTTTAATGCCTTACTTTAATCGTGTTTGTGGTGCAAGGTGAATTTAGGAAGCTTGGACTAAAAATGATGCTGAATGCATGGAATTGACGTTCCAAAGTCACCAAAGCAAGGGACGGACCCTAGGGGATTGAGATCGACGGATTTACATATCAGAGATTCGAGAAAATCGAGGAACTGAAGCTCAAGTGGCCCGAAATTGGTTCAGAATGCAGGATCACAGGGTTTCCACCATTTGCTCAGCTTGAAACTTCATACATGGCCTGAGGAGCATAAATTAACCGTACACGTCGAATTTCATCCGTTGGATCCCTGTGGAAGTGGCCCAACGGACAGATCAGCCCATAAATTCTTGATTTGGGGCCCACCTGATATCTGGATCTGCTTCAATTTTGGTCTCAACTCATTAAATGAGCTGAGGAAATGAATGGACAGAATGGATTTCTCACAAACATCATGGTGGACCCCGCATGTACAGCGCGTGTACATGGGGTACATGTGACCGCGCCGCACTGGACGGTCAGCCCGGTCAAAGCCGGGCTGACCCGCGCCATCTCCCACTTGGAGACAGCGGACGGACGCTGTCCGTCCGTTTTTGAGTAGTGGGCCCCACCCATTGTCCATATGGACAATCCAAACCATCCATTATATCCAGAGGGGGAGTGTGACCCTCGCCTAGGTGACCGTTTGTCCCCATGCACGCATGAATACGTGGATCGTCGAAAAATGCAAGATTAATGGTGACTTGATTTTGTACAGTGAACCGCACCAAAACTCCATAAAAATCACTCCTTCCTGACTGAAATTTCGCCAGGAATCCAATAAGCAGGGTGGATTTTCCAGAAAACATCACTATGGGGCCCACCGAACACATCAGCGCATGTACGTGCATAAGCCTACGCACGTCCATGGAAAACCAGATTTTTTAGCTGTTTGTGGCCCACTATCTTCGATAATCTTGATGATCCAAACCGTCCATCGTGTAGCTCGTCCAAAAACGCCCCAAAGGACATTGTTTCTTTGGAAAAAATGTGAGGAAAAAATGTGAGGAAAGTGGAAGTTTTTCCATGTGTTTCTTGGCTGTGAAAATAGATTACGCAAACAGTTTTCTTGGCTGACGCACACAGCTGGCCGCAGAAACTCCCTTCCAGCCGACCTAAACCTCTATAAAAGGAGGAGGAGAGAGAGAAAAGGGGCAGCAAGGAACGAGAGAGAGAGGAAGAACGTGGAGGCTGGAACGGCAGCAAGGAATTTTCTTCTTTTTCTTCTTTCTTCTTTTTCTTTTCTTCTGTTGATGTTTTTTTTAGGAGAATTTAGTTGATCATGTTTATAGCTAGCTAATCCTCCTAGCTAGGGCTAGGAGGTAAAGCTTGTGGCATTATGGGATGTTCTATGGTCTGGATTCATGTTTTTGAAGTGATTTTGATTTAGTTTTATTTTAAGGAATGTTTACAGTCTTTAATGGTTTATTGTGACTTACATTACAGTAGATCTGCGATGGCTTGAGTGTTTTCTTTCCCTTCCTTGTGATTATGAAGTCAGGACGCCCTGTTGTTCACCATCGCCCCTTGGACATGGTGGGATGACGGAACGACTCCCTAACATTCATACATCACTTAGATTGGTTGTGAATTGGTTTTATTCTGTTGTTTGCTTTGTCTCATAGGCATGGTTTTGTGATAAAATCCATTCTAATTTACACCTGTCTGATCTCTTAAAAACTTGATTAAACGAAGTTCAGAACTGATTTTCAGGATATATCTTCCAACTGGATGAAGATGGGACTCGAAGTCCAGTTGAGTTCATGAATCAACCGTAGATCTCCCTGATCTCCACAAGTGGATCCTCTGAATCCCTAGTTTCCTACCTCTAAATTCCTTAAATTTTATATTACTGTTTTCACCATTATTCCTTCAAATTACACTTGTTTTAGATTTCATCTCATTTTAGTTCTAGTCCTAGTTAGTTTCAGATTACGTATAGGTTTCAGTCCCTGTGGATTCGACCTTGGTCTTACCGAGTTTATTACTACATCACAACCCTATACTTGGGAAGTGAACAGAAGATGAGATGGCCGTTCATGGCAGATTGCTGTCTACGGGGTATTTATGTGATCTGGTTCGTTTGAATGGGTTAGATACGACCAATGATCATGGTGGGGCCCCCTTTTCCTTTCATTCATAGTCGTTTGTTCGCATCTCACGAGATTGTCCGCCTCACCCAATTTTCTCACGAGATGGTGCATTTCAATGAAAGAATGGTTGAAGCCCTAGAGGAGGCGGTGGATATCGCTCCACGTGGCCTAGTATAAAGTCAGGATTAGGTCAGCTACAAATTTCCCGAATGGGAATGGTCTCCCACGCCAGCCGACGCTATAGGCCACTGCCTGGCTATTTTTGACAACGAATGGAAGATGCGGATTCCTACCTTATTCGACGGCTGAGATCAAGGGAGGGCTGCAGGCACGGATCGCTGACGTGGAGGGCCTCATAACGGCTCTTTTCTGAGGTGTGCAGTCATGCATTCGAGACCGTCCGCTACTCGCGTGCATGCGTACGTGCATGGGCTGATTTGGATGCTTAAGTTTTGGTCGTCCGAATCCTCCCAGTCCAATGCAAGGTTCAAATGGTTCAAATGGTGGCTAGAAGTAGGCCATAATGCGTCCACAGTGAACTTTTCCCTATCGTCCCTTGCCTATACACATGCATGATTTTATGGGCCTGATTGGCTGACGTGGTCGCGGTCGTCCTGAGGATGCAAGACCGATGGACGGTCTAGATCTCAAGGATGATGGCCAGAGGTGGGCCACAATGCGTGATGAACGGACTCTATCCGTTCATCATGTTTAACGCGTGAGGCAGGGAGGCCTCTCCCTCTCTTTTTTAAATTCTCACGGGTCAGTGCCCGGCTGACCCATGACCCGGTCCGGTGCACTTCGTGCACGGACCACTACGATGTGCATGCACCTCCTGTGGGGTCCATTGTGATGTTTATGATAAATCCACACCAGTCATTCTCTCCAGGGCCCCAAATCAGCGCCCTTGGCCGAAGGTCAGCCCATTCTAAAGTCTAGGTGGGGCCCATAACTCAATTCAGGGTTTTACGGGTGGTCTTTCGTTAATCTGATGGTCGGATGGTTCCGAAGTGGAACGTTAATGGTTAAGAGGTCTTAAAGGGCCATCTTTAAGGCTCTCATCATTTGTTACTAACCAATACTAATATTAATATACATTTCATTACTTTTGTATATTACTTGTAATTAAAATGATTAAAATCTCCTACATATCTATAAATATAAATTTTTTTATATTAACATACTACTATATACATGCCATTGATCACATATTTATTAATATACAATATCATATTATACAAGTATATGAATTGGAAACTGTACAATGTCATATTTAGAGTCACATTGTTAAGTAATATGCCATTTTATTAAAATATCTAATAGTTTTTATATCCATATTTATAAAGAATATTTAATACTATGTTAATATTTATAATTCAATTATATTTCATATAATTATTATTTATTACTATTATTACTATTGTCATTAATAATAATAATAATATTATTATTATTATTCTGGATTAAATTGTAGGACCTACTTCCAGGCAGAATTGTCCTAGTGGTGGATCAACCGCTATGATTTATGTACATAATCCCTACCTAACTTTAATTGTTAAGTGAGACACACTACATGGATATCAAATTACTAATATTCGGCATCTTGATCCTGCTAGTTCAGGTTTTAAACGGTAACACCCGTGTACTAAAGGTGCGGGGTGTTACAGTACTACCACAGGACCTAGGACGAACGGTCCTATTAGGGGCTTTACGGGGCTCACCATATGTACATGTTTTATTGTTGTCATCTATCCATTTTGACAAATCATTTTAAGTGCTAAAATAAAATAAAAATAAAAATTGAGGTGGATCAAATACTCGAGTGGACAACACCATGGGAAAGAGTGGATATTGAATGTCCACGGCTGAAAGCCTCTTACGGATTATAGAAGTTTTAGATAAGTTGATATTTATGTTTTTCCTTCATCCAGGTCCATGTAACATTATGATCAGGTTGGATGGCAAACAAAGGTCACAGTGTGCTGTAGAAAGATTTCAACCGTGAGGGTCATTGTCACTACTTCCTATGGTGTGGTCCAATCGTGCTTTGGATTCCCCTCCTTGTTGGGATCATTCCCTAAAATGACCTGTCAAATTCATAGACAGCTTTGATAAAACGAAAGAGCCCCAACTGGACCATCCGTTTCTAGATGGATCCTAACGGGGTAGTAACCTATCCACATCCTTTTTTTCTTTTCCACTGCCCTTTTCATGCAACTACCGCTACCTTTCGTTGATCCCTTCTTTCTTTTAGATAGCTTTCTTTTCAACTACCGCCTCGTTTTGGAGGGGGCTGAAATTTGTCTCTATTATGGAGAGATACATTTAATGCTCCTAGAGAACATGTAACACATGGATGGACGTGATGAGGTCCATCACAGTCTTCCTCAAGGGGATAACTACTCAGAATCACTCCTCATATAGACTTCTCGAATCCACGAGAAAAACACAAGGAAAATATAAATAAATTCTAGAAAATTCGTAATTTGAGTGATGAATGAAATAAACGAGTTCACAACCCTTTAAATAGGGATACTAAGCCATTAGCCATGGCAGAAGTTTCGAAATCAAACTATGACTAAAATAGAATTCCCAATTTCCTAAAGATAGTAAAATTACTATTTATAAACAATCGCGATGTCTACTAGTGCGCAAGGTTTTCGGCCAAAAATAATGACTTATTTAGCCCAACCACACGTTCTCCCAAGGATAACTACTTCGATCACCATCTTCCTCAATGATAACTACTTCAAATCCGCAAAGCTTCTCTGGACTCCTCACGATGACTTCTTGAATCCACGAGGAAAAATAGAAATTAAAAATAATTCTTAAAAGTCAAAATAAATTTGTTAATGATTGATGGATGAAATAAACGAGTCTACAACCCTTTAAATAGGGATACCAAGACTTGGAAGAAGTTTAGCAATTAAACTATAACTAAAACTCCCTAAAATTCGTAACTTACTATAAATAGTAAATTTACTATTTATAGTAAGTGTCCAATTGGACTTGACCACATTATTCTCCTAATTATTCTAAGCACATTTCATATTGGACACAACTCCTAAAGCCCAATGGATAGAAAGTTACAATCAAACCAAAACGTACTAAAAATAGTAAACATGGAAATAAACAGAAAATTCGACCATTGATTTGATGGAATCTCACAAATTTGGTGTGGGCAACCCAGCTAGGTTGGCTAAAGTAGCTCATCCTACCCCAAAATCATATATGCTACGTCGAGTAACTCATTCCGATTTGCGAGATATGTTTGTTTTAAGGTTCTGACGGTCTTGATGACATCTGCCTCCGATCGGGCCTTCTCTCATCCATCTTGGACATGAAAGTGTCCACGATCCACTCTACATTAAGAAGATAGATTTAATTGAATTTGTTGAGTCAAAAGGCTTATTATAACATATTTGATATGCCGGGTTTGGAAATAGAGTTGTACATGAACCGAGTTAGCTCGGTTAACTCGCTTGACTCGACTCGAAAAAGCTTGATTCGATTCGATTCGAAACTGAATTCGACCTGAGTCGAGCTAATTTTTAGATCTCAAAAATATTTCGAGCCAAGTTCAAGTTTGTCAAAGCTCGAATCAACTCAGATTGAATCAATTTGGTGACTCGGCTATTTTGACGTTACTCACCAAGTGTTTGATGAAATGACTCAACGAAGTGTTGTTTCGGGTGTATATTATTGTCAAAATAGATGTCTTAAATCTGTAATTCACCCTACTTCTCGACCAGTCAAGGGGCTAGCTCGACTGGTCGAGGGTCCATTCAACCAATCGAGGCCCGCTCAACTTGAAGTCTAGCGAGCTATGTATTTGGATGTCCGAGACGCTTGACTAGTTGAAGGTTACGCAGACTGCGCGCGGACTGCGTAAATTTGAGGCTGTTTCAGGACTTTTCCAAAGTCGGTGCGTAAGTGGAGTTTTCTAAACTATAAATAGGGATCCCTAGGGCTATTCTAAGGTATTCTAAGGCTTCTTAAAGGTTTTCTAAGGATTTTTAGAAGAGTTCTAGGGTTATCAAATGGTGTAGCAAGAGTGAGATTCGAGGTTGTTCGAATCAGGTAAGTCCTCTCTCTTTGTAATTACTATTTTCATAGTGGATTTCTGTCGCTTTGTGCCATGGTTTTTCTTACGAGGGTTTTCCACGTTAAATTTTTGTGTTATCTTATGATTGCTTGGCGTTATTGAATTGTTATCCTAGATCTAGATCTGTGTGATTCCGCAACACAAATCCCCAACAAGTGGTATCAGAGCAATTGTTGGGGCACAAATCTGAATTTACAGGATTAGTAATAATGGAAAACGGCAAGTTTGAAATTGAGAAGTACTTATGTAAAAATAATTTTGAGTTATGGAAGGTTAAGATGATTAAACTATTAACCAAGCGAGGCGAGATTAAGGCTCTTGGGGAGCGGAAATCTACCATGAAATTGAAGAATAGAAAAACCTCGATAGTAATACTTTAGCCTCTATCCGTTTATGTCTCACAGATGAGGTTCTCTATAATGTTTTGAGGGTAAAAACTGCGGCTAGTTTATGAGCGAAGTTAAAGAACATCTATGCCAATAAGTCCTTTGAAAATCGCTTACACTTGAAGTTACAGTGTTATACATTCAAGATGGCAAAGGGTGGAGATCTAGAAGCCCACATCGGCAACTTTAATAAATTGATGTGTAAATTGTTGGATTCTCTTCCTGCATCTTATGAGTCATTTAGGGACACAATGTGCACCTTAAATAAAACCCTCAGTGTTAACACTGTTATCTCAGCCCTTCAAAAGAAGGCTATGAGAAAGTTTAACTGTGACATGGGGGCATCTTCCGATGTACTCATTACAAGGGGCAGAGATTCTGAGCGAGAGGTACAGGATCTTCAAGACCTAGATCCAGGTCCAAGGGTATGGGAAAAAGAAAATTAAAGTGTTGGAACTGTGGGATGTCTGGACACATGAAGAAGGATTATAGAAATCTTAAAGTAAAGAAAGAAAATTCAGCGGCTTCTTCTAAGGAGGCCAATGTAGTCATATCTAATAAAGAAACAAGTGGTGGTGATGTTCTGTCCGTTTTCATGATTGGTTACTTACACGACAATCATAAAGACGAGTGGATACTTGACACGGGCATTATATCACATGACTCCTCATTGGAGTTGGTTCACCAGTTACAAGGAATGCGATAGTGGACAGGTTTTTATGAGCAATGACAATGCCTGTACTGTTGTTGCTATTGGTACAGTGAGCATCAAGATGTTTGATGGGATGGAGCGTACCTTAACTGATGTCAAGCACATTCCTGATATGAAAAAAGTCTGATTTCTCTTGGTGCACTCGAGGTTATAGGATGCAAGTTCACCGGTATTAATGGTGTATCTAAAGTTTCAAAAGGGACACTCGTGGTTATAAGAGCGTAAAGGTACGAAAACCTTTACAGGTTTATTGAGCGCACTTTAATGCTCCCAAATAACATGTAACATAACGAGAGCTTGGAAGTGCCTTGGATAAAAAGGAGAGATTTTGATGGTACTCACACCATTGTGTGGTCAAATTCTCGAAAGAGATTCGACCTTCTAAATATTTTGAGGGTAGACTTCTAACAAGTCTTTGAGAAGTTTTTTAGACTAAATTGCTCTTCTTCTTGGTTCAGTAGTTGTACAATTTTTGAGTGAATAAGAAGTTACATCGTATTTAATGCTGAGAAAGTGAGGTGGAAGGAAATCTTTTTGGGCGTGAGCAAGGCCCAACTCGTGAGGCCCACATTGATATATGTGTATAATTCATGCCATCCATCCTTTTTGTTGTGCCATTTTAGGGCTAGGGCCCAAACATCAGCCTAATCCAGAGCTCGTGTGGGCCACATAATAGAAAATAATGATGATAATGGTGCCCACTGTTGAAACTTTCTAGGCTCACTATGATGTCTGTTAGAAGTGAACACTACCCAAGTCAGGAGTTTTTTGGTTCACAGCAAGCTAGTAACAAGGTGGACGGAACAAATCACCCTATTATGAGCCTCGACTCCTATTATTTAAAAATAATCAAGTTATTAATTACATCAACCTGACAACCACGACTCTTACTATATATATATATATATATATATATATATATATATATATATTGAGCTCATGGGAACTTCCCATGAGGTCGAGCTATGTGAGCCCCACCGTGATGCATGTCGAACATCAACACCGTGCATTTGATGGCTCCCCTTTAAATTACGGGATATCCCAAAAATCAGTCGTATAAGAAAACTCATGTGGGCCATACCATCTAAAATCATGTAAAGGCATGCCTAAAACATACAAAATCACTTAGTAGGGCACAACTAAAATTTGGATGCGTCTGAAACTTGGTCTAACCCCTCATTCAAGTGAGACACATATAATAGATGGACTGGATTTGTGAACCACATCTCGATGGGCCCAACAAATGATTATGAATGTTTTAATGGGAGGATAATCCCTCTCAACTTTTGTATGTGGTGTGGCCCACACAAGTCATGGATTGACTTGATTTCTAAGCCCAAGGCCCACCATGGAATGGTGCATCTGACTAATGGGGTAGATATTTGACACGCATCATGGTGAGGCCCACATAGCTCAACCTCATGGTAAGTTTCCATGAGCTCCACCGCATAGAACCATTTCATATATATATATATATATATATATATATATATATATATATATATATATATATATATATATATATATATATATATATATATATATATATATATAGAGAGAGAGAGAGAGAGAGGAGGGCCCCAGTGATGCCTTTCGCAGCATCAACACGAATCCATCGGATGCACCATTCCATATGGGCCTCAAAATCAAGTCAATCCGTGACTCAGCTTTTACACCATCTAAAACCATAAGTATACATAAAAACATATAAAAGCACTGGGACCCACACGAGTTTTCCATGCACCGCTTGGTCTCGAACCCTCATTCAAGTGGGACACACATAATGGATGGGCTTTTATCACATCTCGGCGAGCCCTCAAAAATGGTTATGAATGTTTTAATGGTAACACGTTTGTGGTGTGGCCCACTAAAGTCATCATTGACTTGATTTTGAGCCGTCCAAGCCCACTATGGAATGGTGCATCTGGTGGACGGTGTTGATGTTCGAAAGGCATCACGGTGGGGCACACCCAACTCAACCTCACGGACGACCGCTTTATGCTCGAGCGCATAGTACCCTTTCCCATATATATATATATATAAAGTAAAGGTTAAAAGTATCAAAACTAGTAAACAGCTTTTAAAATTTCTAAACGAATAACTATGTACTGTAACTAGACTTTTATCTTAGTGGTAGTATTTCTATTAACGGTTTGGATGGCACATGAACATCATGGTGAGCACTACAAAGGTTTCAACTGTAGACATTGCTGTTCCCAATGATTTGTATGACTCACCTGAGTTTTGGATATACTTGATTTTTAGAAGGCTGTCTTATTATGGTCTTTTAAAACAGATGGATAGAGTGGATTTTTCACCGACATAACGCACAAAGCCCCAGGCACATAGATATCCATGTACCCGCGTTCACAGGCAATCCGCACCCACATGCAAGGTCCAAGCCGACTTCCAGGTGGGCTCCACATTCTTCACCCTTGCTCCACCATAAATTTGGGCTGAGCGGTGGCTTGGCAATCACAGCTCAATTTCTTCCTTCGTTATGGAGCTGCCATCTGCAGGTCCAAGGCTGTTTTTTTGGTCATTTCTACTCCATGCCACGCTCTTCTTGTGTTTGATCAAACGGTCCAGATTTTCCCCCGTCCCAACAAACGAAACCGATCGACTGGCTCTGCTCGCCTTTAAGGATCGAATAACCAAAGATCCTTTCAACGCCATGAGCTCGTGGAACCATTCTCTTCATTTCTGCACGTGGCGGGGAGTAACGTGCAGTCTCAGGCATGAGAGGGTCACCGTCCTCAACCTAACGTCCCTTGAATTGGAAGGTTCTATTCCTCCCCAAGTAGGCAATCTCACCTTCCTCAGGGTCATCAACCTCGGAGACAACAGCTTCCATGGCGAAATTCCACGAGAAATAGGACACCTCTTCCGTCTCCGGCTTCTCGATCTCAGCTCCAATTCATTTGGAGGAGAAATCCCATCCAATCTGACCTACTGCTCCAACCTCCGAGTCATCCATTTAGCCTTCAATCAGCTGGTAGGTGAGATTCCCATCGAGCTTAGCTCTTTATCGAAGCTCCGTGGGTTATATCTCTTTAACAACCATCTCGTTGGAAGCATACCACCTTCTCTAGCAAACCTTCCGTCCCTCACTGAGCTTTCTTTAGGAAGAAATTACTTACAGGGAAGCATCCCAGGCGATTTAGGCCGCATCCCGAACCTAGGACTCCTCCAGATATCTCAAAACAATCTGTCCGGCACAATCCCTTCCCCCATATACAATTACTCGACACTGTATCTGTTGTCTGTCGCAGCGAATCAACTTCACGGAACCCTTCCACGCGACCTAGGCCTCCTTCTTCCTAACCTCCAGTACTTCTATGTATCGAAAAACTGGTTTACCGGACCCATTCCTGTTTCACTAGCCAATGCTACATTCTTTCAAGAGCTCTATCTCACCAACAACGATTTCACTGGAGGGGTGCCTATGAATCTTGGGACTCTTCGATATCTTTATATACTCACCATTGGTGGTAATCGCCTCGGAACAGGGAAAGAAGATGACTTGAATTTCATCAATTCCCTCTCCAACTGCAGCTACTTGCAAAAATTTGAATTTGGTATCAACAGTTTCAATGGCATGCTGCCCAATTCCATAGCCAATCTATCGACCCGACTGCAACTGCTGACCCTCGGATTCAACCGCCTGTATGGAAGGATCCCTGAAGGAATCGGGAATCTCGTCAGCTTAACCCAATTGAATCTGGATCATAACAATCTCACAGGTGCCATTCCTTTCAGTATTGGGAAGCTTGATAAGCTGAAATTTTTAGACTTGTCAGGAAATAGATTTTCTGGGCAAATTCCATCGTCCATCGGCAACTTTACTGAACTGAATAATTTTTACTTGCAAGAAAACAACCTATTTGGTAACATACCTTCGAGTCTCGAAAATTGCCAAAAACTAATAGTTTTGAACCTTTCCCAAAATAACCTCAATGGTACAATCCCCAAACAGCTCTTTAGCCTGTCGTCTCTGTCAATTTATCTCAACTTAGCTAGAAACTTTTTGATCGGGTCCCTACCCATGGAAGTGGGTGGCTTGAAAAATATTGGGGAACTTGATGTTTCAGAGAACAAATTGTCCGGCGAAATTCCTGGAACGCTAGGCAGTTGCCAGAGCTTGGAACGCCTGTACATGGAAGGTAATGCCTTTCAAGGGACCATTCCCCTGTCATTGAACACCCTGAGAGGCCTTGGAGAGTTGGATTTCTCACGAAATAACTTGAGTGGGCTAATTCCAAAATATCTAGAGAATTTTACTTCCATGCAGAAACTAAATCTTTCTTTCAATGATTTCGAGGGTGAATTGCCTATCCATGGTGTATTTGAAAATGCAAGTGCAATTTCAGTTATTGGAAACAGTAAACTATGCGGAGGTGTTCCAAAACTAGATCTGCCAAAATGCTTTGTTCCGAGATCCAAACGAAGACGTTCCTTTAATCTCAAAGTAATCGTGTCAAGCATTGTTGCTGCTGTGTGTTTGATTTTATCATCATTCTGCTTCGCTACTCTTTATTGGAGAAGAAAATCAAGAAAGAAAAATCTGCCTCCGTCGTCCTTAGATGACCAGTACAGAAATGTTTCTTACGCAGAGCTTCTTAAAGCAACTGATGGATTCTCTTCGCAGAATTTGATTGGGGTGGGAAGGTATGGTTCTGTTTACAAGGCATTATTGGATCAAGATGGTCTAATTGCTGCAGTAAAAGTACTTAATCTTCAACAACAAGGAGCTTCAAGAAGCTTCATTGCAGAATGCGAGGCATTGAGAAATGTCAGGCATCGGAATCTGGTAAAGATCTTAGCATCTTGTTCGAGCATCGATTTTAAAGGCAATGATTTCAAAGCGCTAGTTTTCAAGTACATGCCAAATGGAAGTTTAGAGGAGTGGTTGCATCCCAGGGCCGATAGGGAATATCAACTGAGGGGTATAAACCTTACTCAGATGTTAAGCATTGCCATTGATGTGGCTTATGCTTTGGATTATCTTCATCACCATTGTCAAATGCCCATTTCACATTGTGATATCAAGCCCAGTAATGTTCTTCTTGATGATGACATGGTCGCCCATGTGAGTGATTTTGGCATAGCAAGGTTACTTTCCGAGGCTGTCCACGATCGCCACACAAATGAAACGGACTCCATTGCAATAAAAGGAACCATTGGGTATGTTGCTCCAGGTAACCGTTCCATCCATTTATTCTTTTATTCTTTTGGATTATTATTATTGTTGTCATCTTTTTTTTTTTCTTTTTTTTTTTAAAAAAGGGTTGAGCACTTTTTGACAGGTGATATGGGCATAAATTCAGAACCGTCCAATTGATGAGTTACTTTATAAAACCTCACCAGCCCAAAAGTTAGCTTGATCCAAAAATCTGGTACATATGCCATAGCAAACTGACAAGAAATTCCTATGGTTTAATGTGGTGTGGTCCACTTGAGATTTGGATATACTTCAATTTTCGTCTCATGCCCTAAAATTAGTTAGAAAATCAGATGAACAGCTAGAGGTGGGCATTTCTGACTTGATTCGGCCCATTCCAAACAGAACCGACGGCCAAAATCGAGCCTAATCAAGTGGGGATCTCCAGATCCGATCTTTTTTCCGGTTGGGTTCGGATAGAGGTCTATCCGAACTGATCCGACCCGGATACTCGAACTGAGTGGACCCACACCGAACAAACCGGACCGGGTGAAGTGGGTAGTATAATATGTATTTTTTTTGTTTTTACGCTAAGTTCCTAACACTAATCGTTTACACCGCCTCTCCCTCTCCTCTCTTTTCTTACCCTAACCCAACCCGAACGACGGAACGAGTGCTGCCCGACACCCGATCTTCTTCCTCTCCAGTCTCCTCTTCTTCTTCAACACTCGTTCTGCTGTCTGCCCATCGCCTGACGCCAGTCTCCTCTTCTGAATCTCTGTTAACACCCGTTCTGTCAATGTAATGAAAACCTTGTTTCTTTGATACCACCAATCACCAGAGCTTCCAATTTTCTCCTTTGATGGATGCATTTACAACAAATCTTTCTGGAGTTCACTGAGCTTCCATCTAAACTCCAGTTTTACGTGATGGAGAAGTAAAGAGGATTGGGCATGTCCTAACCCCATTGAGGTTTCTAGAATACATCCTGTCGTATTGTGGTAGGATACGTTACGGGTCTAGAGGATCTGGTGTCATACTCAGAGATCCAAACGGTCAATCTGACGAATTAAAACGATAAAAGAGGCTTTTTTGAAAATACCCACTATTAGAAAATTCTATACATTCAAATCAATGGCCCACAAAGTCACAATGAAGGGAACGGTCTCTATTCAATGAAAAATGTTAAACAAACTAACCGTAGAGTATTCCAATAGGAGAGTTGTATTGTCATATATCATCCATCAAAGGTTAGATGCATCTTATAAACAGTTTGGATTGACGAATTAACTCACAGACAACTGCTACAGCACCAACTTATCCTATTACGGTATGTTGGGATGTATTGTAGCAAACGTCTGCTTCACTCGAAGTCTCCAACCCAAGGCGCTTACCCTAACCCCAAACCAACCTAACCATACTTAATAAACTCACTTTCTATGGAAATGCTTACACACTCGCATGATATAAACGAGCAGCATCGCGACACACGTGCTAAAATAGAATATTTTTATGAGATCCAGGCAGTCCATTCATCTTTTTCTATGCACTTTGAATATGGGATTCTGTGAAATTGGACTCCTACACGTGTGCACCAAATATGGACGTTTTCCCTTTCTATAGTGGATTTATCTCATAAAAGGTGGACCATCTGATAAATAGACCATTTGTTTTTTGTGAGAACCAAGGTCTAAGGTATACTACATCTGATGAATGGTCTGGATCTCTCAACACGTGCACCTCAATACCTGGAAGACTCCCTTACCCATCTAACTCAAGCGAGCGAGTACGCTTACAGCTTCTTCAACCTCAGCTCCGGATTGCACCACGTGTCCAACTTCAACGGCTGAAATGCTCGGAACTCAGATAATCCCAACCCCCACCATTCTATATAAACCTACCACTGCCAAAACTAGAAGTGGAAAACTTTGATACTCTAGCGGAGTGTGATGGATGATATGCAGGGACTGATCCGAATCGTGCCAAATCCGACCCGACTCGGTTTTCCTGACCGAGTCGGACTCGGATCGGGTCAGGTAATGTAAATTTCGGATCGGACCGAGTCAGTTGCGCCAGACATGGTACCCGATTGGGTCGAGTTTAGGTCAAGGTAGTGAGCTAATTCGGATCGGATCGGGCCCAATGCGATTCAACTCGGACCGATGCCCACCTCTACAGCAAGGATAAAATACAGACTCATGGTAAGCCCGGCCCAAGGTTTACACACTATCGTAAAATGGTGGTTAGCACCTTAGTGCATAATCTGCTTACACAAAATATCTTTTCAGAAATTTACTAAAGTTTGGTCCAATTGGGGTGAGCCACCATCATGTATTTTTATAATTCACTCCATTCATCGGTTGACCTAATTTTAGGGTTAGGGTGGAAAAATCATCCCCATCCCCACCTGTGATTCACGTGGGCCTCACATTTGGAAACAGCGAGGGGCAACAATCACCTTCCAAACAGTTCTCTTGGTGTGGCCCACCTAATTCACAAATGGGTCTGATTTTTGGGGTCTGATAAAAAACTCCATCACCATTTTAAATATAAATAATATAAATGGTAACGATATAAATATCTGAATTGTAGAGTATGGCATGGGCGGCAATGTATCCACATTAGGTGACATGTACAGTTATGGAATCCTTTTATTGGAAATGTTCACTGGAAAAAGGCCCACAGAAGACATGTTTAAGGACAGCTTAAGCCTTCGTGAGTATGTCAAGATGGCTTTGCCCAATCGTGTGCTAGAAATAGTGGATCTGCGACTCTTGAAAGAGCAAAGGGAAGACAATGAACAAGAAGAAGAAATGGAAGAAATGGCATTCAATCATATCAACATTGGTGAAGACCAAAGAGTCGGTGTATTGGAGTGCTTGGTTTCTGTGCTTGGTATTGGAGTTGCATGTTCTGTTGAATCTCCGCGAGAACGGATGCAGATGAAAGATGTAGTCAACAAAATGATTGTGATCAGGGACACATTTCTAAGGGTTGGGATCCATAGGGATGGATGAAACAAGAGCCTTTGCTGATGTGGGGCCCATTTATCTTACATCAATGTGGGTGTCATCAGATCATATCCATTGGCAATTTGCAAATCTCAAGAAAATTGGATGTCTGAAAACTGCTTGTGGAGCATGAAATTGTTATTGATGTAGACATTGCAATTGTAGTTTTTTATGGTAGTTGTCATTCTTGGTCAATGTTTTCTCTTCTTCTTTTTCCTTTTTTTTTTTCACATCATTACCTATGAACATGTATAGGGTACCATATTTTCTAAATGGCGAGAATGTCTGTTCAATTCTTTCCCGTGGCTATTCGACTGTGTTGTGTTGTTATTGTCTTAAATCTGAAAATCAAGAGATCTGTCGATGCCGTTGAAGGTGTCATCGAACGTGTGCGCAAAGTTACGTAGAGTTCCGTAAGTGCAGAATTTGATTCCTATTTTGATTGTGATTGAGGCTATATATATAGGTGTAATCGGGAATATGTATCTCAGAGCTTTCAAGGGCTTATAATGGAGATTCAAGACTTGTTCGAATCGGGTAATCTTTATCTCATGTAATTTTCTACTTTCATAGTGCATTAAAATTGGATTGTTTGTGTTTGAACTTGATTATGTGATTGGAGTGTTTTGCTTGATTCATCTCCGTGTGTGCTTTTGCAGTCCCCCAACATGCTTGTTTTAGGATATACCAAAACTGAAACACATGCAAAGATAAAGTGGACCACACACCACGCATACCATTGAAAACATCGTGGGACCACATAAGTTTTGGATCAAGATGATAATTTTGTTTTCCCTTCATCCAGGTTGAGTAACCTAATCAATGGTTGGATGGAAAATAAACATGATAGTAGGCACTAAAAACGTTTCAATGGTGGGCCTACAATCTCCAGTGTTTTCTTTCATGTGACTCACTTGAGCTTTGGATCTGCCTCATTTTTTAGCTCATGCCATGAATGATCTAGCAAAACTTATGGAAGGGTGGATTTATCACGAACAC
Source organism: Magnolia changhungtana (assembly GCA_030180095.1). Classification (NCBI taxonomy): domain Eukaryota; kingdom Viridiplantae; phylum Streptophyta; class Magnoliopsida; order Magnoliales; family Magnoliaceae; genus Magnolia; species Magnolia changhungtana. The sequence continues at coordinate 137,730 of JASAUF010000404.1, read as the reverse complement.
AATGGTGGCCCCACTTAGCCTCCAACCCTTGGGCACTAACAGCCCCTGGCCTCTTCGCATAATTGCTGCATGGATGAGGAGGCCTGAATGACCCAATAACATTGCTTGCCTCGACTGCAGATGGGACCACTTGATGTTTACGAGAAATCTACCATATCCATCTATTTTGGAAACTCATGTTAACACATGAGACCAAAAATCAATCTAATCTTACACTCAAGAGACCCATGCAACCCGCAAGTGGAAAGGGACTTCTACCTTTGAAACCTTTCTGGTCTAAACTCTAATGTTCATATGCAATCCAAACCATTCATAAAGACAGGGCAAACCCTTGATGAGGTAATTCCCACTGGGATATACAGAAAGAACAAAACTACTAGCCCCACAAATGCTTCAACGGTAGGCATACCATATCCACTGATTTCTTTGTGTGGCCCACTTAAGCTTTCGTGTACGCAATACAGTACATATTCACCCTAACACTTTGCAAGCAAAGCCATGGTTGTATTTAAATTTCACATAGAGAGAGGCAATGGACTGGGTTTAGGTTGAGTTGGGATCTACCCAAATGCAGCCCATTTATTAAATGGAACAAAATTATAGCCCTGTACCCTCTGGCCCAACCTGACCCACCTAAAATATATTGTACCCTCTGGCCCAACCTGACCCACCTAAAATATATCAAGCCCAAGCCCAATCCAAACCGACCCACCTAAAATATATCTAGGCCAAGCCCAATCTAACCTGACCCACTTAAAATACATCAAGCTAACCCATGCCCAATTAATCCAACCTGACACACTTAAATACATCAAATTACTAGGCCCATTTACTTGTAACTGGGTCGGAACTTAAACCAGCTTGCCTCAACTCAACTCACATTTAAGTCTGAAATATAAGGCCAAATTTATGCTCAGCCGTAGATACATACATACATATACACAAGCAATCATCTATACTTTCCTTTTTCTTTTTCCGGGTTTTTGGTTAGGTTGGCCATATGGCCCAACCCATTGAGCCAGTCAAGTCTAGCTGGAGCCCAACCTGCTGTCCTTTAGCTTGCTCCCGACCTGCCTCAAGAGTGAGCCGAGTCAATTAACCGGCTGGCCGACCTGACCCACTTTCGAGGATCTCACCCACCATCATAGATTCGATAGATCTGGCCACAGGACTTCTTTTGAGGTTTGGCAGGAATGGATACACTTGCTTTACTTTTGAGGGGGAAAAAAAGAGTGGACCATCCCTCAATCAAAGGAATCTACCTGAATTGCTTGATTTTCTAAATATCGTCTGTTGATGCAAAAATCTGGTTCACTTTCACCGAGCTGTCGGACTTTCGAACACTTGCACAGAAAGAAAACAAAGGAGACCCCTGCCTAGAGCATGGGACCCTCCAATGCGGAGGTCAGGCTAGGAATCGGGGCTGGTAGTGTCGAGGAGTTTTGAATGAGAGATTTTGCGTACCTTTTCAAGTAGATAGGCCCCTTATTTATAATGTAGGTGGGTTAAAGACCATTAGCGATTTCAGGCACAATCTTGGCGTGGTTTCTCATCTGATTTCACGAGATTCATGTAAGTGATAAGTGTTGACTTAGTTGACCCTAGAATCAAGCAACGGGTGGTCAAAGCTGACCTGAGCTGAACCCTCGAAGGATGAAGCTGAGCTGAGCCATTGATTGATTGGGCAGATCTCCGTGCTCGGCTTAGAATGAGTTCCTATGCTGATCGTCACTGATTAACTCTTTGTATGTCTCGATCTGTATAGGCTCCGATCATGGGGGAGCACACCCCTTTCCACGGCGATACTTGCCATTCTTGATAGATCATCCCTTTGATCTGACCGAGCCGATCACTCTCTTAGTCATCCTCCGATCGTATGCGTCCAAATGGCTCTAAGAGATGTACAGATAAGCTCGGTTGAAGCTTGGGCAGATACGGTGTCGAGGACTAGGGTCAGGAGTGTAAAGTCTACCCTCATCCGGAGTGATATGAGATGGTTGTTCAGGAGACTTTTGGTCATGAGTATGTGCTCGTGAGTCCGAGCTGACACCATGGGCGAACGAACCATTTTTACCCACAACACCATCTGTCATCAAGGGCCTCCAGCTGGATTGCTTGATTTTCTAAATGAATGGACGGGGTGGATACAGAATAAACACATCAAGGTGAGCCCCACAGTAAGGCCACACCGTCTTGGGTGAGGCCAGGGTCTCACCTAATCTGCTCCCTTTTATAGGTATATGTCTTACACGTATGTGATGCGTTACAAGCAAATCAATGGTTGTATAGACAGTTCACATACATGCCATTGCACACGATCATTTCTCATCTGCTTCCAGCAGAGGCAACGGACCAGCTGGTTTAAGTTGAGTTGGGTTGGGATCGGCCATATCACAACCCATTTAAGAATTACAGCTAGAATTTATCCAGCCATGACCCCCACGCCCCACACGCACATACACCATAATGTATGTGTTTCATCTATGCGGTCCATTCATTTTGCTAGCTCTTTTTAGGAAATGGCCTAAAAATATTGAGGCAGATTTAAGTCTCAGGTGAACCACACCATAGGAAAACAATGGTGATTGAACATGCACCGTTAAAAACTTGCTCGAGCCTATCATAATCTTTATTTTCCATCCAAGCAAACCCAAATATTAGCTTGATCAAAACTTTTGTGGTTTTTAATGATAGTCGTTCGATCACAACTATTCCCTTTCTTGCGGTACACCTGAGACTTGGATCTACCTCATCATTTTGGGCTAATGCCCAAAAATGGGATGGAAAAATGGATGGACAGCATGGTTAAAACACATGGATCATGGTGGGACCGTAGAGCTTTTCCAGCACGATAGCTACAGGCAGTGTCAGCCTGCAATCCGGGTTGATTTTCAGTTCGTACCAAAGATCTAGATAATTGGTACGATGTGACCTACTCTGGATAGAGCGTGCCATAAAACTCTCTAACAGGGACTACTGATGTAAAAATATGGTTCACCTTTACCGAGGTTCTGGACCTCCAAACACATGCATGAGAAGGAGAAAAAGGAGACCCTGGCTAGAGCAAGGTACCCTCCGATGCCAATAGTGTCGAGGGGTCTTGGGTGAGAGATTTTGCAAACCTTTTCATGCAAATGGGCCCGTTATTTATATTGTAAGTAGGATTGAGTCAGGTCGTGATCTTAGGCACAATCTTAGCGTAGGTTTCTCAACTGTTATGCGAGATTTATGTGAGTGATAAATGTCGATGTAGTTGACCTTAAAAATCATGCAACAATGGGTTGAAGCCAAGTTGGTCTAAATTCTCAAGTGTTCAGACCGAGGCTAAGCTAAGTTGGTCTGAAGGCCGTCTACGCTAAGGCCGGTGATCGGCTCAAGGTGAGTTTCCAAAATCGGTCATTGCTAGTTGACCTTTAGAGCACCTTGATCCATCTAGGTTTCAGACTTAAGGGTCAGGCTCATCCATTTGGTGATACTACCCTTGATAGGTTCCTGCCCTACTGGTTTTGCCGAGCCAACCAGTCTTCCAGGCATCTGATGATCACCGAAAGCTTATACGCATATAAGCTTGGTCGAAGCTTGGACATACGTAGCGCTGAGGACTAGGCTCAGGAGTGCCCTATCCCTAGGACGATCTAAGATGGTTGTTCAGAGGCCCCCCTTTTCATCCTGGAAACGGGTAAGATGGGCTTGGGAGTCCGACCCGACCCTATGTGCGGTCAAACAATTTTTACCTACAATAGAAGCCCCCTACTTCTCGAGTTTGCAAAGCTAGCTCAGGAAGTAAGTCGGTAGGATAAGGTCGAGTAGACGAGTCACTTCACTTTCATTGCTAATGGGCGGGAAGGTGGGAAGATCAAGGAAAATCCGTAATGATGGGCTGGCGCGATCAAGACATCATACCCTGTCACGATAGCCTTTTCAGCCTCCACCCTATGCGTTGCGGACATGTGGCACTGCTCGGGGAGTCTGATTGGCAGGGTGAATGGGGTGTTGCCACGTGTAAAGTGGTTGGTGTTGGGATATCTCTTCGGTTGTAGCATTTAATGCTTGTCATTAAAGCCCACAACCGAAAATGCTTATAAAAGCAGAGGATCTCACTAGCAGCTTGGCTATTTGCTTTTCGTTAATCCTTTGCTGCCTTGAAGCTCCCAGAGTGGGCGATTTTCGATGAGTTCCCCCTCTTCTCTGATTATCTTTTTCTCCATTTTCTTGCTTTTCTCTCCTCTCCCCTGCCAATATGTCGGATTTATCGAAAGAGGAACGAGAATTTTATGCCTTTGAAGGCAATTTCGATATGTTGTCATCTTCACCGTTACTCTCCAGTGCGGACTCCTTCTTTCGCTTCATCCATTCATAAGGGCTATGACAGCACGTCTGAAGTTGGCCCCAGTGCAGCTAATCCAAAACATGTGGCAGGCGCTGCTGAGAACATACATCCTCTGGTTTTAACTCAAGAAAAATGAACTGACACCCAAAGATTTCATATACTTATACCAGACCAAACACAATCCCATGCAGCTATGTTGGTACTACTTCTCAGCAGGGGTGAATAGGGGTAAAAGCCCCTCGTTAATCTCCCAACTTCAAATAAAGATTGGAAGAATAAATGGTTCTGGGCATCGGGAGAGTGGAGCGCCTATTGCTTGAGGCCATTACGACTCAAATGGACGAGCCCGTCTCGTCCCATACATCATGTAACAGATGATGATCCGAACCGTCGTGGTCCCCACCAAGTTTGCAACTCCAGGTCTAGTACCGCCTTGGTACAATACTTAGATTGTTTTACCCATATCTTCTGATTTTGTAATGATTTTACCACTTTCATTTTTGCAATCAATCCGATGGGCCGGCCCAAGCTGTCAGACCCTCTTCGTAGACAAGTGGATAAAGTAAAATTTTTGAAAGACGAGTTTTGCCATTAGAACATTTTAATCACCCCAGATCTGCTCTACAGGTCCGGGCTTAGTTGATTGGCTCCTCTTCAATAGTTGATCTCTTTTCGTGGTTCTGCTTCTTCTGGTATGGAGCAGATGGCTGATTTATCGATAATAGTTCAGCATTAACATTAGGCTAACTTCGAAAGTTTTTTTTAATGTAGGTATGGCTGAGGTCCAGAAGTCAGACAAGAGGAGCATCCTCCTCTCGTGGAGGAGATGATGAGGAAGAAGACCATTGTCCAGAAGAAGGCAGCGGTCCCCTCTATCGCCCAAATACTCACTTCGACGGAAGTGAGGTTGAAATGTCAACACTAAAATTACAATGGGTCGAGCATGTTCCCCTAACGAGCCAACCATCGGCCCCATGGTTGATGGCGAGCGAACCTTCATAAACATGTGAGAAGGAGACTCTTTCCCCGACTGCCCCTCCACAGACGAATACTGTGGAGGTAGTTAACCTCGAACAGGAGAACGTACATGTTACTCGTAAAGCTCATCCAGCTAAGGACGCCGAGGCCATTCAAGTAGCCGAGCTGACCTGACAAAGCCGAGCTGACCTGCCGAGGCTGAGCTGACCTGGGGATAGTATGTCGAGCTGCCGAGGCCGAGGACAAGGTAGTTTTGACCGACCTCTCTTCCTTGGCCATTGAGGAGCTCATTGGTCATGATTGGTGCTGGCCAACCTCATGTCCCGTTAAGATGTCCGAAATGACCTCTTCTCTTTAATCCGTCCATTTTTACCCATAACAATAATATTAGAATAAATTTTAATTAATATTACATTAAAACCTTCATACATAAATTCTACAGTTTAATTTATGTTTAGTATATGACATGCAATTTCAAAGTAATTTATAAGTACTTGTATATCAACCATCACATTATCAAGAGTATTGTTGATGCAAGAATTTGGGTCGGCCTCTTCAAACCTCTGAGTACCTGCACAAGAGAAGAACAAGGGAGACCCTGGCTAGAGCAAGGGACCCTCCGATGCCAAAGTCAAGTTAGGAAACTAGGTCTGATAGTGTATAGGGTTTAGGGCAAGATATTCTGTATACCTTTCAATGTAAATAGGCCCTCTATTTACGGGGCAAGAGTTGATTATGTGGGTGGAGACATTTCCTGAATTATAGGCGTGCGTTCAATGGACGTCTCTTAGTCGTTTTGCATGATCTCTGGTGAAGATAAGATCAAGTGGTCGAACCCTAAAAAAGTCGAGGTAGATGGCCGAGGCTGAGGTCTATGGCCGAGGCCAACCTGCCGAGGTTGAGGTGGTCTTGGTTGACCTGACCTAGGGGTAGTAGGCTGAGGTCTATGGCCAAGGCCGACCTAACCTGGGGGTAGTAGGCTGAGGTCTATGGCCGAGGCTGACCTGTCGAGGGCAGCGAGGTCTTGGCCGACCCAACCTGTGGCCAAGGCCGACCTAACCTGGGGGTAGTAGACTGAGGTCTATGGCTAAGGCCGATCTGTCGAGGCGAGAGGTCTTGGCCAACCCGACCTATGGCCGAGGACGAGGAGGTCCTGGGGGTAATATGTCGACCTTGATACTTGGATGAGCATTGAGCCTCCCCTTATCATTGAGCAGATGATAGACCTACCTTCATATGTAGGAGGTAACCGACCTCTTTTCCTTAGCTATAGAGCAGCTCATTAGTCATGACCGGCGCTGGCCAGCCTCGTGTCCTGAAGAGATGTCTGAGCTAACCTCTTCTCTTTAGTCAGTCCATTTTTATCCATAACAGTAAGCTTCCCTACTTTCTAACTCACGCAGTGTGCTTGGGAAGTAAGTTAGTGTGGACTGACATTGTGTAATGCCTTACACTTAAGAGGTTGGATAGAGTACAGCTAGTGGGTCAAGCACTCGGTAGAAGTACTTTCTTCCCTTATACTAAGGGAAGTCCTTATTATAGATCGCGCAGTACAAGTAGTGTTACTAATTAGTGGTCTGACCTCTTCTTTAAGGGTTGGACTACTGGTTGAGGACTATTTTTCCCTTGTATTAAAGGAAGTCCTCAATAGTTCGTGTAGCTCGGATTGTAGAAAAGAGATTTCTTTCCCGATCTGAGGAAGCTCTTCCATAATAGAATTCATGGTAGATGACTTTTTTTCTTTGCACTAAGGGAAGTCGTCATAGTCAATTTTTCAGATCGGATAGTCGAAATTTGAAAGAACTTCTCTTCCCCTGACCTGGGAAAGTTCTTTTATTGTAGAAATCGTCGAACAATAAAAAGCACAACGATAGTGTCGTGAGCACCTTTTTCCCTTTTAGAAAGGGAGGTCACCATCGCCGAGTAGGCTGGTCAATCGACGCGCTCCTAGTCAAAGGACTTCTTGAGTCATCAAGAGTAGTAGATCTTCAAGTGGCTAGCATTCCATGAGCGAGGTAAGAGGCTTTCATGTCTTCTAATTGATACATCCCTCAGTATTTGATGTTAAAGTCGGAGTTAGCCGATGATACTTATTACCAAGTTTGGCTAATTGGTTCAGCTCAGCCGTCAGGTTTCCTTGCTCAGCTTGGCTTCTTTTAGTACCTGCTCTGACTTGGTGTTAAAGGGATTGTACAGATGGAAGCGAGTTTTTAGTACACTAGCATCGATTTTGGTCATCCTCTTTCTTTCTTTTGGCATTAATGGCAGAATGCTCCCTTTTCTCCCTTTGCCTCCTATCCTCAGTCGAGTTATTTCCTCCTCAAGCAACTCGTCATGAACTAAAGACCTCCTCAGCATTGGAATATTTTTTAACTCGGTTAAGTAGGTTGACGAGGGTAGTCAAGGGTTCTTGCCAATAGAAAAGAGAAACTTTCCTTGTTTGAGGCCAGCCACCATGGCAGTTAGAGTTATCTGGTCAGAATAATTGTCGACCTAGACAACTTCGACGTTGAAACGGATAAGGTAGTCTCTTAACAACTCGTCCTCCCTTTGCTTGATCGTGAGAAGATGAGCTAATGGCTTTCTTCTATCTCTTCCACTGATGAACTGTGTGAGGAAGGCTTTGCTGGGCTGCGAGAAGGAATTGATTGACCTCGGCTTCAGCTGCTTGAACCATTACTGATCAGCTCCTGATCAGGTCAGGGAGAATGCTCAGCATATTACGAGCCTCGAGGCGCCATGAAGCTCCATCTAGACTTTTAAGGACTCAAGGTGGTTGGCTGAATCAGCAATTCAAAAATAGTGGTCTGGAACCTAGACAGAAGCGGAGATGCCATAATGTCATCAGTGAATGGTGGTTCGATTTCTCCTAACATGACCTCTATTGAGGTCGACACTCGGGCACAGTAGGCTTGCCTGATGTCGCTGATCTGCCCTTAAATTTCCCTAAGCTATGCCTCCTAATGGCTCTCGTTCTCGGTCACTGCTTCGGGGGCTTTTCCACACCTCTTCTTCTCTGGCGCAGGGCGCAGGTCGGAGTTTGCTAGCGTGGTTGCTCCCGAGGTGTGAGAAAGAGCCTGGGCTGGCAGCTTAGGAGGTTACTTATTTCTCTGCTAGTTGACCAATGCTTGAGGTGGTGCAATGGTAGCATCCTCCTCTACATCGCTACCAAGGGGTGGATTCTGCCTCTCCAGGAGTTGCATGAGTCAATACCTATTTTTATTCAGGGTTTCAACTCGGTTCTCCAAGGAGACTAATCGACCGCCATGGGTGCGGGATCGAGGAGCGGGCGTTGAGGTAGTAGAGTCGGCTCGCTGCTGGTAGGGTTGGACACCCTGTTCAGCTGATGATTCAAGAAGAGTTGGGATAGTTGTTGTAGATGTTCAGGAAGATCTGAAATGGCTGCAGTAGATGATTCAGGCAGAGCTGGGGTGGCTGCAACAATGGCAGCTATAACTTTTTTTCTTTCCTTTTGCCCTCGTGGTTTTCTGATATAGCAAGAACGGCTTTGATGTCATTTCCACAGATGGCGTTAAAATGTCGATGCAAGAAAATGGGAGCGCCCTCTTCAGATCTCTGAGCACCTACATGAGAGAAGAACAAAGGAGACTCTGGCTAGAGCAGGGGACCCTCCGATGCCAAAGTTAGGCTAGGAATCTGGGTCTAATAATGTATAAGGTTTATGGCGAGAGATTCTACATACCTTTCATTGTAAATAGGCCCTCTATTTATAAGGCAAGAGTTGATTACGCGGGTGGAGACGTTTCTTGAATTATATGCATGCGTTCAGTGGACATCTCTCGAACCGTTTCACATGATCTCTGGTGAAGATAAGATCAATTGGTCGAACCTTGAGAAATTCGACGCAGATGGTTGAGTTGAGGTCTATGGTTGAGGCCAAGGTGGTCTTGGGCGACCCGACCTATGACCGAGGCCAACCTGACCGGGGGGTAGTAGGTTGAGGTCTATGGCCGAGGCCAACCTATCGAGGCCAAGGAGGTCTTGGCCGACCCAGCCTATGGCTGAGGCCGACCTAACCTAGAGGTAGTATGCCGATCTGGATACTCGGATGAGCTTTAAGCCTCCCCTTATCATTGGGCAGATGGTGGACCTGCCAACTGGCCAACTTGCCTTCATGTGTAGGAGGTGACCGATATCTGTTCTTTGGCTATTAAAGAGCTCATTGGTCATGACCAACGCCGGCCGACCTCGTGTCCTAAAGAGATGTCCGAGCTGACCTCTTCTCTTTAGTCAGTCCATTTTTACCCATAACTTATGTATGTGCTTTATCCAGTCATGCATCCATTTTGACAAATCATTTTAAGTGTTGAAACAAAAAATGAGGCAGATCAAATACTCAAGTAGACCATACCACAGGAAAGAGTGGATATTGAATGTCCACGGCTGAAAACCTCTCGGAGACTACACAAGTTTTAGATCAAGCCGATATTTATGTTTTTCCTTTATCCAGGTCTATGTGACCTTATGATGTGGTTGGATGGCAAAAAAAAAAAGGTCACAGTGGGCTCTAGGATCAGGTTTCAACCGTGATGGTCATTGTCACTACTAATTCCTATGGTGTGGAGAACCAAGCCTTCGATCCTCCTCCTTGATTGGTTCGTTTCCTAAAATGACATGTCAAATTTGATGGATGACTTTGATGAAACACATATATCACACTTTGTCCCAGAGAACCTAGACAGGACCGTCCGTTTCTAGCTGGATCCTGGTGTGGTGGTAACCAATCCGCATCTTTCTTTTCCACTGCCCTTCTTGTGCAACTACCGCTAGGGCTGTACACGAACCGGGCTAGCCCGGTTAACTCGCTCGACTCGGCCCGAAAAAGCTCGACTCAGCCCGACCTGGAACTGAGTTCGATTTAGGATAGGCCATTTTCTTTAGCTCGAAACTGAGTTCAGGCCGAGTTCGAACAGGTCCCAGTTTGACCCACCTCGATCCGAAACCCGACTCGACCGTTTATATATATATATATATATATATATATATATATATATATATATATATATATATATATATATATATATATCCTAAATCCTTACCTTAACCATTTGATATAACCATTTGAGACAGAGAAATGAGAACGCCGCCTGACCCATGAACTTGTTGTAAGGTCCGAAACTGGCCCGAACTCGCCCGATTGCTGATCGGACCGAGTTCAGGCTGGACATGTTGGCCCGGTGACCGGGCCGAGCCCGGTTCGAGCTGGGTATGGCTGGTGACCAGGCCAGGCCGGGTTGAGCCCAGTTCGACTCAGTTCGGCCCGATGTACACCCATAACTACCACAACCTTTAACTTTAGCTGGACTCTTTTTTCTTTTCCATTGACTTTTGGTGCAACTACTACCACCTTTCACTGACTCTTTTCTTTGAATGGTGAGTGGGGGTTGAATTTGTCTCCACTTTGGAGAGAGACATTTAATGCTCCCAGGTAACATGTAACACACATCAAGAGCTTGGAAGTGCCTTGGATTTCAAAAAAAAAAAAAAAAAAAAGCAATTTTGCGTGTGTGTGTATGTGTGTGTATATATATGTGTGTGTATGTGTGTGTATGTATCTATATATATATATATATATATATATATATCTCTCTCTCTCTCTCTCTCTCTCTCTCTATCTCTATCTCTCTCTCTATATATATATATATCTCTCTCTCTGCACACAGTTCCCACATAACTCTCCCAAACTTTTTGAGAACTCATCGTACACCAGTTCGCACTAAACTGGTGCGAACTTTTTGAGAACTCATCATACGTTATGTGAGTCCAAAATCTGAATGGTCCACGTGATGTTGCACCCATGAAACCTCCAAGGTCCAATTTTTACTTTGATCCAAAACTTTGATGGGCCACGAAAAAACAAAACATTTTCCTCCTTTGATTTGCATCCCTCTTTTCTATGGCCCAATAATTATAGATCAACTTGAAAATTAGTCCCTTGGGGTTTCATAGGATGCCATGTCACATGGACTGTTCAGATTAGACTCCTATGACATGTGTGCAAAGGTGCACACGTGCGCAAGTGCATAGGTGAGCATGCCTCTATATATATATATGCCCCACTGTGATACACACGGTGCATTTGATAGATCCCTTTTAAATTACGGAATATCCTGTCCTATTGTGATCTTTTAAAAAAGATGGACAGAGTTTCGCGAACATCTATATGGACCCACAAAGCCCCAGGCACATAGATATCCATGTACCCGGGTTCACAGGCAATCCGCTCCCACATGCAAGGTCCAAGCCGCCTGCCAGGTGGGCTCCACTTTCTTCACCCTTGCTCCACTATAAATTTGGGCTGAGCGGTGGCTTGGCAAGCACAGCTCATTTTCTTCTTCGTTATGGAGCTGCCATATGCAGGTCTGAGGCTGTTTTGGTCATTTCCACCCCATGCTACTCTCTTCTTGTGTTTGATCCAACGGTTTGCCACCGTCCCAATTAACGAAACCGATCGGCTGGCTCTGCTCGCCTTCAAAAATCGAATAACCAGAGATCCTCTCAACGCCATGAGCTCGTGGAATCATTCTCTTCGTTTCTGCAAGTGGCGGGGAATCACGTGCAGTCTCAGGGATCAGCGCGTGACCGTTCTCGACCTAACGTCCCTCGAATTAGAAGGTTCTATTCCTCCCCAGGTAGGAAACCTCACCTTCCTCAACGTAATCCACCTCGGAGACAACAGCTTCCGCGGCGAAATCCCACAAGAAATAGGAAGCCTCTTTCGTCTTCAGCTTCTCAATCTCAGTTCCAATTCGTTGGTAGGAAAAATCCCATCCAATCTCACCTACTGTTTGGAACTCCAAGTTATCGATTTAAATTTCAATGAGCTCGTAGGTGAGATTCCTGTCCAGCTTAGCTCATTATTGAAGATCCGTCGGTTGTCTCTTTCTGTCAACCATCTCGTCGGAAGAATCCCACCTTCCCTTGGAAACCTTTCATCTCTCACCCGCCTTTCTCTGGCAAGAAATAACTTGGAGGGAAAAATCCCGAGCGATTTAGGCCGAATCCCAAATCTAGAATTCCTCCAGATATCTCAAAACAATCTGTCAGGCACAATCCCTTCCGCAATTTACAATCTCTCTTCACTATATCTATTGTCAGTCGCCTTGAATCGCCTTCACGGGACGCTTCCGCCCGACTTAGGCTTACGTCTTCCTAATCTGGAGGGTTTTTATGTGTCGAGAAACTGGTTTACCGGACCCATTCCTGTTTCACTATCCAATGCTTCATTCTTTAAAGAGCTCTATCTCCCCAACAACGATTTCACTGGAGGGGTGCCTATGAATCTTGGCACTCTTCAATATCTTAATATACTCTTCATCGGCGGTAATCGGCTCGGAATGGGGAAAGAAGATGACTTGAATTTCATCAATTCCATGCCCAACTGCAGCAACTTGGAAAATTTTGGATTTGATAAAAACAGTTTCAAAGGCATGTTGCCCAATTCCATAGCCAATTTATCGACCCGACTCAATCAGCTGGTGATAGGATTCAACCACTTGTATGGAAGCATCCCTGAAGGAATCGGGAATCTCGTCAGCTTGACCCAATTGAATCTGGATCATAACAATTTCACAGGAACCATTCCTCTTAGTATTGGAAAGCTTCATAAGCTGCAAATTTTAGACTTGTCAAGAAACAGATTTTCTGGGCAAATTCCGCCAACCATCGGCAACTTCACCGAACTGAATGAACTTTACTTGCAAGAAAACAGCCTATTGGGAAACATACCTCCGAGTCTTGGAAATTGCCAAAAACTAATAGCTTTGAACCTTTCTCAAAATAACCTTAACGGTACAATCCCCAAACAGCTCTTTAGCCTGTCGTCTCTGTCAATTTCTCTCAACTTAGCTAGAAACTTTTTGATCGGGTCCCTACCAATGGAAGTGGGTGGCTTTAAAAATATTGGGGAACTTGATGTTTCAGAGAACAAATTGTCCGGCGAAATTCCTGGAACGCTAGGCAGTTGCCAGAGCTTGGAACGCCTGTACATGGAAGGTAATGCCTTTCAAGGGACCATTCCCCTGTCATTGAACACCCTGAGAGGCCTTGGAGAGTTGGATTTCTCACGAAATAACTTGAGTGGGCTAATTCCAAAATATCTAGAGAATTTTACTTCTTTACAGAAACTAAATCTTTCTTTCAATGATTTTGAGGGACAAGTGCCTATCCAAGGGGTGTTTGAAAATGCAAGTGGGATTTCTGTGATTGGAAACAGTAAACTCTGTGGAGGTATCCCAAAACTAGGCCTACCCAAATGCCTTGTTCTGAGATCTAAATCGCGGAGGTCTTTAAGCCTGAAAGTAATCATACCAGTCATTATCGTTGCTGTGTGTTTGATTTCATCATTGTTGTGCTTCGCTCTTCTTCGGAGAAGAAAATCAAGACAGAAGCATTTGCACACTTCCTGCTCAGAAGACCGGTACAAGAACGTCTCTTATGCGGAGCTTCTCAAAATAACAGATGGGTTCTCTTCACACAATTTGATCAGCGTGGGAAGTTATGGTTCTGTTTATAAAGGATACTTTGTTTCAGATGGCCAAATTGTTGCAGTGAAAGTACTCAATCTTCAAAGACAAGGAGCTTCGAGAAGCTTCCTCGCAGAATGCGAGGCATTGAGAAATGTCCGGCATCGAAATCTCATCAAGATCTTAGCATCCTGCTCAAGCATTGATTTTAAGGGCAATGATTTCAAAGCACTAGTTTTCAAGTACATGCCGAATGGAAGTTTAGAGGAGTGGTTGCATCCAAAAATCGACGAGGAACATCGACCAAGGACTTTGAACCTTATTCAGAGGTTAAACATAGCCATTGATGCAGCTTATGCTATGGATTATCTTCATCACCATTGCCAAACGCCCATTGCTCACTGCGATCTCAAACCAAGTAATGTTCTACTTGGTAATGACATGGTGGCCCATGTGAGTGATTTTGGCATCGCAAGGTTCCTTTCTGAGGCTGTCGATGATCACTCCACAAATAGAACTAACTCCATTGCAATAAAGGGATCCATTGGCTATGTTCCCCCAGGTAACAACTCCTTCCATCTTTCTTTTATTCCTTTTCTTAGTGTTATTTTAAAAATTCTCAATAATTTCATATCGCTAGATGCTAAGATGAAGCTAAAATCAGCAATTTGTCTATTACACGCAATATATTTGAGTTAGCTATACATTCTATTTAAAAATGACATTTATGCACTACCTGGGTGGCCCAGATTCATTCATCTCCTAAAGCTCAACAATTTTCAAAATTTCATTTTCTTGGAAAGTACTTGAAACTCCATGCCTACTTTTCTCTCCTCATTTCTCCCTGTGGTCTGGCCCACCTGAGATTTGGATTAGGTTAATTTTTGGGTTTTGAGACCAGCATCTAATGGACAGTTGGATGGCATATCCAGATCACGGTGGGCCCTACACAAATCAATGGTTGGTGGATCAGATGTGAAGTCACATGTGGTTGAAGTCGTATAATCATTCCATCTTCTTCTTTGAAACATGATATCTTCCAGAAAATATTGACAAAATTTTCATTCCTTTCGCGTGGTCTACTTTTTCTTGGAGGTCGGCCCATCCATCCATCCATCCATCCATCCATGTAAATCTGCATATAAATACTGAAATCACTCACCCAAAACTAGTTGGTGTTGGGTCCACGGTGCTGTAGGTATGGAATACGGAAGGTCTAACACGGTACCCCATCAAAATCATGCCCGTCCAATCATCATGTCGGTATAATTTTAATCTTAAAATGATTTTTCCCAGCACGACTAGAGAAAATTCCGGTTAGGTTCTGATAATATAGAGAGAATAGGTTGTGCAGCCCAGATCTGTTGCGTTGGAGGCTCTGTTGGCACTTGCTCTGAATTTCTGCAGCTGTATTACTCTGCCGTGTTTGCAGACCGGTGTACGTCAGGCATGACGTACCTCAAGCATGACTCCCACAAGACGACTGGTGTGGGAAGGAAAGTCCGCCTGCCTATATATATATATATATATAAGAAAAATATTTATTTATTAAATGAAAGTTATGATGTACGCTGATGTAGAGCAGGTCACAGAAATTTCATAGAAAAGACGGACAAGAGAAGGCCCAAGGTAGAAATGATTTGGATCATCAGAACCTTAAAACAATGGTATCTCACAAATTGCGTTGAGTTTTTTAACCTATCATATAGGATTTTGGTGTAGGAGAAGCTACTTTATCCAACCAACTCCGCTATGCTGGGTTGCCTATATTGGATTTGTGAGATTCTATTAGAAAGATGGCCGAAAGTCCATTTTATTTGCATTTTATTATAAATAGTAAGTTTTAGTTCCACTATAAATTTTGATCCTTTGAGTTTTACCAGTCGTGTCTAACATGAAAAGAGCTTAGAAAAATTAAGAGAACAATGTGGTTAAGTTAGCTGGACACTTAATAGTTTTCACAAAAAACCATAAGGTCTAGTAGGAATGATCAACTATAGATAATAAGTTTACTATTTATAGTAAGCTATGTTTTCAAAGAGTTTGAGCCTTATACTCCGTCCTAGGTTTTATTGGATTGTAATTTCAATTTTTTTAAAAAATCATCAGTCGATTTATTTCAAATTTATTAGAAATTATTTCTATTTTTATCCCTCGTGAATTCGAGGAAGCTCCATGAAGAGTTTAGAAAGCTCCATTCATTAGGAATATTTATTCCTTGAGGAAGACGGTAATCGACCTCACCATATCCTTCTCTCTGAGACATACGCCCAACACTTTCAATGGCAAAAGCTATCGTTTCCACTTTTCTAGTCAAACAATACTGTGATTCCCTGCATCAAATTGTAATGACTAAGCAAGTTTTCAAGATTTTTTTTTTTTTTTTTCCAATTGTCTTAGTTGCATTTGATGGTTGACATATATAAGAGAATGTTTCAAACGCAAAAAGTTCTTGTATGTGACGCCTCTCAGGTGCCGTGGCATTGAACCCATCCATCAGGGTTGACCCATCATATAAATGAGATGCCCCAAGAGTTAGGCCGATCCAATCATCTGATAGACCACCAAATGTAACAAGTACCGCACAAAAACCTTAAAATTCATACCAATCCAATGTGGTAGTTGGATAGGTATGATTTGTGTAGAGACTTTCTGGTCTGATGACATACAGAAACTCACGCGGGTCCATCTGGTCGTTTGATTGGTATGATTTGCATAGAGACTTTCTGGCCTGATGACATACATTAACCTGCAGAGTCAGCCCCACATGCAACTTGTTGTAGGAAAATGTCGTTTAAAAGCAGCTGCGCGTGGAAAATCTATGCAGGTTTATTTAGTCTTTCCTTTACATTGTGCGTGAGACATTTTGTGTTCACTCTGATAACGAATTATATTAGTGTGACATTCTATACGCTGCAGTGGTTATTTGAGGAGGCGGATTGTGTTGTGAGATTCTCACCACCCTTTTGCGCTGGTGTGAGGACTTTGTGGGGCCCACCATGATGTATGTATTTTATACAAGCTGTCTATCTGTTTTTTCCAGTTCATTTTAGGGCATGGCCCAAAATTGAAGCATATCAAAAACTCAAGCGGACCACACACAAAGAACAGTGGAAACAATGACCTACACCATTGAAACCTTCCTAGGGCCCACAGTGATGTTTATTTGTCATCCAACCTGTTCATAAGGTCACACTTACCCGGATGAAGGAAAACACAAATATAATCTTGATCCAAAACTTCTGTGGCCCCAAGAAGATTTTAACAATAAGCGTTCACTTCCTACTGTTTCATGTAGTGTGGTCCACTTGAGTATTGTATATACTTCAATTTTGGTCTCATGCCCTAAAATGAGCTGGAAAAATGAATGAATGGCATGGATAAAACACAGACATCAGGATGGGTCCAACAGAGCCTTCACACCACAGTAGAGGGTGGTGAGAGCCTCCGTACACAATCGGCATCCCTTCTTTAATTAATTTGAAGGTAACATACTGCAATTTAAGCCACCAATCACAGTGTGCCATGTGATGTCTTAAAACATAGAAAGGGAATAAAAAAAAATCTGAAAAATAAGTTCGAAAAATAACTTTACATGGCACCTACCCCTGGCTGATTGGTGGCTTATCCTATTACAGAACAGCATGTCACTGTATCATTTTCCATTCTTTGTTTCTATCGGCAGTTTATGGGCTAGAACCTTAAAAACTTCAATGTTGAAAAGTATATTTCCGTAATTTGACAATGATCACTTGACAAATCAAAAAGAAAAGAGAAGCAAAGCAAAGAAAAAAAAAAAAAAAACCCCTTAAATCAATATTTTTAATTTTCTTTTTTGGGTCGTAATTAGGTGTGACTAGTTGCACAAAATATCATTAAATTCATGTATTTTGCATCAAAATAGATTACTTAATTGCTAATGTTATAAAATTTCATGATCTTTTGTGTAAAACGAACTCAACCTTAAATAATATAAATGGTACCTCTACATTTACAAAAATAAATTTTTTGAATTGTAGAGTATGGTATGGGTGGTGATGTTTCTACGTCAGGTGATGTGTACAGTTATGGAATCCTTTTATTGGAGATGTTCACGGGCAAAAGGCCCACTGAAGACATGTTTAAGGACGGTTTAAGCATTCATGAATTTGTCAAAATGGCTTTGCCCAATCAAGTGCTGGAGATAGTGGACCCGCTACTCTTAAAAGGACAAAAAGAAGAGCAAGTGCAAGATAAAGACATAGAAGAAGAAATAGCATTCAATCATATCAACAATGGCGAAATCAAAAGAGGTAGTGTCTTGGAGTGCTTGGTTTCCTTGTTTGGTATTGGAGTCGCATGTTCTCTTGAATCGCCAAGAGATCGGATGCAGATGAAAGATGTAGTCAAAAAAATGCAAGTGATAAGGGACATGTTTCTTGCGGCTGGGATCTAAAGGAATGGATGAAACCAGAGCCTTCGCTGATGTGGTGTCCATTCATCTAACATCAATGTGGGGGTCATCAGATCATGTCCACTGGCAATTCACAAATATCGTTTAAATTGGATGGCTGAAAACTGCTTGTTGAACATGTAATTGTTATTTATTTGGACATTACAATTGTCGCCTTTTCCGGTACTTCTCTGGGTTCATGGTCATATATTTTATCAATTTATGTGCTAGTATTACTCTTGGTTACACGGGAATGATTAGTTTATTGAACTATCTACTTCTTTTTTTTTTTTTTTTTTTTTTTTGTGTGTGTGTGTGTGTGTGTGTGTGTGTGTGTGTGTTTATTTAACAAATGATCATATGTAATGTTACATGGTAAATTAACATACAAGAAAAAAATTTATTTATTTATTTTTCTGCTGACTTATCACTCATGTATAACATCCAGCCATTCAAATGGTGTTGTACATCATAGAGATCACATGGGATGAAAACCAAGATGGTCTTTTTTTTTTTTTTTTTTTAAATAATAAAAATAAATAAATAAAATTCTTCAATGGAAAGATATTGCATAAACTAGGAGAAACCAAGATGGTCCATTCATCAGGATGGCTCCACTCGAAATCAATGTACAGTCTATGGTCTTGCTCAAATTAGTATGTTTGTGGCGCAACTGATGAGTGCATTTCAATTTTCCTCCACATGATCTTCATTCGATCGTCCTCCCTTTTCACGGAACAGGTTGTCTACTAAGGTGACAGGTGCCCTACAGTAATAATCAACCAGTGGAAACTTTAGAAGTTGGTTCTCCATGAGGTTCGCCAACATGTCTTGCCCCATGGAGCCACAAGTAGAATGCATGATTTGATTACAACCGTCTGCCTTCTGTTTTCTTCTGATGAGGAGATGGCTGGACAAAGCTAAATATTGACAGTTTGGCGCTTGCCAACCCAGGCCCATCAGGTGGGGGTGGGATAGCTAGAAACAGAAACGGGGAGATCTTTTTTACTTTCGCCCATGGTTATGGCCCTAGCTCCAACAAGAGGGCTGAAATTAAGGCGATCCTGGATGGGCTCACCCTAAACGAAAGGCTCGGTTTTACAAGAATGGAAGTGACGAGTGACTCCAAGTCAGTGGTGGCAGTCCTCTCAAATGAAGCATAGTACGCTTTCCTGGTCCATGTGGTATTGGATGTCTACAATTAGGGCTAGGGCTATCGTTCTTAACATCGACATGCGCTTTGCCCATACCCCCAGAGAGGCAAATTTCCCTGCAGATGAACTGGGCTGTTTGGGGAGTGCGGGTCAAATTGATCGCTACTTCTCTGCCCTAGAAGACCTTCCTCCAAATATTCATGGACTCTTGTTCTTAGGCAAAAGGGGTCTAGGTAGCCTGGGAAAAGGCTGATAGTCACTGCCTTTTGGGATCTTTTACTGCGTCCGTTTTCCTTTTCCTTTTCCTTTTATTTTTTGTTAGCTTGTTAGTACACTCACAGTCAATTCACACTTCACTGTTAGCCACCCCCACTAGAATCGATGCTAAGACCTCAGTGTTGAAACGAGCTATCTTTCACTCAGTCTACCACCTGAGCTATGGATCAGAGTGTTCCTTTTCTGGCCCCTTGGGTTCCTGTAATGGGGCCCATTGAAGGTACTTGTGATAGGCTCCTTAGGGTCATTTTCTCCCTGAGACAATCCGAATGTCCATATTGATTATATAGTTTTTATTATGGTGAAATGGAAATGCTTGCTTCTTTTTTCCTTTTTCTTTTTTCCTTTATTTATTTATTTATTATTATTATTTTTAATGGTCCAAAAATACTGGGCTACCATGGGCTGCAACTGAGAAAGCATACTTAACATCTTGAATAGCACCAACACGTCCTCTTTCAACTATAGTTATCAATCCTTGGATTTATCAGCACGTTCAAGTTGACCTTTTGGACTGTGGCCCATCCAAATAACTGTTCCAAGATGGTCGATCCATACCAGCCGGCAGTCTCTGCGCGTGAACCCCATGAAGCCATTTAAGTCGTTGATTATTTTTGTTTATTCCGCCATTAGTCAAGCAAGCACGCTACGTTACAATAATCTTTCATTTTTAATTTAATTTAATTTTTTTTTTAAATGACCTTGGTCTTGTGATAGCTTACCTTCCCTAAGGTGGCTACGTGACGTCAGGACTATGTGGGGCCCACCATAATTTATGTGTTTTCCAGCTCCTTTTAAGAAATTAATGATTACCCATCTGATTGATGGGTTGGATGTCCTGAATACATAGCATCGCCCCACTTCTATCAGGTCCAGAGCATTCCCTATGCTTGAAATTCAGCAGCTGTTAACGAAGGTTAAGATCGCCCCCATCAGTGCCGCTTTTGGGCACGGTTCGGGTGGATCTCCGGATCCACCGAGGTCGATGAAGCTATAAATGTGGCGCCTTCTTTGATATATGTACCTTACATCCACACCGTCCATCCATTTAGAGAGTTCATTTAAGGGCATGATCCTAAAAATAAAGCAGATACAAATCTGAGGTGGACCACATCACGGGAAACAGTCGAGATTGAATCCCCACTATTTAAAACTTCATGGCGCTACCAGAATGTTTATTTACCATCCAACCTCTGTTGATAAGTTTACAAAGACGTGAATGAAGAGACTCATTGGAAGTTTCTAACGGTCGATTACCACTGTTTCCTGTATTATGGTCTGATTACCACTGAGTTTTCAAAACGGATGGGCGGCGTGGATATACGAAGATACATTAAGGTGGACCCACGGTCAGGATCCTAGCCACCTAGTGGATGGGGGAGTGGATTAGGTATTACCCGGGTAACACTCATGGGGTCTACGTTGATGATGTTGTTGTATATCCACGCCGCTCATCTGTTTCTTCAGCCCATTTATATATGGGTTGCCAAAATTTCAGCAGATCCAGGTCTCATCTCAAGTGGTCCACACCACAGGAAATAGAGGTGTTTGAGTGCCTGACCATTAAAAATTCCAAAGAGTGCCTTACCATCTCAGGTTTTAAAAATGTTTATTTTCCATCCAACCTCATGATAATGTCAAGAAGAATGTATGAAGGGAAATTACAAAGATCAGCTGGATCCAAAACTTTTGTGGCTCACAAATTATTTTAAATTGTCATTCGTCACAGTTTCTAAGATATAGTGTACTTGAGATTTGGATCTTGTTTGGTAGCCCTAAAATGAAATGACGGACAAAGTCCGGACGGATAGAGTAGATATGATGACAATAGGAGTTGATTAGATGAGCGTAAAACATTCTATACAGCAATGGCTATTTATAATGAGCTTTAAGGTTTTATGGCCTAGTTGGCACAATCAATCATCAATGTTATGGGATCATTTCCAAGGATAAAAGTTTCTAAGTGAAAATAACATATACCGGACGTGTCCTATTATCTCACCCGTAGATACGCCCTCGCATGTTATTGAGCAATATCTCATGATTTGTAAACCCACCGTGGGATGGATTAATGAATTTTGAAGAGGTATAAATATCAACCACCCCATGGGAATGGTGTGGTCCACTTCCTTCTTAGACTACCTGATTCTCGTTTCATATATCTATTAAAAATGATACATTGCTGGTGCGGAATCGGGATCTATTCAAATTTGTGAAGAGGAAGATTAGTTATTTTTGACCTCAACATAGTGTACTTGAGATTTGATCTTGTTTCAAGCCCTTTCCCATTCTTAAAAAAGCGTGAATAGAGTTGATATCCAAAGAAATACTTTAATCCCATCTGATACCACGCGCCAAACTCCGCCTAGTGTCAGTTTGGGCATGTTATTGAAAGGATTAGGTGAGGATGGGATTTTTTTTCCGTAATTATTATACATGGCCATAATGGAATTTCAATTACATTAAATGAAATATTCTGGTACTTGAATGCCAATAACCATTATTTGAAACTATTGAAAATAACACATGTGTTATATCCAAACCGTTCATCTGTTTCGTAACCTCATTTTATGGAATGGGCCTAAAAATCAGATCCAAAGCTCATGTGGCCCTAATAAAGAAGTTTTCAAAGGTAGGTATTCAATCCTCACTACTTTCTATGGTGGGGTCCACTTGAGCTTTAGATCTACCTGATTTTGAGCTTTAGATCTACCTGATTTTTTGGCCCATGCTCTAAAATGATCTCGAAAAAATGGGATGAACACACGATGTTATGGATATATTCAACATCATGGTGGGACCTACACAACTTGCTAACATTGAGTGGAATTGGCTCCCAATGCAATTGCATCTGATCTAATTCCAAGCTTTCCCATTCTTCACCTCGTGTGGAATTGGCACGGGACCATCCCACCTAATCCCATCCGATACCACGCGCCAAACTCCGCCTAAGGTGTTACCCGGGTAACAGATAATCCTGAATTGGCTGACATGGATGAACTTGAAAAATGCATGTAACAGTCATAAGAGATTAGAGACTTTTCTTAAAATAATTTTTTTTTTTAAATAAATAAAATAAAATAAAATCTTGAGAGATTAGAGAATCCTCCACCTGACATACGCAGAGTATACGCTCTTGATTTTCAGTTCGCACAAGTGAATTTAGTGATCCAGATCATTGTTACCGTGTGACCCACCATTAATGGTGGGGCCCTAAAATTGTCTAGTTGGGACTATCATAACCGTTTGTTATAGCCTGTAACAGATAGACGGTTAAAAACAGAAATATCGGAATAGTCCACGTTCAGCTGATAAAAGGCCGATAATTAGGGGCTAAGGGGCATGATCCGTCCATGGTGTAGCCCATCTGACCATTGATCTGATCACTGAACCATCGATCCTAGTGTATTGTGCACATCGTGCGATCAAGGATAATGTAATTCCTCACACGTACAAGATCCGAGCCGACTGCCTGGTGGACCCCACATATTTTCACCCCTTATTCACTACAAATATGAGGCGAGGCAATAACTTCGAGAGCACAGCTAAATTTCCTCCGTTATGGAACTGCCATGTGTGAGTCCAAAACTATATTGGTCATTTCTTCTCCATGCCACGCTCTTCCTGTGTCTGATCCTATGGTCCAGATCTGCCACTGTCTCTAGCAACGAAACCGATGTACTTGCTCTGCTCGCCTTCAAGGACCGGATAACGGAAGATCCTCTCAACGCCATAAGCTCGTGGAACGATTCTCTCCATTTCTGCGAGTGGCGCGGAATCAGGTGCAGTCTCAGGCATGAGAGGGTCACCGTCCTCAACCTAACGTCTCTCGAATTGGAAGGTTCCATTCCTCCCCAAGTAGGAAATCTCACCTTCCTCAACGCAATCCACCTCGGAGACAACAGCTTCCGTGGCGAAATCCCACAAGAAATAGGAAACCTCTTCCGCCTCCAGCTTCTCAATCTCAGTTACAATTCGTTTGGAGGAGAAATCCCATCCAATCTGACTTACTGCTCGAACCTCCAAGTCATCGATTTTTCTTTCAATGAGATCATAGGTGAGATTCCCATTGAGCTCAGCTCTTTATCAAAGCTCTGTTGGTTATATCTCTATGTCAACCAACTCGTCGGGAGAATCCCACCTTCCCTGGGAAACCTTTCATCTCTCACTCAACTTTCATTACCAAGAAATAACTTACAGGAAAGCATCCCAGGCGATTTAGGCCGCATTCCAAAGTTAGGATTCCTCCAGATATCTCAAAACAATCTGTCCGGCACAATCCCTTCAGCTATTTACAATCTCTCTGCTCTATTTATGTGGTCGGTCACAGAAAATCAACTTCATGGAATCCTTCCACCCGACTTAGGCTTACGTCTTCCTAATCTCGAGGGTTTTTATGTGTCGAGAAACTGGTTTACCGGACCCATTCCTGTTTCACTAGCCAATGCTTCATACTTTCAACAGCTCTATCTCTCCGACAACGATTTCACTGGAGGTGTGCCTATGAATCTTGGCACTCTTCAATATCTTAATATATTCATCATCGGTGGTAATCAGCTCGGAACAGGGAAAGAAGATGACTTGAATTTCATCAATTCCCTCTCCAACTGCAGCTACTTGGAAAATTTTGAATTTGGTAACAACAGTTTCAATGGCATGCTTCCCAATTCCATAGCCAATCTATCGAGCCGACTCAATCAGCTGGTGATAGGATTCAACCACTTGTATGGAAGCATCCCTGAAGGAATCGGGAATCTCGTCAGCTTGATCCAATTGACTATGGATCATAACAATTTCACAGGTACCATTCCTGTTAGTATGGGAAGGCTTCATAGGCTGCAAATGTTAGACTTGTCAAGTAACAGATTTTCTGGGCAAATTCCGACATCCATCGGCAATTTCACTGAACTGAATGAACTTTACTTGCAAGAAAACAGCCTATTGGGAAACATACCTCTGAGTCTTGGAAATTGCCAAAAACTAATAGCTTTGAACCTTTCTCAAAATAACCTTAATGGTACAATCCCCAAACAGCTCCTTAGCCTGTCGTCTCTGTCAATTTCTCTCAACTTAGCTAGAAACTTTTTGATCGGGCCCCTACCCATGGAAGTGGGTGGCTTGACAAATATTGAGGAACTTGATGTTTCTGAGAACAAATTGTCTGGCAAAATTCCTCGAACGCTAAGCAGTTGCCAGAGCTTGGAACGCTGTACATGGAAGGTAACGCCTTTCAGGGAACCATTCCCGAGTCTTTGAGCACCTTGACAGGCATTCAAGAGTTGGATTTCTCACGAAATAACTTGAGTGGGCAAATTCCAAAATATTTAGAGAGTTTTACTTCATTACAGAAACTCAATCTTTCTTTCAATGATTTTGAGGGCCAAGTCCCTATCCAAGGGGTGTTTGAAAATGCAAGTGGGATTTCTGTCATTGGAAACAGTAAACTCTGTGGAGGTATACCAAAACTAGGCCTACCCAAATGCCTTGTTCTGAGATCCAAATCGCAAAGGTCTTTCAGCATGAAAGTAATCATACCCGTCATTGTCATTGTTGTGTGTTCGATTTCATTATTGTTGTGTTTCGTTCCTCTTCTTTGGAGAATAAAATCAAGACAGAAGCATTTGCAAACTTCCTCAGAAGACCAGTACAAGAACGTCTCTTATGCGGAGCTTCTCAAAGCAACTGATGGGTTCTCTTCATACAATTTGATTGGCGTAGGAAGTTATGGTTCTGTTTATAAAGGATACTTCGTTTCAGATGGCCAAATTGTTGCAGTGAAAGTACTCAATCTTCAACGACAAGGAGCTTCTAGGAGCTTCCTTGCAGAATGCGAGGCATTGAGAAATGTCAGGCATCGGAACCTCATTAAGATCTTAGCATACTGCTCAAGCATCGATTTTAAGGGCAATGATTTCAAAGCACTAGTTTTCAAGTACATGCCAAATGGAAGTTTAGAAGAGTTCTTGCATCCAAAAGTCGACGAGGAACATCAAACAAGGACTTTGAACCTTATTCAGAGGTTAAACATAGCCATTGATGTGGCTTATGCTCTGGATTATCTTCATCACCATTGCCAAATGCCCATTTCTCACTGCGATCTCAAGCCAAGTAACATTCTTCTTGACAATGACATGGTGGCCCATGTGAGTGATTTTGGAATTGCAAGGTTCCTTTCCATGGCTGTCGATGATCAGTACTCTGCAAACAATACAAACTCCATTGCGGTGAAGGGATCCATTGGGTATGTTGCTCCAGGTAAAAACTCCATCATTTTTTCTTTTATTCCTGTTCTCTCTTCTTTTTTTCTTTTTTTTTTTTTTTTTTTTTTTTTTTGTTGTTGTCTTGTTTTCAAAATTCTTGATAATTTCATATTAGTGCGTGTTTTCAAAATTCTTGATAATTTCATATAGCTAGATGCCAGGATGAAGCTAAAATCATCATTTTTCATATATATATATATATATGGGAAATGGTACTATAAGGTCGAGTTCCCATGAGGTGGATCTGTGTGGGCCCACCGTGATTTGTGTCGAACATCAAAAAGAAAAAGATCTAACATTAAACAGAACTTGAAAGTGAAAAAATAAAATTTAAAAATTACCAAATGAGGGCTAGGATGTGCCCACACAACCCCATTGATGACTAAGTAAGTTTTCAATGAAACTTTTTTTGTTTTGTTTTGTTTAATGGTTGATTTATTTGAGAGAATGTTTCAAATGCACCTAACTGTCGAATGGTATGATTTATTTGAGAGATTTTTGTCCAACTAGCTGCATGTGCAAACTGCATCAAAATAGATAGATTAATTGCAAAATATCATAAAATTGCCTGATCTTTATAAAATGCTACATTTTTTTATTTACAAAAATAAAATATTTGAATTGTAGAGTATGGTATGGGTGGCAATGTTTCTACGTCGGGTGATGTGTACAGCTATGGAGTCCTTTTATTGGAGATGTTCACGGGAAAAAGGCCCACAGAAGACATGTTTAAGGACGGTTTAAGCCTTCATGAATTTGTCAAGATGGCTTTGCCAGATCAAGTGCTGGAAATAGTGGACCCGCAGCTCTTAGAGGAACAAAAGGAAGAACAAGAGCAAGATCAAGAAATAGAGGAAGAAATAGCTTTCAATCATATCAGAAGTCGCGAAGTCAAAAGAAGAAGTGTCTTCGGGTTCTTGGTTTCTTTGCTTGGCATTGGAGTTGCATGTTCTGTTGAGTCCCCAAGAGAACGGATGCAGATGAAAGATGTAGTCAATAAAATGCAAGTGACAAGGGACATGTTTCTTGGGGCCGGGCTCTATAGGGATGGATGGAACAAGAGCCTTCGCTGATGTGGGGCCCATTCGTCTTACATCAATGTGGCTGTCATCAACTCATGTCCACTAGCAATTTGCATATCTCGATAAAATTGGATGGCTGAAAACCACTTGTCAAGCATGTAATTGTCATGATGCGGACATTGCAACTGGGGAATTTCATGGTAATGTTTTGGACCATGGTCATGTCTGGGAGCAATCCATGAACAATTATTATGGAAGTTTCCACTTCTTCTTCTTAATTTTTGTTTGTTTGTTTGTTTGTTTGTTATGTAACAACTGATCACATGTATATTGTGTTGCCCTGTTAACCTAACATGTTACTTTTTTTCCACTTCTCACGAGCCCATATCCATCACAAACGTTTGTATTTTAAGCTTAAAAGACAAAGGGTCATGTAAAGACGCCTACACGCATCTTTATAGCTGTGTGAATAAGATTTTCATTCTTAAAAAAAATGCCAGAAAAAAATAAAAAAGCCTACACGCACTGCCTCTAAGCAGTGCATGTAAAGGATGCTTTGTTCAGTATAATCTAATTCCAGAAGTAAAAGTTTTCAATCCTCAACATAGAGAGATCAATGACCCAACCAGGCCCTTAGCAGTTTTAGCTAGAATGATATGATAAGTGGCCAGGATAAATTTTGATGTAGGACAAATGGCAGAAGACTTCATGGAACTATTGGAACGCCAACGGTCCAATCGAAAGGCACGGAAGCACTAGCAGAAATCAAGAGCCCTGATTGTGTGGAGGTTCCATTCTCGGATGAAGACAGTCGGGTCTCTATTTTTAGAAAAGTGTTATTTGTTAATAAATAAGTCAGAATCAATTTGTGCCTTGATTGATTACTGTCCGTTTCCATTCCCTTCTCAATTAATCCTATTTTAGTATTCTAGCAGTTCCTCTATAAATAAAGATGTAATATAAATAGCAGAGATATCTTTCATTTAATAAAATTCATCTCTTATCCTTTTGAGAATCTTCTCTCTGGTTTGTAGGATTTTGACGTTGGTCTAATCCTTTTTCTGTTTCGTGCTGTGTTAAATTTTTACTGTCTCCGGGCTGCCCGAATGTGGTCTTGTATGTACCGTCCTTTTCTGTGAATAATACTTGGATAGTCTTGCCTAAAAAGGGATGCAAGCATATCACATCAAGATCTTAGCATCTTTATTGAGCATCGATCTTAAGAACAATGACTTCAAAGTGCACTACTTTTCAAGTACATGCCGAATGAATGTTGTATTTGATGTCTTAAATCAAGTCAGATACAGGGCTGTTAATGCTATCGATAGACTGTTCGATGTCACCTTCGATAGCATCAAATAGTTCTTAATTCCATCGATATTTTCTAGATTTTCTTCAGTTAGTCACTGGACTAACTGGGCACCTTTTCAATGGTATCAATGAGTGTTCGATGCCATCGATAATTTTTGAAAAATCATGTTTTGTCTCTGGATAGTTGAGGTGTTAGTTCGATGCTATCGAAATGGCTTCGATGCCATCGAAGGATTAGTTTCGATGTCATCGAAGGATTAGTTTTGATGCCATTAACAAATTTTGCACAAAATACTCAAAGTTGTGATTTTGCGGGATTTGTTTCCGATTTCATTTGGGATTCCGTTTTGGCTTATAAATATGGATGTAAACAGGATTAGGAGGGAATTCTAAGGGTTTCTAAATTGCCCAAAGGTTTCGAAGGGTATAGCAAGAGTGACATTTGAGGTTGTTCGAATCGGGTAAGCTCTTTCTCGTTGTAATTTCTGCTTTCATAGTATTCATCTGTCGCTTTGTGACATTATTTTTTCTTGAAAGGGTTTTTCCACATTAAAATTTCTGTGTTTCTTCTTATTTCTTGGTGCGTTTGAATTGCTATCCTTAATCCGTCTTTGTGTGCTTCCACGGTCCCCCAACAATGGAAGTTTAGAGTGGTTGCATCCCAGGTTTGACAAGGAACATCAACCCAGGAGAGCATCTCTCTCTCTCTCTCTCTCTCTCTCTCTCTCTCTCTCTCTCTCTCTCTCTCTCTCTCTCTCTCTCTCTCTCTCTTTATATATATATATATATATATATATATATATATATATATATATATATATATATATATATATATATATATATAGACTCAACATTTTGATTTCTATTAGCAGGCATCAACGCCGTACAATAATTTTCAGGCGGGGATAGAACCCTCGCCTATAATCCTGCTATAATGAAAGCACCCTGTAAACTAAGAAATGAAGACGCAAAATAAGATCTGCCGGAGAAGACAGAGCACCTCCTGGGACCTACATTAGTAGGCTTTCCAGATATTCCCCAGCCCCACCTACTGGGATCAACTGCATAGAAACCTCCAAATTCACATGGGCCCATTGGATAGGTTTGATTTTTGCAGCATCTTTCTTAGCTGCGTTGGATGGCATAAAGAAACCTACGTAAGCCCCATACACAACTTGTTGTAGGAAAACTTCATTACAAAATCAATTGCGTGTGAAACGTTCCCTCTATTTAATAAGCTTTGTTTACTCTTTTCCTGCATTTTAGGTTTGTTGTGACATGGACTTACATTAATAATACAAGTCGTACGCTTCAGGAGTTAATAAGGTAAGCCACTAATCACGGTGTGTGCCACGTGAAATCTTAAAATACGGGAAAGGATAAAAAAATAAAAAATTATCTGAAAATAATTCACGCTGATTGGTGGCTTATCCTATTACGGAACAGCATGTTGCATTGTATCATTTTCCAATTTTCTATTAGGCAGTATATGGGCTCGAACAATAACTTCAGTGTTGAAATGCACTGATTTCCCTAATTTGACAATACTCACTTGAAAAAAAAAAAAAAAAAAAAAAAGAGTCGGATCATTATTTATTTATTTTTTTTTTTTTGGGTCTTAAGCTGTGATTGGTTGCACCAAGTAGCATGATTTTCATGATATTTGCATCAAAACAGATTGATTACTCATGAAATATCATAAAATTAATTGCATGATCTCTCAACCTTAAATAACTTAAATGGTGCCTTCTATATATTTACAAATGTAAAATATTTGAATTGTAGAGTATGGTATGGGTGGCAATGTTTCTACGTCCGGAGATAGTTATGGAATCCTTTTATTGGAGATGTTCACGGGAAAAAAGCGCATGGAAGACATGTTTAAGGACGGTTTAAGCCTTCATGAATTTGTCAAGATATCTTTGTCGGATCAAGTGCTGGATATAGCTGACCCACGACTCTTAGAAGAACAAAAAGAAGAACAAGAGCAAGATCAATAAATAGAGGAAGAAATAGCATTCGATTGTATCAGAAGTTGCAAAGTCAAAAGAGGTAGCATCTTCGGGTGCTTGGTTTCTTTGTTTGGTTGGAGGTTTTTTTTTTTTTTTTTTTCAAAAAGCTATTCCATTGATTGGAGAAGGATGTACATATAGCAGATTTCGGGTGGGCCCATAAACAAAAAGGGAATAGGCCCGCCTATCATAAGTGAATGGAGAAGAAAAGGGACATAAAGATAACGATTAGCCTTCCCTTAAATTGCCCAGGCCAACTCTATCAAGGAAGAGTGAGACCAAAGATGGGAGAGGGAAGGTCGGCTGTAGAGTTGAAGAGACTCTATTCGGTTGGCCAGAGCTGCCCCTACGGGCAAGCGCATCAGCAACACTGTTTGCCTCCTTAGGCGTATGGGAAAGAACAATCTCTATGGTTTGCATGAGCGATCTGATTTTTGTCCACCAGTACCATAAGGCCCATGGAGGAGATGAAGCATGGAGCAGGGATGTAACCAAAGAGTTGGAGTCGCTTGCCACCTCCACCTTGGAAAGACCCCGGTTGGCTCAATGGGAAAGGCTCTCCCAGATCGCCCTGATTTCAGCCTGCGAATTAGATCCGAAGCCATATCCGGACGAGAATGCAAAGAGGAGGTTTCCCAAGCTGTCTCTCCCCACTCCTACACCACCCGAGGGGCCTGGATTACCCAGGGACGAGCCATCAACATTAGTTTTGACTCAGCCCCTCGGTGGTCTGGCCCATTTAACAACGCAGACTTTTCTCGCATCCACGGTGGTCCCACTAATCCCTAATGCAACAAGGGTAGTGGCGTTAGCTTTGTTTAGCAAATTTATTTATTTATTATTATTATTTTTTTATTTTTTTAATTTTTTTTTTTTGGGGGGGGGGGGGGTTGGGACCAACAATGTTCGCCAAAAATTTTGACCCTGCCAATCACCTTAGCTAGACACACCGGGGAGTCGTGAAAGCGTGCCACATTTCTGACGAGCCAGATCTCTCAAAAAATGAAGCATGGAGTGAGCCCCTTGAGGATTTGGATACGGTCCGAGAATGCAGCGGATGACCACCATCTACTCACTCTGCCTGCAGCAGTGACGGGCGTCGTGGAGTGAATGTTGAAAATCATCTCGAAAAAATCTCAAACCTTCTTGGCGAGGAGCTCAGAGGAGAAGAGGTGGTAGATTCGACGTCAAGAAAAGAGGGCCAGGGACAACAGGTGCATTTTGAGGCCAACGCAATTCCTTTATCTTGTTGTTCTGTGTGTGTTTAATAAATGATATCTTATACAATGTTGCATGTTAACTTAACATACAACAAATTTTATTTTATTTTTTTCTGCTGGCTTATCTCGTGTATAATATCCGAGCAATTCCCATGGTGTTGTATATCATAAAGATCACATGGGATGAAAACCAAGACGGTTTTTTTTTTTTTTAATGGAAAGATTGCATACACTTAGAAAAACCAGGACGTCCATTGGAAATCAATGTACAGCCTATGGTCTGACTCAAAATTATTTCTATGGCACACGGGTCCATTGGATGGCCCACCTTTTTCATTGAGCATAAGTTCTACTAAAGTGACACGTAGCCCAAAGTAAAATAAAATAATATAAAAAAAGTCTAAAGCGTAACCGTTGTATGTTAACTGACGTGATCTCTTGGTTTTTTGTTTTTTTTTTTTGGTCTTTTTAATCGGCGTTAGGTGGGGAGGTGAGGCTACATTCCTATGCTAGTTCAGCATCATTTTAAAGGTGGCAGTGACTTCTCCTGTATTTTCTTTTTTTTGGCATGCAAAAAATATTTCCACTATGAATGTTAAAGGAAATACATTAAGAAAACAGTGGAAAATAGTAGCCAATGAATGTTGTCGAAATAAATATACATTGCTTGTCTTAGAATGAGAAATTGTTGCTTCTTTTTTTTATTAAAATCAAGAAGTATGCACCATGCAACAAGGTAAATGCATATGACTGATCCATCCAAATGTACTAAACTAACTCAACGTAGTCTACGATTTACTCTGGGATGTGAAAGCAGATCAGAGTCACTGCATCGTAAAGAATGAACGGAAAATGTCGTTAATGGTGAAACCATCACCTGCAGTTTATCAAAACCTTTAGCAGATCTGAATGATTGATTGGATGGAAACTATCGCGAGAAATGAAAAGTGCTCGGCTGATGATACCAGTGGCTTCCATGTTGCGTTCCACGTATCTTGAGATGCAACTACTCTCGCTCCCACTCAAGCTTGTCCCTGGCTTTGTGATGCACTTTGCAAAGCATTTCTCCCTTACTGTCTCGAGGAATTCCTCAGCATAAGCTTAAGCAAGCTGGTTCTTGACCTGATCTATTAGAGCTTCGGTGGATGGAGGGGATGACGAGGACCCACCACCGCTCGACGGATATGATGAAGAGAAGGGGTCCATTTTCTTTTGCTTGGACGGAGGAGGTCAGAAGATCTGTTTTAGCCCTTCCTAAGGATGGCGCTCCCCGCCCAGATGGTATCTCTGGTGCATTTTTTGCTGGTTGTTGGAACATAGGAGGGAATGATATCTACAAAGCCGTTGTGGAGTTCTTCAAAGGGGGGCAGTATTCTCAGGGCCTTCACATCCACACTCGTCTGTTGAGTGCCTAAAGCGGCGGGTCCCAAATCATTCCTTTGCTGATTTTCGACCAAAATTAGTCTCTGCAACTGCTTATACAAAATATTCGCCAAGATTATTGTCAATAGGCTTGGTCCTCTTCTCCCGAAGTTGATTTCTCCTGAGCAAGGGGCCTTTATTAGGGGCCATTCGATTGTCGAAAACATCGCCCTCAGTCAAGAAATATTCAGAGATATAGATAGAAAGGTTTGTGGGGGTGAACCTAGTTTTGAAGCTTGACATGGAGAAGCCCTATGATAGAGTTGAATGGTGTTTCCTGAAGCAAGTTCTAGTTATTTTTGGGTTAAGTGCCAGCCAGGTGAAGATGGTGGAATCTTGTTCGAACAACAACTGGTTCTCGGTCCTAATTAATGGAGAGAGTTGAGATTTCTTTAAATCCTCAAGGAGTTTGAGGCAAGACAATCCCCTTTCTCCCAGTTTCTTCATTCTCGTGGCTGAAGTTTTCAGTGGGGGGTTCTCTAGGCTAGTAGCTAGCAGGTTGTGTAAGCCATTTAAACTCAAGCAAGGCTGTATTCAAATCTCCCACCTGCTTTATGCAAATGACATGGTTCTATTCCTCAACAGCTCCTGCAAATCATTGGATATGGTGCGTGCGTTCATCACAAATTATCAGTCGGTCTTTGGGTAGAAAGTGAACATAAGGAAGAGATCGTTCCACTGTTCTGCAAAGTTGCCCGTCAGCAGGATTAGAAACATTGAAAGAACACTAGGCTTCGCCAAATTTGTTGGTGGCTTCTCATACCTGGGGGTCCCTATTGTGAAAGGGAGAGTTAAGAGCAGTGTATTTAGCCGGTTAATTGAAAAGATGGTGGCCAAGGTCCAAGGTTGGAATGCTAGGATCCTTTCTCAGGATGGGAGATTGGCCCTGATATCTTCCGTTCTTAGCGGCATCCCGATCCACACCATGTCCACTACAATGCTTCCAGCGAAAGTGTTGAAAACTATGAAAAAATCATTTGCAAACTTCTTATGGGGTTGGCGAGATGGTAAAAAGAAGCTGCATTGGAAAATTTGGAGCTCTATTTCCATGCCAAAGGATGAGGGTGGGTTAGGTATCCAGAAGTTGAAAGAGGTAATGAAAGCTCTTCACCTGAAGATGGTGTGGGGGGCCTAGATTTGGGAAGGATATTGGTAGCTTGTGGGCAAATTTCATACATTCAAAGTACACGAATTCTGGAGTTTCTATCGGCAGCAGAAGACTCACCACTTCAGCCTCTCCAATCTGGAAAATTCTGGTGGGAAAGTCTAATGGGAAGTGGGCCATGAGAACTGCAATATGTGGCAATGCAACTGGACCGGACTGGGTCTCTTAGACGCGATCCCCTCTGTTGATATCCCACCTGATCTCAGGGACCTGCGGGTTGCTGGTTTCCTTAGTGAAGACGGTCTGAAGTCGGCGGCTCCTGCAGTTCTTCCTGATTGGATCTAGGCCCATATTCAACAGGGTGGGTTCTACACCTCGGATGCTGAAGACCATCGCTTCTGGCCTTTTGACCCCGCAGGCAAGTTCTCAGTTAAATCTTCTTGGGATGTTGGCAGAGAAAGCAGGCAGAAGAAGTCCTGGGCCAAGTGGGTGTGGCACCCCAAGATCCCTCCAAAGATCTCCACTTTCATGTGGAGGTTACTGCAGGGGACCATGCTAGTCGATGTGAGCATTCAAAGGAAATGGGTTCTCTTAGCTTCGAAATGTGTATCTTGGGGGGACAAAATCGCAATCGCATCTCTTCAAGGACGGGAGTCTAGCAGACAGAATTTGGATTCAACTCACAAATCTTTTTGGGATTTCCCTGTTCCACCATCTAACAGTCCAGGACCGGCTCAACTGGTGGTGGCAGAGGCCTCTTCCTCGCAGTAGTGCTTCTATTCTCATCTGTTTAGCCTCTGCTTTCATTCTATGGGAAATTTGGAGGGCCAGGAACGAGGCAAGATTCGATGGGTGAGTCATCTCAATTCCAGGTGTTTTTAGTAGAGCTAAATGGTGGATGATGTCCTTGTTCCTTCGTAATCAGAGTAGTCCCCTTCAGATCCTTCAACCTTTCATCAAGCTCATCTGCCTCGCCCTACTCTGAAACTTGATACTGTCAGATGGATCAAGCCCAAAGTGGGCTAGTTTAAGCTAAATGTTGATGGGTCCGCGCTTTCATTCGAAGATATTTGTTCAAAAAAGGTAAGTTGATAGGGTGAACGTGATGAGGAATAAACTCTCAAGACCGAGGGAGCTTCCACAGGACTCCTCAAAACTTCTACGTTATCCACGAAAAGAAATAGAAAAATAGAACTAAATGAATGAATTAAATAGATTGTAATTAATAAATAATGATGAAAATATTAATCTAAAATGAGAAAAAATTCAAAATCAGAAGGGAAACTAGGGATTTGGAGGATCCACTATAAATAGAAACTCGGGAGATCTTATGCCTGGATTAAAAATCGCAAGGTTAATTAACCCAAAAGTATAGCCGTGTGATATAGTTTTCAAGAGATGAGAGGTATATGAATTAGAATGGATTCCATCACCAAACCATGCCCAAGAGACAAAGCAAACAATAAAATTAATCTAATTACCAACCAATTAACATGTTTATGAAGGTTAGGAAGGGTACTAGTAAAATCCGACCATGCCTGGAGACGATGGTGAGCAACGTTGTTCTGACGTCATAAAAACATCAAGAGGAAAAGAACATGCTCAAAGCCATTCAGACCCATTGTAATTTCCCGAAAATATTCTTAATAAAACCCAAATCAACATCAATTCAGTCTAAACAAAGGCACAAGCAAAGAGGCCTCCCATCACGCTACAAGCTTCACCTCTTAGCCCTAGCTAAGAGGTTTAGCCCATAAACATGTTTAGGCTAATCTCTAAAAAAAAGAAAACAAAACATAAAAATAAAAATAAAATAAGAAATTAGAACTCCCTGTCTCTCTCTCTCTCTTCACGTTCCACCAAGCTCAGCCGCTGCCTCCAATCTCCAGCCGTCAGTTTCTTCCCCTTCTCCTCCTCCTTCTTCTCCTTTTGCAGAGCAAGGAGGGGTGGAGGAAAATCGGCAGAACCCACCCTATTTCCGTAGTCCAAATCACACGAGAATACGGACTTAGTTTTTGTCAAACTTCATCCTGTATAAATGTTGCGTTTGAAAGGGTGATCTATTAATGAACGCCCATCGTCCCAGCTTTTCTCATCTGTCTTCATGGATAGGGTCATCCCGGCCAGGGATCCACTTGGACGGTTTAATCAAAAGATCCGACCACGAAAATAAACCACTATCGCCCGAAATTTCCGGATTTCCTCCTTCTTGCCCTCGTGCGTAAAGCCCATGCAAACGTGAGATCGTGTTCCTCTTCCCCATAGTGATCTTTCGAAAAATCCACTCCAGACCATTGGTTTAGCTCGGAAAACCGTTTTGAAAAAAGAGTATTGTCCAGTTGAAAAAAGGCCCCGGCCCACAAGATCTTTCATCCACCGTCCATCCTCCGTTTGGATGATTTTGACGGATTTATCTCCTGCGATATCAATGACGCTTAGATAGTGGTTAGGGACCACGTGGAGCCCAATGTTCATGGACGGTTCGGGAACAGCTGATTCTGATCTGGATGATAGGTGGGGCCCACTATTCAAAACCGGCGGTGATCAAAAGAGTGCCATTGTAACGTCTTGCGGTGCTTAATCGTCGATCCCATGATTGAATTTAAATGGGAAATCCACGCCGTCCACTTGATTCAGGAAGAAAAGTTAGTATCCATGGCCAAGGAGAGTTTTGTTTGATGCAAGCAGTGAGGTCATGTGGTCCACAAGCTATTGATTTTAGTCCACCGTCCATCTTGCGTTCGATCACCTCTCTTTCCAACTGCATTCGTGCATTGATGAAGATGGCTACCATGGCAAATGGGGTTCTCCTCCACTTGAGTGCATTGGACGGCTTGATCTTGCATATAGGCAATGAGTGGGGTCCACTAAGAGCACCCGATCGGACGGACCGTTGACTCACCATGAAGAAAACGGTGCGGGTCACATGTTGACCGGCTCCGAATTGTGTGGCGCATGTGGAGTTTCCATGGTGCACATGCATCGTGCAATGTGGGGTCTACTGCAACATTTCTGAGAAATCTGCTCCATCCATCTGATTTGTCACCCAATTTAAGGAGTTGAGACCAAAATTGAAGCATATCCCATATCTCAGTTGGCCCCGATCTACGAACTATGGGCGATCCAATCGTTAGCCACTTCCAAAGGAGGGATTCAATGGATGAAAATTTATGTGATCACTCGTGTTAAATTATGGTCCTTAGGCCATGTATGTAATTTTGAGCCAAACGAATGGTGGGAACCCTGTGATCTTGTATTTTGTCTGACTTTCAGGCCACTTGAGCTTCAGTTTCTCGATTTTCTCGGGTCTTTGGCGTGTAATTTCGTTGATCTTCGTGCCTTTGCACATGCCCCACTGGGGTCCGTCCCTTGCTTATCAAATCCGCTCCATCCAAAGCTTTTATCACACTTTTCAATAAACCCAAGTTCGTTTGAAGCTTGTCCTAGATACATCCCGCATCGAAAAACACGAAACCGCTAAATTAAACCGTTAATTAGTACTATGTTTGTAAATTCAGGCAATAAATAGGGTTTGATATGCAATTTTTGACACTCAACAATATTGCGAAAAAAGGTATCTTGACGCAGGGATAAATGTGATGAGGATAACTACTCCGAATCCACGGAGCTTCTCTGGACTCCTCATAGAGACTTCTCGAATCCACAAGGAAAGAAAGCAGAAAATAGAAATAAAATATAATGAATTCAAAACTGATTAATTAATTAATAAAAAAGAGTTCACAACCCTTTAAATAGGGGTACCAAGCAATGGGAAAAAAATCATAATCAAACTACAACTACAACTCCTAGAATTCGCGACTTACTATAAATAGTAAACTTACTATTTATAGACGGTCGTGATGTCTACTATTTGCTTGTAAAATTTTCGGCCAAAAATAGTAAGGGTCCTATTTGGCTTCACCAAACCGTTCTCCTAATTATTCTAAGCTCTTTTCATGTTAGGCGCAACTCCTAAAGCCCAATAGATGAAGAGTTATAATCAAACTAAAACTTACTATTTATAGTAAAATTGAAATTAAAACAGAGAAACGATTGTCGATCCAGGGGTTTTTCGCAATTCCAGGCGTCGCAACCCTGTATAGCTGGGTTGGTTGGCTAAAGTAGCTCGTTCTATCCCAAAATCATATATTTTATGTCAGATAACTCATTCCGGATTGCGAGATACGCCGGATTTAAGGTTCGATGGTCTGGATCACTTCTGTCGTCGACTGGGCCATTTCTGATCCATCTTGGCCACGTAACTGTTCACGACCCGCTCTACATCAAAGCTTCTAGCAGGTTTTTGACAATTGGATCATATACCAGTCCTGGGAAGGAAATGTGGTAGCTGATCGCCTCGGTGCTGTCTATCACCCCATCCAACGTATGCTTCATAGCTTCCATTTGTTCAGATCGCTTAGTGGTTATATATATATATATATATATATATATATATATATATATATATATATATATATATATATATATATATATATATATATATATTTCTTTTTTATTTATTTTTTTAAAAAAAAAAAAGAAAAAGAAGAGAGTTGGTTATGCCCTCTCATTTTCACTATGGACCCAAATCATAATCATGATGCAAAACTTTCATGAGATACACCATAGGGAGCAATGTATGATCATGTCTAGAACTTATAATACATTCACATGGTTTAGAATGCTTGTGTTATTCAATGGCCTGAGTTTTTGTTTGTCCCTTCATCCTAGTGGTGATAAATGGGTTGGGTGGCATATGAACAACACGGTGGGCCCCATATTCTATTAGAAAGCTTCCATTGTAGGTGTTACCTTCCCCATTTCCTCCATTATTCTCTTTGGTGTTGCCTATGTTCTGGGATCTAGGACTAATATGGTGATGCACATCCAATAGGTTGGATGGTACTTACACATCACAATGAAGCCACACACCTACCACAACTACCATCCATTTCGAAAGTTCTGATCATTTCATTTCCTCCTTCTGGCAATTCACTTCCTCTCTTTATGTTTTGCATCTGCTATACCTACTTGCATGCTATAGTGTGAATACATATTTCCTCTCGATTGGATATGGTTGGATTTGGATATATATAATGAAGGCAGGCAATGGGTCTACTTAAATCAAAATTTTGAAAAGATCTGAGCTTAAAGTCCAGCCTGATCAGCTCAAAATCCAGGCCCCGGCTCTCCATTGCCTGGCCTAGATACAAAATGATTTTATTGTAATTTTGGTGAATTAGATATTTTATGCGTCACGTGATGTTGGAGTGTGGAAGATTTTCCTAGCATTTGGATCTAGTCAGGCCAATTCAGAATTCCATGTTCCTCCATGTCATTGCTGTATAGGTGGCTGAGATCGGAACGGCTAATTCTATAGGTGGAATATTCAATGGGCCTGCATAGACCAGAAACTAAATTGTCCAGACAATCAAAACAGGCCATTTTAAACCTCAAGTGGGACCAATGTTAACTGTCTGTTAGCACGAAATCATTTGGGCTACGTACGCTCATCAGGTTGGCCACAGGTGTGACAGGGTATTTCTATGCCACTACGTCTCATTCGTTGGTGAAGAGATGTAAGCAGTGAGAAATACTAGTGTCAATTTGCGGCAAATGTGCATATTGAGGTACGTACACGTGTGAGATCTGGACCATTCATCCGGTCGATCACTGGTACTGTCTTTCCCCGAAAATCATTCGGTGCAATTATCAGATAGACCGCTTGCCTGTTAAGCAAATGGACGGAAAAAAAACAAAGAGGATGACCAACAGTACTCAGTTTAATCATGTGGCCCACGTAATCTGCAAACCACCGTGATTTTTGGGCTAAGCCTCAGCTCGCTCTGGTCGTTGACCCTTTGAATTGTCTCAACGTATTGGAATTCAGGTGATGAGCTAGCTACACTTGAAAATTGTGCACGTGGCACAAATTAACTCAAATTAAACTATCTAAGCCAGTGTGGCGAACCTTTGATATATACATGAAAACTTGTTTATTGAAATAAGATCATTGGATGCTCTTCATTCTTAACCATCCAATACAAGTCCTCCAATCAGACATCCAGATAATAAAATGGTCTATACTGTTGCGAAAAAACGACGGCTATAGGACCTTCCCCATAAACATTCAATTCAGTGTTGCATCCAAACACAAAATTGAGGCACCTAACTAACTGGCACTGCAACTTGCCTATTCAAAGCAAGAATAACGATAACAAGTAGAAAAGAAGAAGGAAAGGAAAAAAAAAAAAACACCTTGTCTTTAATTTCACAAGATCTTTACAGCTCGTGGCAACTTCTTTTACATGATTGAGGGAACTACTATAGAAAGTGCATCTCTTCCAGAGATAGCTCTATTTGCATTTTCAACCAAAAAAAAAAAAAAAAAAACAAACAAACAAATACTAACACAAAAAATGTTCATCTCACCCGACTAGCCAACAACCTCAACCCCCTCTGTTAAGTCTTGTACCCCCGTACCAATTCTTCAATTCTCCTATTAAGACTTTTTATCACATTTTTTTTAAAAAAAATTTTAGGTTAGCTTGTTAGTACACACCCATGTCAGTACACACATTCCAAAGACTTTTTATCACATTTTTTTAAAAAAAATTTTTAGGTTAGCTTGTTAGTATACACCCGTGTCAGTACACACACTCCATGTTAGCCACCGCACTAGGGATCATTACCAAGACCACAGGTGTTGAAACGAGAAATCTCCACTCAGTCCGCCAGTTGAGCTATGGATCTAGGTGTGACTTTTTATCACATTACATGCACTAAAAGACCCATCAACGAAAAAGCAAACTTTGGTGGCCAGCGGGATGGTTGCATCACCCAAGAGTGCACGTGAAGATGAGCAACACTATGTTAGGCCGCTGCAATAAAGACTGACTCCAACCACAACCATTAAAATCGTCAACAGGAACCAAAAGGAAAACTCATACTTATATATATATATATATATATATATATATATATATGAAGAGGCCAAATAAAAACGGCTTGACTGCTCTTACCCACGAGATTGAGTGGATATTTTCAAAATAACAAGGCCCAAAAAAAATTTATAATTTTGGCAGGCCTGAGCTCGGCCCATCGAACACGCCACACACTTTGTGCACACGGCTGCGTTTTGGATACCGAGCACAACTTGATGTCACACACCTGATTGGCTCGTCGGATGTCCTGAATACATCACATCGCCATACTTCTATCAGGCCCAGAACACTCACTATGTTGGAAATTCAGTAGCTAATAACCGAGGTTAAGATGGTCCCATCAGAGTGAATTTTGGGCGATGCATATCCAAAACAGGGCCTTCAATTGGACGGTCTAAATTGATGGACATGTATTCCTGCATTCCAACAACTTCGTACGGATGAACCACCAGCATCTGAGAAATTTTTTCTGATCGAATTGATGAACATCCATTCATGCATACCAACAACTTCCAACGGATCAACCACCCGCATTTAGTTGCAACTGGGTCGGGACTCAAACCAATCTGATACAACCCAACTCAGGTTTAAGTCTGAAATACGAGGCCAAGGGGATTATCCATAATTAAAATCTATTCCGTTCTTTCATTTTTACGGATCATTTTAGGGATTGATCCCAAAAAATGAGAGGGATATAAATCGACCGCACCACAAGAAAATAATAGTAATTGGATATTCATAATTAAAATCCTCTTAAGGCCCACTGTAATGTTTATTTGACATCTAATCTGTTGATTAGGTCATACAGGCACAGATTAAGGGAAAAAACAAAGATCAGATTGATCCAAAACTTTTATGGCCCCAAAAGGATTTTAATGGTCGAGGCTCCTTCAACACTGTTTCTGGTAATGTGGTCCATTTGAGATTGGGATATATCTCTTTTTTTGGTGTCATACCATAAAATAATCTGGAAAAATAGA
The DNA here is from genome assembly GCA_030180095.1 of Magnolia changhungtana. Lineage (NCBI taxonomy): Eukaryota > Viridiplantae > Streptophyta > Magnoliopsida > Magnoliales > Magnoliaceae > Magnolia > Magnolia changhungtana. The sequence continues at coordinate 95,798 of JASAUF010000404.1, read as the reverse complement.
TGGACGGCATGGATGAAAAAAATACATCATGGTGGGGCCCACAGAGCACCGACCATCAGCCATTGGCTGGTGGCAGAGGGAGTAGCCAATCCGTTTCCCAATTCATCTGGCCTACGTACAAGATCGAAGTGGACTGCACGTGGGCCTGACATAACTACAAATATGCGGCTGGGCAATGGCTTGGACAGCATAGCCCAATTTCCTCCTTCGGAATGGAGCTGCTATCTATGAGTTCAAGGTTATTTTGGTCATTTCTTCTCCATGCCACGCTCTTCTTGTGTCTGTCCCAACCGTCTAGATTTGCCACCGTCCCAGCCAACGAAACCGATCGACTGGCTCTGCTCGCCTTCAAGGACCGAATAACCAAAGATCCTCTCAACGTCATGAGCTCGTGGAACCATTCTCTTCATTTCTGCAAGTGGCGAGGAATCACGTGCAGTCTCAGGCATGAGAGGGTCACCGTCCTCAATCTAACGTCCCTTGAATTGGAAGGTTCTATTCCTCCCCAAGTAGGCAATCTCACCTTCCTCAGGGTAATCAACCTCCGAGACAACAGCTTCCATGGCGAAATTCCACGAGAAATAGGACACCTCTTCCGTCTCGAGCGTATCGATCTCAGCTCCAATTCATTTGGAGGAGAAATCCCATCAAATCTCACCTACTGCTCGAACCTCCGACTCATCCAATTTTCATTCAATGAGCTAGTAGGTGAGATTCCTATCGAGCTCAGCTCTTTATCACAGCTCCGTTGGTTATTTCTCTATGTCAACCAGCTCGTCGGAAGAATCCCACCTTCCCTGGGAAACCTTTCGTCTCTCACTCAACTTTCATTATCAAGAAATTACTTACAGGGAAGCATCCCAGGCGATTTAGGCCGCATTACAAAGTTAGGACTCCTCCAGATATCTCAAAACAATCTGTCCGGCACAATCCCTTCTCCCATATACAATTGCTCGACTCTGTATCTGTTGTCAGTCACAGCCAATCAACTTCATGGAACCCTTCCACCCGACTTAGGCCTCCTCCTTCCTAACCTCCAGTACTTCTATGTGTCGAGAAACTGGTTTACCGGACCCATTCCGGTTTCATTAGCCAATGCTACATTCTTTCAAGAGCTCTATCTCACCAACAATGATTTCACTGGAGGGGTGCCTATGAATCTTGGGACTCTTCGATATCTTTATATACTCACCATTGGTGGTAATCGCCTTGGAACAGGGAAAGAAGATGACTTGAATTTCATCAATTCCCTGCCCAATTGCAGCTACTTGGAACAATTTGGATTTCATAACAATAGTTTCATAGGCATTCTGCCTAATTCCATAGCCAATCTATCGACCCGGCTCCATTGGCTGGTGATGGGATTCAACCACCTGTATGGAAGGATCCCTGAAGGAATCGGGAATCTCGTCAACTTAACCCAATTGAATCTGGATCATAACAATTTCACAGGTGTCATTCCTTTCAGTATTGGTAAGCTTCATAAGCTGCAATTTTTAGACTTGTCAGGAAACAGATTTTCTGGGCAAATTCCATCATCCATCGGCAACTTATCTAAACTGAATGAATTTTACTTGCAAGAAAACAACCTATTTGGTAACATACCTTCGAGTCTCGGAAATTGTCAAAAACTGACAGTTTTGAACCTTTCCCAAAATAACCTCAATGGTACAATCCCCAAACAGCTCGTTAGCCTCACTTCTCTGTCAAAATCTCTCAACTTAGCTAGAAATTCATTGATTGGGTCCCTGCCCTCAGAAGTGGGTAGCTTGAAAAATCTTCAAGAACTAGATGTTTCGGATAACAAATTGTCTGGCAAAATTCCTGAAACGCTAAGCAGTTGTCAGATCTTGGAACGCTTGCACATGGAAGGTAATGCCTTTCAAGGGACCATTCCTCTGTCTTTGAACACCTTGAGAGGCCTTACAGAGTTGGATTTCTCGCGAAATAACTTGAGTGGGCGAATTCCAAAATATCTAGAGAGTTTTACTTCTTTGCAGAAACTAAATCTTTCTTTCAATGATTTTGAGGGCGAAGTGCCTGTCCAAGGGGTGTTTGAAAATGCAAGTGGGATTTCTGTCATAGGGAACAGTAAACTCTGTGGAGGTATACCAAAACTAGGCCTACCCAAATGCCTTGTTCTGAGATCCAAATCGCGAAGGTTTTTAAGCCTGAAAGTAACCATACCAGTCATTGTCGTTGCTGTGTGTTTGATTTCATTATTGTTGTGCTTCACTCCTCTTCTTTGGAGAAGAAAATCAAGACAGAAGCATTTGCACACTTCCTCCTCAGAAGACCGGTACAAGAACGTCTCTTATGCGGAGCTTATCAAAGCAACTGATGGGTTCTCTTCACACAATTTGATTGGTGTAGGAAGTTATGGTTCTGTTTATAAAGGATACTTTGTTTCAGATGGCCAAATTGTTGCAGTGAAAGTACTTAATCTTCAACGACAAGGAGCTTCTAGGAGCTTCCTTGCAGAATGCGAGGCATTGAGAAATGTCAGGCATCGGAATCTCGTCAAGATCTTAGCATCCTGCTCAAGCATCGATTTTAAGGGCAATGATTTCAAAGCGCTAGTTTTCGAGTACATGCCGAATGGAAGTTTAGAGGAGTGGTTGCATCCAAAAGTCGACGAGGAACATCAAACAAGGACTTTGAACCTTATTCAGAGGTTAAACATAGCCATTGATGTGGCTTATGCTCTGGATTATCTTCATCACCATTGCCAAACGCCCATTTCTCACTGCGATCTCAAGCCAAGTAACGTTCTTCTTGACAATGACATGGTGGCCCACGTGAGTGATTTTGGCATTGCAAGGTTCCTTTCTGTGGCCGTCGATGATCAGTACTCCACAAACAAAACCAACTCCATTGCCGTGAAAGGATCAATTGGGTATGTTGCTCCAGGTAAAAACTCTATCCTTTTTTCTTTTATTCCTATTCTCTTTTTTCTCTTGTTTCGAAAATTCTTGATTATTTCATATAGCTAGATGCGAGGATGAACCTAAAATCATCATCATCATCATCATCATCATCATTTATATATATATATATATATATATATATATATATATATATATATATATATATATATATATATATATACTTCACTATAATTAATACAAAAGAAAAGGATCTAATAACAATAGAAAGAACTTGAAACTGAAAAGAAAAAAGAAAAAAGAAAAATTACCAAACGAGGGTTAGGATGTGCACAACACCCCATTGATGATAAATACTTCTCATACTACATTTTTGGTAACACAATATTATTATAATTCCCTTCATCAATTTACAATGACTAACCAAGTTTTTTATGAAACTTTTTTTTTCTTTTGTTTGAAGGTCGATTTATTTAAGAGAATGTTTCCAATGCACCTAATTGTGGAATGGTATGATTTATTTGAGAGATTTTCGTCCAACTACCTGCATGTGCAAATTGCATCAAAATAGATAGATTAGTTGCAAAATATCATAAAATTGCATGACCTTTATAAAATGCCACCTTTTATATTTACAAAAATAAAATATTTGAATTGTAGAGTATGGTATGGTTGGCAATGTTTCTACATCGGGTGACGTGTACAGCTATGGAATCCTTTTATTGGAAATGTTCACGGGAAAAAGGCCCACGGAAGACATGTTTAAGGATGGTTTAAACCTTCATGAATTTGTCAAGATGGCTTTGCCAGATCAAGTTCTGGAGATAGCGGACCTGCGACTCTTAGAGGAACAAAAAGAAGAACAAGAGCAAGATCAAGAAATAGAGGAAGAAATAGCATTCAGTCATATCAGAAGTCGGGAAGTCAAAAGAGGTAGTGTCTTTGGGTGCTTGGTTTCTTTGTTTGGTATTGGAGTTGCATGTTCTGTTGAATCCCCAAGAGAACGGATGCAGATGAAAGATGTAGTAAATAAAATTCACATGATAAGGGACATGTTTCTTGGAGCTGGGATCTATAGGGAAGGAAGAAACAAGACCCTTCGCTGATGTGGGGCCCATTAATTCGTCTTACATCAACGTGGCTGTTATCAGCTCATGTCCACTAGCAATATGCATATCGATAAAATTGGATGGCTGAAAACCACTTGTCGAGCATGTAATTGTTACTGATGTGGACATTGCAATTGGGGACTTTCATGGTAATTGTCTTGGACCATGCTCATGTCTGGGAGCAATCTATGTACAAGTATTATGGAAATTTCTGCTTCTTCTTCTTCTTCTTTTCCTTTTTATGTTTTGGTTATGTAACAACTGATGACATATTGTGTTGCATGTTAACTTCATATACGTTTTTTGTTCCCCTTCTCATGAGCCCAGATCCATTACAATCGTTTGTAGTTTAAGCTTAAAAGACAAAGGGTTATGCAAAGATGCATACACGCATCTTTGTTGCTGTGTTAATAAGATTTTCTTTCTTTAACAAATGCCTACACGCACTTCCTCTCAGTTAAGCAGTGCATTTGAGAATGTAAAGGTCGTTGCTTATAAAGGATGCTTTGTTCATGATGGTCGAATTGTGCAGTAAAAGTTCTCAATCCTCAACAACAAGGAGCTTCCTTGCAAAATGCGAGGCACTGAGAAATGTCGGGCATCGGAATCACATCAAGATCTTAGCGTCTTGATCGAGCATTGATCTTAAGGGCAATGATTTCAAAGCGCCCTATTTTTCCAGGACATGCCAAATGGAAGTTTGGAGGAGTGGTTGCATCCCAAGTTTGATAGGGAACATATTTATTTATTTATTTATTTATTTTGGAGCATTAGTCAATTTTTTATTTTTATTTTTTATTTGGAGCATTAGCATGATTACAAATGGTTTCTAAAAAAGAAAAAGAAAAAAATTCTAAAACTCTAAAACTCTAAAAGTAAGAAAATATTTTTTAAAAAAAATCAGAAATTTTCATTTTTGAGCTGAAAGTATGCGATTTCTGACGAAACGGACAGACACGACCCACTTCACCTCGGATGGCCCATTTTAGTAAAGATTGATAGGTTATGTGCCCCGTAGTAATATGAGGATCAAAAGTTATAATCAATTTACGATCCACCTTCTTTTAATCCAGCCATACTAGGAATATATCCGTGCCATGTTTTACATTAATTGTCCAATGATTTTGATGTTGGGTCCTACTCGATGTGTGGATCCATCCTATTTTCATAACACTGACCTGGCCAAAGCACAACCCGTTTATTAAATGAGCCAAGAATTACAGCCAGAATCCAGCCCATACCCCCTACGCCCCACACGCACACACCCACAAACTTAGGCAGGAGTGGATTTCACCTTATGGGTACTCGACCTGGTGTTGGAACTCTTGTAAGTCTACCACCGTGTCAAGAGTAAGGACCCTATATTCAATAGATCTGACCACTTGCTTCCTTCTTTGGAGTTATGGCGGTTGAATGGGTACACCTATGCTTTAGGTTGAGTGGGCCATCCCTCGTCAAAGGCTACCAACTGAATTGCTTGATTTTCTGAATATGACCCCTCCATGTTCTGCCACATAGTGGAGCATCCCTGGTTGAAGCCCCCAACTTATTGCTTGATTTTTCTGAATATGTCTTGTACATATGCAGACCGGATTGTCTGGTGAACTAACACCACGTAGCTAGGTGATGTAACAATTCTCTGGGCCAGTGTGATATATGTGCTTTATCAATCCATGCCATCCATCCAGTCTGCCAGCTCATTTTAGGGTATAAGTAAAAAATCCAAGCATATCCAACGGTAAGGTGAACCCCACCAAAGGAAACAACTGGAATAATGACATCACAGTTTAAACCTTCCTGAAACGAAGGAAAAATACAAATATTAGCTTGATCTAGAACTTCTATTAACCCCAGAAGTTTTCACAGGTAGCTGTTCAATCCCAATCGTTCAAAATGGCCAATGTTAATTTGAAAAGTTGCGCTCCAGTGGTAATAGTACCACCATAAGTTTGTGATGGTACCGGACTGATGTGGAGCCCACATTAAGAATTCAGGACATCCAATACATCGATGAGATGTGTGAGATCTGGTCCTTCACCGCGTCTTCCAAAATATTGCGGAGCCTCATGTAGGATCCCTTGGGCCGAATTGGAAGGGACCCCATCGGGTGGTCAGCTTGGCTAAACTAGGGTCCTACCTTCTGGAAGACTTGGAAGGACGACCATTGCCTCATCCCTGGAACGCTAAACATTTAAAGATCTATTACCCCTAAGGGAGAAAGTTTTGCATTTTATACGGATCGGATCTACTAGCCGCTTCGGCTCTTAATAAAAGATCGCCTGCTCTTCTACTCTACTCTCCTACTTGGTTTATTATGTGGTTACCTTACTATGCTTTGAAGGGTCATCTCTCATGTGTAGAGATGAAATCCTTCGATGAACTGATCCCTTAAAGAAGGGGTCGGCTTGTCATTTGACAATGGTCTACAAAATAACTAGGTATGCTACAAAAGGTCATCTCTCATGTGCAGGGATAAAACCCGTCGATGAACCAACCCCTTAAAAAAAAGGTCAGCTGGTCATTCGACAAATTTAACAAGCAATCGCATGAAAAAGGCAAATATTCACATGCTGAGGCAAAAAATAAGGTTTTTCATTAGTTGAATATGTTCAATTACAGCTTGTCGTTAACAAAAAAAAAAAAAAAAAAAAAAAAAAAAAAAAAAATGAGAGGGATCAGCTTGAAGTCGGTCGACTAGGGGCTCGGCTTCGGGGGCTTTCTCGACCTCGACAGTTGCTAGTAGGTCCTCCGCCTCTGCCTCTGGAGAATCCTCGGCATCCATCGCCAAGACATCAAAGTCCAACTCAGGATAAGCACCTCGGACCTCGTCTAAGCACGCTTTGTAGCCAGTGTTGTAGGCGAAGTTGTAAACCTTCTCCAACTAGTCATTTCGCTTCTTGGAGGATTTGAACTCCTCCACAACCACTACAGTGTGAGAGGTAGCCAAGGCCTTTAGCTCAGAGCACTGTTTGGCGAGACTCTCAGCAGTCAAGGCTTCGAGCTTGGAGCTTGGCGAGACCCTCAGCAGTCTCGCGCCTAACAGTTTCAAACTCGGTGACCAACTGAGCATTGTCCACCCTCGAGTTATCTAGGTCGGATTCCGCCAAGTTGGCACGAGCCTTCAGCTCGTTGACCTCCCCTTGAAGCCCCACCTCTCTCAGCTGGCCCTCTCCGAGCCGAAACTTCAGCTTCTCAACTTATTCAGTCGAGGCCTTCAAGCTCTCCTCCAACTCGGCCTTCTCCTTCTCCATCCAAGTCATCGACCTCAGTCTCTCTCGGATATGGACGAGGGTCGGTAGTACTTGAGAAAACATGAAGGCTCGGGAGGTCAGATCAACAGCAAGAAAACTACAAGAAAAACGACCCGAGGCAAGAAAGCTTACCGTGTAACAACACGATGCGAAGTCATTTACGACCAACTCGGGTAGTTAGGTCATAGTTCTGACCACTGCTACCTCTGGCATGTGTTTGGACACCTAGCAATTCAATAGTGACATTTGGTGGCCAGTCACAAGCTCTTGTCCTGCAGAAGGGACCGGGCTCAGAGAGCGACCAACCCCGCTTGCATTGAGGCCTGAGCCTCAGCCTTGGGTGCAGAGGGACCATCGATCAAGGCATCGACCCCCTGGGTCACGATGGCATTCACCTTCATGGGGGTGAACACCAGGTTCGGATTCTCGGCGTTGGCAACCGAGTCGTGAGAGAAATCCGGCACTGCGGATTCTCCCACTACCTCCCTTCAAATCCCGGGGGGTGGGGAAAGGAAGGCCTCGGAAGCCACGGCCGGTTCTGGTTCTGGTGCTGGTGTTGGTGCTAGTGCTTATGCTGCAGCCACCTCAACAACTGATGGCTCGACCACGATGGGCTCTGTTGCTGGAGCTTTCTTCTTTCGGGCCGTTATCTTGACCCGGGTCTCTGGCGCCGCCGCCAAGATGGCGTTGAACGAGGGGCGGGCTGCTCCTCCCCTCTTCCTCTTCGATCCCGCTGCCTCGGCCATACCTGATCAACGAAAAGGGTCAACTTTACCTACTCAGGAAAAGAAAACAATAAAAAAGAAATGAAGTCGTGAAGCTCACCTAAGGCTGGACGACGCGAGGTTGTCTGGACTGATCAGGGAATGCCAGATACGGTCCTCTTTCTGCAGCCGAGCCCTTGTTATCTGAGCTCGGAGCGAAGGGGATAGTTCCGGCGAGCGCCTCAAGTAATTTACAAGTAAGACAAAAAGCAGGAGTTAGAACTAAGAACGAGTAAGGAAACAGGAGAAACCCAAGCCTACGTGAATCTACCTGAAAGGGAAAACTTGGTGGGTACTCGGACCTGGAGGCCCTCGAGCTCAGACGCTGGAGCCTCCCACTCTCCCGAGGCCTAGAACCACTTCCTCTTTCAATCCTTTTTGGAAGAAGGAAGTTTGGCGACGAGGCTCGAGGTGTACTGGCTCCTGGCCGAGAAATATTACTAGTAAGGCTCGGCCCTGTCATGCTTGGGCTAGTACATTGCCAAGAACTCCTCCGGCGTCAGCTCCTGGCCCCTCGACTTGTGCCAGATTATGAAGGTCGACGCCAGGATCCGCCACGCGTTAGGGACAAGCTGACCCGGAGCAAGCCTCAATTGATCCAGCATCGCGCGTAGGAAATGATGTAAAGGAAACTGGAGTCTGCATTGAAGTGTGCAGATGAAGACTGCTACCTCCCCATCGGAGGGGGTCTCAGGTCCATCAAGGGTAGAAGGGGCCTTGATGTGCACCGAGTCTGGGATTTGGAACTCGGCGCGAAGTTGAGGCATCTGTGACTCAACCAAGACTAAGCCCCCTGGAACCCCAGCTTCAGCTAGGCCTCTCGAGGGCCCGACCAGCGATCTCCTAGCAGGGTCTCGGGGTACTCTCTTCATCCCCTTAGCTCGGCCCTTGGTCTTATCTCTGAAACTCTTCTTCGACGAATGGTATAGTGGGCCCCACCATGATGTGTTTCGACCATCAATACCGTGCATTTGATGGGTACCCTTTAAATTATGGGATATCCCAAAAATTAGCCGTATACGGAACTCAGGTGGGCCATACCATCTAAAATTATGTGAAGACACCGTTAAAACATATAAAAGCACTTGGTGGGGCCCACCTGAGTTTTGCATGCGCCTGAAACTTGGTATGAACCCTCATTCAAGTGGGACACACATAATGGATGGGCTGGATTTGCAAACTACATTTCGGTGGGCCCTCAAAAATGGTTATGAATGTTTTAATGGTGCACGGCCCCTCCCCACTTCTGTATGTGGTGTGGTCCACAAAAGTCACGGATTGACTTGATTTTTGAGACCTAGGCTCACGATAGAATGGTGCATCTAACTGATGGGGTAGATGTTCGAAATGCATCACAGTGGGGCCCACACAGCTCGACCTCATGGGGCGTTAAAATCAGCTCGAGCGCATTGTGCCTTTTCCCTATATATATATATATATATATATATATATATATATATATATATATATATATATATATATATATATATATATATATATATATATGGGAAAAGGTTTTATGCAGTCAAGCTCACTTTCCCTAGGCCGCTGAATGGGGGTCCTAAACCGTTCCGATTTCAACGTATGTGGACCCAACATGCTGATTTTTTGCAGGTGGTCAGGACAGCGTGGAACAAAGTGGAATCGTCTCATCCAGTCTACAATGTGATATCTAAACTCAAACAGGTAAAACATGATCTGAAAATTTGGAACGTTGAGGTTTTTGGTAACATTTTTAGCAGATAAAGCTAGTGGAGCAACTGGCAGGCGAGCTTGAGGATCAGCTTCAATCTTCATCAGGTTCGAATGAACATTCAGCCATCTTACACCAACAAATCAATGAAAATACTGCCAGGCTAGCATCCTTAGAGATAATGCAGGAAATCTTTTAGAAATAGAAATCGAGGGTGGACTGGCAGTCAGAGGGAGACAAGAACACGAGGTTCTTTCATGCCTCGGTGATGGAATGGCAAAGGAGAGCTCTTATTAGTCGGGTGGAATTGGGTTCGGGGCAAATTGTGGAAAGCCAAGCAGAATTAAAGGCAGCAGCGGTGGATAATTTTCAGCAAATCTTTAGTGCCAATTCTTGTCAGATTGACCATGATCTGCTACAATGTATTCCTCAGTTGGTTGAGCAGGCCCATAATGACCAGTTGTTGCAGATCTCGTCGATGCTGGAGGTCCGAACTGCAGTCTTTACCATCCCAAAGGACAGCACGGCGGGGCCAGATGGATTTTCAGCCAGTTTTTTTTCTTACCTGCTAGGACGTGGTGGGTGTCGACATTCATAGGGCAATCTCCTTTTTCTTTCAAGGAGGGAATATTCCAAGGTCAGTCTCGGCTACTATTATCTGCTTAATTCTGAAATCAGCTGCGCCTAAGCGGTTCTCGAAATACCGCCCTATCAGTTTGTGTACTTGTCTGTATAAAATTTTTGCAAAGATTGTAGCTTCCAGGCTTAGCCAGATTCTGCCTCTATTGATATCGCCGGAACAGGGGGCCTTCGTTCAGGGGCGTTCGATAGCGAAAAATATTGCATTATCTCAAGAGTTGTTCAGGGAATTAAACAGACCGGTACGCGGGGGAAACATTGTCTTGAAATTAGATATAGAAAAAGCTTATGACAGGGTAAACTGGGACTTTTTGAAGCAGGTTCTGGATCAATTTGGTTTCAGCAGAAGTTGGGTAGAGATGGTAGAAAAATGTTGGGTGAATTGTTGGTTTTCCTTTCTTATAAATGGAGAGATGGCAGGTTTTTTCAAATCTTCAAGAGGTCTTAGGCAGGGAGACCCGATTTCTCTAAGCTTGTTTATTATATCTGTTGACGCTCTTAGTAGGGGGCTCAAAAGCCTGTTCTATAGGCAGATTTTCTGGCCTTTTGTCGTGTCCAGAGGATGCCCATTGATCTCGCATCTGCTATATGCCGACAATACGCTAATTTTCACCAATGAAAGCAAATCCACGCTGATTCGGCTGAAGAAATTCCTCGACTCCTTCCAAGAATCCTCGGGCCAAACTATCAATCTAAGGAAGAGCTCCTTCTTCTGCTCAAAAAAGCTTCTCGGTGTAAGAATTAGAACGATTGAGGCTATCCTTGCACTACCAAAAAAATGACCAAAGGCTACGGACCAGACTAGCTTTTAGCTACGGATATAAACCGTAGCTATATTGCTACGGCTTAAAACCGTAGCTAAAAAAGCCTAAACTGTAGCTAAAAGCTACCACCTTCACCCGTTCATCCAGCATGGGATAGCCTATAAAGGACTCTACGAGGCCCATTAAAATTTGTGTGCTCCATCTGATACGTCTATCCGTTTTGAAAGAGAATGTTAGGGTAGGAGCCCAAAAAAGGAAGTAGATTGAACACTCAAGTGGACCACACGTTAGGAAACAGTGGAGATTAATACCTACCATTGATTGATGGTGTGGTTCAATTGGACATTTGATTTGCCTAGATGCTAAGGTCATTTCCTATAAAAAAAATTACAAAATTAATGGACGGAGTGGATATATCAAATGCATCAAGGTGGACCCCACAAAACCTTTGAAAAATCCGTTCATCAAGATCCCGCCAGACGTGTGAATGCGGAGGGGCTACAACGGATGACACAATGGCTACGGCCAAGGGGTTTTTAGCTACGGTTTTAAACCGTAGCAGTGCCGTAGCAAGTACAAAATGCGGAAATCACGCTCTCCTTTTCTTTTCCCCCTCATGAAATGTTTCACTTTCCCTCCCCTCGTTTCATTCTTTCCCTCCCTCCTCCTGGGGAAAAACCCCAAACCCTCTCACGGCCGACCATCTCTCTCTCTCTCTCTCTCTCTCTCTCTCTCTCTTCCATTTCATTTCAACCATATCTCCGTCTCTCTCCCACATTTTTTCTAGGGTTCCATTTTCAAACCCCGATTGCCCAATTCCAGCTCTCTCAATTCTCCCACTCCATTCCATATCTAGGGTTTCTTTCGAAAATGGCATTCAACTAACATCCATGGAATCACATCTACAAATTAGTCCCACCAAAGATGATAGAAAAAGAAGAGCACTATTGGCGGCAATGGTTTTAGTGCTAGTTTCCGCATCCTGCAGCCCAATCTCGACCCTAAATCGAACTGGGCCGTTGATCTCGCCAAGAACCTCGAAGACTATCTTCTCAAGATCTGTTCCAGAGAAATCACGGCTGAAGATGAAGGTGGCCACCCCTCCATGAATTTTGTCAAAGGTCCGTTCTTATTCGGATCCCCTTTGTTCTTATTACTTTTTCCATGATTTCTCATTCCGTCAAGGGGGTTCTTTTGAAAATTTTTGTTTTCCTGTTTTGTAACTGCTCTGCTTATTCAAGGTTCGATTCAGGTGTATAGTCAGAAAGTGGAATATCTATATTCTTTGGTTTTGCATGCTTTGGACTTCATTTCTCAGAAGAGGTTTGAATTCTGACTGTTGTTTTGTTTCCATTTTTTTTTTCTTTAAAAAAAAAAAAAATTGATATTCGATTAGGTGCAAATGTATAGAACGATTCCAAACATTTATTTGAATAATTCCCTGGTTGAACTGTTTTGAATATTGATTTTGGGAAGGAAAGGAACCGTTAATGCACTTTCCATTTTTCTCGTGTTGCCCCAAAAACAGTGGAATGGTGTGTGATGCAACCGCATCCTCACCCATACCCATGTTTCATATGTATGCACAAGAAAATGACCAAATGGGGTCCACTTAATCACATGTGGCAAGAATTCCTATCTAAGTAGTTTTTATATGCATGATTTTATTTTAGAAACTCTATTATGAATATTTCCTTATTTGATTACTATAGTATCTTAGAAAGTCCAGCTGTATTAGAAGGCTTTATTTGTTGCCCCTGGAAAGTGTAGTCACCTCCATAAATATGGCTCGTAGTAACACACTAATTAGAATGAAGTTTTTGTAGCTTTGTTTTTTCCATGGTAGGAGTATTGGAGATGGGATTATTCTGTTAACTCTAGTACAAGGCTGAAGGTTTGCTGCCTGCTGGTGTTGTGCTCAGTCTCTTTGGTTCTTCAAGTTTCTTCTTACATATGAATTTTAATGTCTGTTATCACTGTCTTACCATCTTCCCTTCATGAATTGTATGGTACTCTACTTAAGTTTGATAAATCTGCTCATGCATGCACATATTTCAATCCAACTGTTTAAATTTCTCTCGTCCCATCTGAGATATAGCCAAGACTAAATATCACCTATAGATGTTATCAGGCCCATGCAGTACATGCTAACAATGGTGAACTTTGACTATTCCGACAATTGGAAATCTACATTGCAAACAATCCAGGCTTCAATAAGTGAAAGTTTTCTAATTCAGTGAATAGGTGATGGTGAACAATACGATACCACTGATTTTAAACCTGACTTGCAACATTGGTGCAAATCAAAACCTCATACAAGAAAAAATAGGATCAATAAAAAAGTTGCGTAAAAATAAACCAAATTCTGCTTTATAATCCTTCTAACTTTTCTTATTCAAAACAACAACTAAACTCTCTCAACAAACTCTAATATGCTTCTAAAGAGAGAAAATGTTGATTTACAACTAACCGAAAGAGGATGAATCAAGAAGTATCAACTATAGGGCAACAAAATCTGATTCACCCAATAAAAAATAAAAAATAAAAAACCATAGGGGTAGAGAAACTAACAATTAACAAATACCCTAGATTCTTCAAGTCCACTGGCATACCTATATTGCATATGACATGATGGATATGACTATGAGTATGATGCAACCTGTTTAATTTCTTCTATTTATTTGTTTTGCCCTCTTTTTTTATTTGTTTTTATTTTTTAATACCCGTTTGGCTGCACCAATATTGTATGTGTTTGGGAGTCTTGAAATCGCAGTCCAGTGGAATTGATTTCATCCAGAAATTTCTATCACATTCACATCAACAAGTGGAATTGCGATTTTGGTTCCTTTTGAAGGAAAAGGAATAGTCCTCTTTATTGTTGAATCTGCTTTCCTTGCATTTCCAAACATGATGCCTTTTTAATGCAGGGCCCCTTCCGTCCAATTTCCCATAGATGGATTTTATGAAAAATTCCCAGAAGACAACCATTTCTATATCATTTTGTCCTGTCTTGAGAGATCTAACCTCAACAGAGTAATGAGCTCCTTCTCATAACCTATCATGTTTCTTTTGAAATAGGAGTCCAAACAATTTGGTTACTGACTGTCTCATAGTTGTTAATCTTTTTGAACTGATATATAAGTTGTAAAGGCTGCTGAACAATCTACCTATCCTCCCAAAACCTGTTCAAATGCAACCTTAATATAGACTTCAAGTTGGCTTATATGTGCTTTTTTAATTTCTACTAAATGATTTTCTGGTAATGAGAAGATGAAAGTGTAGGGAGGTTGTCTGTGGTAAATCACACACCTAATGTAATTTAATATAATGGAAAGCATATGAGTCCATGATGTTATGAGCATTTTATTCACAATGAGCATGGCTACATCCATGTTGGTGAGTTTGAAATGATTTTTTTTCTTAGAGATGGGTTTGGCGGTAATTTTATAAATTTTGCAGCATTTGATTTGTTGCTTTCTCATTTTTATTCATTTTCTAGATGGGATTAATTTTGGTTTTATATGCATTTGGTCTAAAATGTTGGATTTTTTGTTTTTGTTTAGGTCACCATATTAATTCGATGCAAATGTGTTGCCTTTTATATATATATATATATATATATATATATATATATATATATATATATATATATATATATATATATATATATATATATATATATATATATATATATATTATAGACAAGTCTCATCCTTCTTTTTTTTTTTGTTTAAATAAACAAATAACATAAACTGCTGCTTCTTAACTTTTCTCATCATTTTCTTCTTTATTCAACTTTGTTTATTACTCTCTTATTTGAATTTGATGTGGATATTTTTTTAGTAACTTTTGTTATTCTTTATTGCTGTTTGATTAGAGTAGTTTGTAATTGTACTTATTAGATCTTGGGGCCGCCAAAGTTTTGGATCAAGCTGATATTTGTGTTCTCCTTCATCCTGGTTTGTGTGACCTTATGAACAGATTGGATGGCTAAAAAACATCATGGTGGTAGTCGGAAGTTAATTTCAAGTAATCAAGTTTGGAGCTCATCTCTTTGTACCAATGATAGGGAAGTTAATTTCAGTTTCCATTATTTCCACTCTATTGAACTTTAGTTGTTAAAATTTCAAAAATTGTGGTTTTGAATTTACTTAGGTTGTCGGAAGGAAAAGACAATCAAAGAATAAACTGCATCTAAAGAAGTCTACCTCCCATGAAGAAAGAGAACAACATGGTTCATTTCTTGTTCTTTAGACCATGATTCAT
Source organism: Magnolia changhungtana (assembly GCA_030180095.1). Lineage (NCBI taxonomy): Eukaryota > Viridiplantae > Streptophyta > Magnoliopsida > Magnoliales > Magnoliaceae > Magnolia > Magnolia changhungtana. The sequence goes on along the minus strand of JASAUF010000404.1, from coordinate 80,427 downwards.
TTTTGCATCATTTTGCAAATGCTACGATTTCAAATCCCATTTTTGCATAAAAAATCAGGAAAAAAAATTCTTCTTAATTAGTTGAAAATTTGCCCATGTATGGAAGCATTCACAGTTAGATAGCAATTCCTTAAAGTGTATAGAGTAGACCTTTCATTGTTTCAAGTTGACTGGAAAAACACTGCTTTATATCAAGCTTGCAGTCATGCCAAGTGCCATGATGATTAGCAACAGCAGGTGCCAAAATGTTCTTTATCTAGAAATTCTGTTTTATGTCAAGCTTGCAATCATGCCAAGTGCCATGAGGATCAACAACACCAGGTGCCAAAATGTTCTTTATCTAGAAATTCTGTTTTATATCAAGCTTGCAGTCATGCCAAGTGCCATGAGGATCAGCAACACGAGGTGCCAAAATGTTCTTTATCTAGAATGCTACTCAATCCTAAGTACATACAACATACTGGCCCATCTATGAGCAATCCTCCACAAATCTGACTATGCGACCAAGCTAAAGCAGGCCCCAATTGCGATGTCTAGGCAGTTGAACTGTCTAGGCAGGCCCCAATTGCTACCAAGCTAAAGCAAGCCCCAGTAGCTCTCAAACTATAGTTAACCTGTCTTTTAATCTCTAGTTTGTGATTGTTGTAGATGATTAAAATGGTGATGAAGAAGGAGATCTTATCATGGAAGCATCTCTTACAAGTTTGAAGTCATTTTCTTAAGGGTGATGTTGTCTGTTGAAAATGATTGGTATTTTTATGTTGTTGAGATCCATCCACCTTTAAACTTGCATATGTGCCATGTGTGTGGTGGAATAATTGTCCCAACTTATTGAGTTGTGGCAATACAAGTCGTTATCTAGCCTTTTTCTCAAAGGTTTTTGCTAAGACCATGCATGGGTGCCCATGATGCATAAGGTACTCATCTCATTCCCCAGCTTCTGGAAATGAATCATCATCATCATCAACATCTATAATCAATTTTTAGCAATTGGTTTAGGTTTTTGAAGCTATGCATAAAGTTTGAGAAATGGATGATTTTGACTTTTCTGCTTTGCTGAAAAATATTTTTCATGTATTACAGCTGCTAGGAATCCTAGTTTCTAAAAACAAAAGAGAACAATTATAAATCCGGATTTGAATCTAAATCATAGGATTCAAATCATAGAATTGTAGGATTCATCTAGATAAAAGAGATTCAAGATGGAATTCAAATCATTCTGCTTAAGTTCAGGTCAAATCATAAGTTGTAAATCAACTATGATCACAAGTGATTGATTTGTTTAGCCAAGTAAGCATGAAAAAATAATAATAACGATTTCTAGTTCCTGTAATGAAGAGAGTGGCCCTTAAATTGCAGTCAGGTCTCTTTTTAGTCCAACTTAAATCTAGTGGACTTGCAATTTGGAGCCTAATCCATCATAAATAGAACTTAGTTTTTCTACTTAGACCAATAATTGCCAATTCCGTATAATAGTGCATCCAAATGCTATTTAAGTATATCACCATAAAACATATTACTAAAATTTAGGCTTGGGATAGTTAAGTGGTCTAAAGAAACTGACAGTCCCCTTGAGCCTAATCCATCATAAATATTTGTTTTTTCTATCCGTCAAGGCTTATGTAACTTTATGAATAGTTTGGATGGCAAATAAACATCATAGTAGGCCCTAGAAAAGTGTTAACGGTTAGAATCATTATCACAGCTAAGTTTTGAATATGCTTGATTTTTAGAATCATGTCCAAACATATGGATGCTTGATTTGTCTGAGACATCTCTGCGGGCACACTGAGACTTGGCACATCCAGTCTGCTCCTACGGTCCCATTTGATGTATGTTTTACTAAGTCATATGTTCATTCAATTTAAGACATGAGTAAAAAAATAAGATATATCCAAATTTCAAGTGTGTACATTGGCCATGTAGGGCCTGTTTGGGAGTGTGCATTTGGAACCCCTTAGATTTGAAATCCTCCTATTGTATTTGGCAACAGGATTTGGAATCAACTTTAATTCAAAAATAGGCATTAATGATATATTTACAAGGGGTTTGAATTTAATTACTAAATTAACTTTAATATCTCTAATTAGTGACGTATGTAATGTTTGACACAATGGTTGTAGTAAGCCCGTTGAAATATATGCTTTGCCCGAAAATGATGAAATTCCAAGTCTCAGATGAGCACAAGCACAAGATCATGTCCGAGTGACTAATCAACAATTTTTAACTGTTGACTAATCTCCAAAAGGCATCTGAATTTGCAACGCCTCCTGCAGGTATTTTCTCAATGTTTATACACAAAATTTGTACAAAAGGTGCTTACCCAATCACAAGGGAAGAACACTAAATAGGAAAACTATAACCCATTATCATTTGAGGAGTTGTATTAATCAAGTTAAGTTGTATGTAGGCTCATGTATTTTTAGTTTTCTAGCTTCTTCTATTATCATTTGAGGACCTCAAAGGCCCAACTAACTTGAGATTTTTATATGCAGGCTCATGTAGTTTTAGCCCCACAGATCAATGTTGCCACTACAAGGTTCAATATTGAAATGGTAAAGTTTTTAACTATTTATTTTATCTTTGAAATGGTTATTTTTTCATTCATATAATTTTTTTGTTCTTTCAATGCAACTAGGTACAACATTGGTGCAGTTATCTTGCTCTGGGCACCAGTAGTCTTGGTATGTCTCATCTATTATTTGTGCAACTAATGTCTTGGAATGTTTTACAATATTTAAAATCTTTATATGTAAATTTGTGCCCATTAATTTGGATTGTCGGAGAAACTAAAAAACTTACTCATTCTCAGATTGCAATGTGGAATATGCATCCATTATTCAAAGAAAGGGCGACATTCCAAGCACTCACACTTTCTCTCCTTGCTAGATAAATTGGTGAGTCTTCTTTCCTTCATACTATATGATTCATTGATGAAGTGGCCTGGCCATTTGGACAGGCCCATGTTTATATATTATCTTGAAATTGATGAAGTAGATCCGGATGTGCGTCGGAGCTATCCGGATGTTGAGCGGGGGTCCCTGGAAGTTGGGAACCGTTGTTATGACCATGATGAAGCTGTCTATTTTTTATGGACAGCATTGGAGGGGCCTGACAATTTGGACAGGCCGTGTTTATGTATTTGTTCGAAATTAATGGAGCAGACCCGGATGTGCGTCGGAGCTATCCGGATGAGCGGGGGTCCCTGGAAGGTGGGAACCGCTGTTATGACCATGATGAAGCCGTCCATTTCTATGGACAAGATTGAAGGGCTCGCCATTTGACAGCCATTTTTATATCTAGTATTTGCAGGGGCCACACCCTTAACCCAAACCTAAACTTGAAAACCCAAACCTAAACCCGATCCCAAACCTGATTTCCTAAACCTAAACCTTAAACTATTTTCAATTCCCTAAATCAAAAACCTAAACCTAAACCTAAACCAAAGCCTATAACCTCAACCTTAACCTAAATGTATTCTCAAATCCCTAAATCTAAACCTACACCTAATCCTAATCTCAACTCCCTAACCTAAACCGGATCCTAAACTTGAAAACCCAAACCTAAAGCCGATATCGAACCCGAACCCGTTTTCCTAAACCTAAACCTTAAACTATTCTCAATTCCCTAAATCTATAAGCTAAACCTAAACCAAAACCTATAACCTTAACTTAAACCAAAACCTATAACCTAAACCTTAACCTAAATGTATTATCAAATCCCTAAATCTAAACCTACACCTAATCCTAATCTCAACTCCCTAACCTAAACCGGATCCTAAACTTGAAAACCCAAACCTAAAGCCGATATCGAACCCGAACCCGATTTCCTAAACCTAAACCTTAAACTATTCTCAATTCCCTAAATCTATAACCTAAACCTAAACCAAAACCTATAACCTTAACTTAAACCAAAACCTATAACCTAAACCTTAACCTAAATATATTCTCAAATCCCTAAACCTAAACCTACACCTAATCCTAATCTCAACTCCCTAACTTAAATCGGATCCTAAACTTGAAAATACAAACCTAAAGCCGATCCCGAACCCGAACCCGATTTCCTAAACCTAAACCTTAAACTATTCTCACTTCCCTCAAACCTATAACTTAAACCTAAACGAAACCTATAACCTTAACTTAAACCAAAACCTATAACCTAAACCTTAACCTAAATGTATTCTCAAATCCCTAAACCTAAACCTACACCTAATCCTAATCTCAACTCCCTAACTTAAACCGGATCCTAAACTTGAAAATACAAACCTAAAGCCGATCCCGAACCCAAACCCGATTTCCTAAACCTAAACCTTAAACTATTCTCACCCCTAAATCTATAACCTAAACCTAAACCAAAACTTATAACCTTAACTTAAACCAAAACCTATAACCTAAACCTTAACCTAAATGTATTCTCAAATCTCTAAACCTAAACCTACACCTAATCCTAATCTCAACTCCCTAACCTAAACCGGATCCTAAACTTGAAAACCCAAACCTAAAGCCGATCCCAAACCCGAACCCGATTTCCTAAACCTAAACCTTAAACTATTCTCACCCCTAAATCTATAACCTAAACCTAAACCAAAACCTATAACCTTAACTTAAACCAAAACCTATAACCTAAACCTTAACCTAAATGTATTATTAAATCCCTAAATCTAAACCTACACCTAATCCTAATCTCATCTCCCTAACCTAAACCGGATCCTAAACTTGAAAACCCAAACCTAAAGCCGATATCGAACCCGAACCCGATTTCCTAAACCTAAACCTTAAACTATTCTCAATTCCTAAATCTATAACCTAAACCTAAACCAAAACCTATAACCTTAACTTAAACCAAAACCTATAACCTAAACCTTAACCTAAATGTATTATCAAATCCCTAAATCTAAACCTACACCTAATCCTAATCTCAACTCCCTAACCTAAACCGGATCCTAAACTTGAAAACCCAAACCTAAAGCCGATCCCGAACCCGAACCCGATTTCCTAAACCTAAACCTTAAACTATTCTCACCCCTAAATCTATAACCTAAAACTAAACCAAAACCTATAACCTTAACTTAAACCAAAACCTATAACCTAAACCTTAACCTAAATGTATTCTTAAATCCCTAAACCTAAACCTACACCTAATCCTAATCTCAACTCCCTAACCTAAACCGGATCCTAAACTTAAAAACCCAAACCTAAAGCCGATCCCGAACCCAAACCCGATTTCCTAAACCTAAACCTTAAACTATTCTCAATTCCCTAAATCTATAACCTAAACCTAAAACTTAAACCTAAACCTAGACCTAGACCAAAACATATAACCTTAACCTAAACCAAAACCTTTAACCTAAACCTTAACCTAAATGTATTCTCAAATCCCTAAACCTAAACCTACACCTAATCCTAATCTCAACTCCCTAACCTAAACCTAAACCTAAACTTGAAAACCCAAACCTAAACCCGATCTTGAACACGAACCCGATTTCCTAAACCTATACCTTAACCTATTATCAATTCCCTAAACCTTAATCTAAATGTATTCTCAAATTCCTAAACCTAAACCTACACCTAATCCTAATCTCAACTCCCTAACCTAAACCTAATCCTAAACTTGAAAACCTAAACCTAAACCCGATTTCCTAAACCTATAAACTAAACCTTAACCTATAACTTATAACCTAAACTTATAACCGATAACCTAACCTATGGATTTTGCTATAGTTTAGAAGATTTGTAGGTACATTTTTTATTTCTTTATATATAATTGTTTTTTTCCAAATTTTTTTTTTTTTTTTCTTTCTTCCTTTTGAGATGTGTACAAAGGCATGCTTGTTTGATTGTGTCTACAATTGTTGTTTTATACAGGCTGACAAGCTAAAGAAGTTAGTGGATGATGAAATTCATTTTCTCAAGGGAAGGGTTTTGAAACTTGAAAGTGATATTGTGTCAAGTCTACGAAGTTACTTATGCACTTTCAAGGAAAGAAGAAGTTGGATCTTCTATGTTTGCTGAACTTGACCGTCTGAAGAAAGAAAATTTTGTAAAAGCGCGAGCATTGTTTAATGCATGAGGGCACGCCTTAGTTGTAATTCTTATGATAGGTTGAGTAAAGTGAAGTATTATTTATTTAGAAATGTGAATGTAGGATGCATTATAGATTTGATTGCTATTGTAACAAATGCATCATTTTTTTTTCTTTGATTGCATTAAGCTTAGATGAGTTATCAATCATAGCAGGTTCTTGCAATGAAAACAGGGAAAATATCATCAATTATAGCAGGTTATTGTAATGAAAACAGGGAAAATAGCTACGAAATATAATCTGTAGCGGTAGCAATTACTACCAATAGCTACGGATATAATCCGTAGCTATTGAAAAATAGCTACGGATTATATCCGTAGCTATTGGTATCTAGTGCCGCAAATATCTTAAAGATTGGTATCTATTGCTTCGGATTATATCCGTAGCTATTTCTGTATAGCCGTAGCTATTACTCTCTATAGCTCGGAAATATCTGTAGTGAAATGTGTATATTGCTACGGATAATATCCGTAGCTAATGGCATCTATTGCTACGGATATTAGCTGTAGCTAAATGTATCTATTGCTACGGATATTATCCGTAGCTAAATGTATCTATTGCTACGGATATTATCCGTAGCAAGACCTTTAGCTACCCCACCAATTGAGACGGACGTGCCACGGACCATATCCGTAGCAAAAGGTCTTTTGCTACGGATATAGTCCGTAGCCTTTGCCCATTTTTCTTGTAGTGTTGGTTTCGGTAATTCATCATCTACTCTAACTTATCTAGGTGTCCCATTGGCATACGGAAGAATCAAAGTAAGTTCATTTAAGTCATTGGTAGATAGAGTTGTCGGTCGTATTAATGGGTGGAAAGCCCGTATTTTATCCCAGGCAGGGAGAGTGGTTCTGGTGAAGAATGTCCTAGCAAGTATTCCTGTTCATACTATGGCAGCGGTACATATTCCTTCTCAGGTACTAAAATTAATTGAGAAGCAAATGGCAAATTTTTTCTGGGGCTGGTCAGAAGGAAAAATAAAGTGTCACTGAAAAAATTGGCACTTGCTAGCAACGCCAAAAACCGAGCGGGGGTATTGGTTTTAGAAAGCTTGTAGACATTATGAAAGCTTTTCAAATTAAAATGGCATGGTCAATCAAATTTGGACAGGAGGATAATGTGTGGAAATGTTACATGGTGGCCAAGTATCATCAGGATTTGTCGCAAGGGGTAATAGATCGAATGAGGCGGATGTCTTCTCCTTTGTGGAGAGAATCAAGGAACTCATTCCTCTGGTGGAATCACGAGTACAATGGCATATAGGGGCCGGTAACTGTAATTTCTGGTAGATGAATTGGACAAGCCTAGGACCTCTTGCGCAGTTGCCTGAAGTAGAGGTGCCAGAAGGGCTGCAGGATATCTAGGTGCGTCAGGTGATTGGCCCAAGTGGTCCTCTCCCCCCGTCAGCAGTGTTCCCTATTCTTCCTCAGAGTGTAATTCAGCATATTTTCCAGGTAGGATATTGTACCTCTAAGGGCGCTGACACTCCTTTCTGGCCATTCACGTCTTCTGGGGATTTCTCAGTTAAATCTGTGTGGTCTCTGAGAAGGGACCAAGGGCCGGGTCGGAGCTGGACTAGATGGATTTGGCATGCTACTCTACCACCAAAAATCTCCCTTCTTGTCTGAAAGGTTCTCCAAAACGCGGTCCCGATTGACAGTGCGGTGCAATCCAAAGGTGTTCAGCTTACTTCCAGGTGTGTATGTTGTTCCAGTCATGTTTCCCAGCCCCACGGCATTGAGACTCCACTTCATCTATTTGTCAACAGCAGCGTCGCACAGACTGTCTGGCGAACAATGGGCAGATGGTTAGGAATTAACATTATGGCAGCGTTATCGATTGAAGCCTGGCTCATTCAGTGGTGGGTGGTAGTCTCTTCTAAGTGAAACAAATCGGTATATCATATGCTTATTCCTTGCATCGCAATTTGGGAGATATGGAAAGCATGAAATGGTGCGGTATATGACGGGGTGCAGGTTTCCTCAGATCGAATTCTGTCCAAAATTAGGTGGTGGGGCGCTCTTCTATCCAGCCCCCACATTGATGGTGGCGCGCCTGGACCAGGGCAAACTAAAAATTCAAGGATAAAGGTTGTCGCGCCTCCTGTCTCTCGAGAAGTTGGTCATGCAGTTCTGATTAGATGGGAGCGGCCAATGCCTAGATGGGTGAAAATCAATGTTGATGGCTCGTCTAGAGGTAATCCGGGCAACGCAAGTGGTGGTGGAATATGCAGAGGGGAGGTAACCAATTTTCTTTTCGGTTTTTATGCAGGTTTTGGGGTCGGCACTAACACTATTGCAGAATTGCGTGCAATGCATGACGGACTTACTCTTGGAATCCACAGGGGCTACAGCCATATTATTATTGAATTTGATTCAAACCTGGTGGTTGATTTGTTCAATGGCAAAGCAACGCCGGGTTAGAAATGGAAGATGTGGTTACATAGGATTCACCAGTTGCAGCGAAGAGGCAGAATCAGATGCGTGCATGTTATGCGGGAAGGGAACACGCCAGCAGATTATATGGCAAGGTTAGGGAGTGCTTCTCAATCTTACGCCTCCTTCAAACTTCAGGCAGAGCTTCCTCACCAGGTTAGAGGATCTATCTTTCTGGAGAAGGTTGGATTGGGTTCCATTAGGATAGTCTGATTCCCTTGCAGATAGCTTTTTGTAATTAATATGTGCTTTCATGGATGGCCCCCTGTTTTATGTAAAGGGGTACCTCAGATGTACAGCTGGTGTTTTTTGATACGGAAACAATCTTTTGAAAAAAAAAAGTCAAGCTCATGGGAACTTCCCATGAGGTCGACCTGTGTGGGCCCTATACCATGATGTATGTCGAACATCAACACCATGCATTTGATAGGTCCCCTTTAAATTATGGGATATCCAAAAAATCAGCCATATACGGAACTCAGGTGGGCCATACCATCTAAAATCATGTGAAGACATTCCTAAGACAGATAAAAGCACTTGGTGGGGCCCACCTAAAATTTGGATGGGTATGAAACTTGGTCTGACCCCTCATCCAGGTGGGACACACATAATGGTTGGGCAGGATTTGTGAACCACATCTCGGTGGGCCCAAAACATGATTATGAATGTTTTAATGGAGGGTAACCCCTCTCAACTTTTGTATATGGTGTGGCCCACAAAAGTCACGGGTTGACTTGATTTTTAAGCCCTAGGCCCATCATGGAATGGTGCACTGACTGATGGGGTAGATGTTCCACGCACATCTCATGGGAAGTTCCCATGGGCTCGACTGCACAGAACCTTTTCCCTGTGTGAGAGAGAACAATTCACTATAATTAATACAAAAGAAAAGGCTACAAATAAATATGTATTGGAGAAAAATATAAGAGAAAAAAAGTTCTTCATTGTAAATAATAAAAAATAAAAAAATAAAACAATTACTGCACGGACCGCCGCTGGTACGGCAGTGCCGCATCAGCCTGTGCACTCTTTTTTTTCTCTTTTTTTTTTCGCCGGTTCAATCCCCACTGCTTTTGTGTGTCCCATCATGAGGTGTATGTTATATTCAAACCGTCCATCTATTTGGTGAGCTCGTATTAAGGCTTGAGATTAAAAATAAGATAGATCTAATTATCAAGTGGACCACACTCTAAAAGGTAGTGGGGGATTGAACGTCTACCATTAAAACCCTTTTAGGGGTCACAGAAGTTTTGGATCAGTATGAAATTTGTTTTTCCTGTTCATCTAGGTCTTTGTAACCTTATGACTAGATTTGATGGAAAATAAATGTCATGGTGGCCCTATGAAAATTTTAGCGATAAAAATCAATTTTCCACCTGCTATTTGTGGTGTGGTCCAATTGATCTTTGGACATGATTTTATATATATATATATATATATATATATATATATATATATATATATAATGCTTTGAAATGACTTCCAAATATGGATGAACATAGAGGATATAATAAATACATAATTGTGGGGCCCATGTAACTTTGATATCTTTTGAGCCGTTCGTACAACTCGGAGATCGAGGAACGCCCGCGCTCGTCTTCACACACCAGCCAATCCGCTTCCGAAAGGAATGGAGGCATTTTGGTCCGTTGAAAAGTCGCCGGTACACCAGGGGCCTAGTTTGGTATAGTAAGTTTGGACGGGCGTAATAAGGTTGCTGGCTTAAATGTGAGGCGTACGGTAGAAAAAACTCATGGAACGCTCCAATGGAAAGGGAGTACAGTAGAGCTGGAAGTACCGTAACATGGTGAAGCCACGTGGTAAAGCGATGCATCTGTAGGTCCACCCATGTAGGGAACGCCACGGATGGCTGACATTTTAAAAATAAAGTCCATTGGAAATACCTATACTTGACTCTTTCTACCGTTCATCCCACTTCATATCTGATCCTTCACCGTATTTAAATTTATTTTCCATTGTGCATCCACTGGTCACATATAGGATTGTCTATCAGGTGTGATTTTTGAGACGAACCATCCATAACAGGCCTGCATATGGACGGACTCTATTCACGCATCACCAAGGCAAGTGCAGTGTACGGAGATGGCTTTACCAAACTCTGGCTCTTGCTGCTCCGCTGCATTATTACGGCCAGTCTCCTTCCTCCATGACTGGAATGTTTTTTGCAACTGGATCTAACGGTTTTAGTACCAAATTAGATTTTAGAGTATGCTACATCTGTCTCTCCATCGAATATGTGGAAGGTTGATAGGTATCAATCGAGACCATTCAGTATCTTATCCTGCTTTAGATGGTAGCTTGAAAACTAACTTTGAACAGATGGTCTCGATCGGTAGACTCTGTGCAGCTCATAAAAATATTATTGACGTGCACGTACGTTTGCAAAATGTTTGCAAAATGTTTGACGCTTTCCCATGCAAATGCAAATATTAATTTGCACATAGCAAGCAAGCATGGATCCACGATCTTCTTCCCTTGACGGCCCAATTGGAGAAGAATACTTCTCAATGGATGTTGATTGCTGGGTGGACTTGGTCCTCATCCGACATGGAAGTAATGGCTTATTTTCTCATCATTGAAAAATAAGTGCAATGACAAAAGCTAAGCCATGTCTCCTACACCACCTTGTTTAAGTCAACCATCAAATCTGACTACCAAGATGGCAATTGACAACTATGAGCTAAATAAGTGCAAGGAAAAAAGCTACGCCCCATCTCCTCCACCACCTTATTTAAATCAACTGTAAATATTGATTTTGCATGACTAGGCTCAGCCCATTAATATTTTCTTTTCTTTCTTCTCCTTTCTCACCTCTCATCTGAACTTGCCGTGAATAAAGTTTTCTGTGTATATTGCCGACTTGGCTAGCCATCTCATGACACAAAAGTATGGCATACTACTGCCCATGTTGTTGGGCCCCACTAAGGGTCAAGCGGTGTGGACCCTGTTATGGGAAGATCCGAGCACCTCATGATTCCGAGGCCCTTCGGCATGTTAATCCGATCGGAGGAATCGAAGCCGCTCGGCTCAGACAAAGGTCGACGAAGGCCCATTTCTGCCAGTCGAAAACTCTACCTATTGAAAGGTCCGAGCCGATTCCATACTTCGAGGCGGAGGTTGAGGGGGATGTCCCTCAAGCTAAACTTAGAAACTACCATAAGATGACAAGGCCGATAATATCGCTCGCCAATATGCACGATGCGCGTATCAAATATTACGCGATCCTTAGATTGCGTGCAGTATCTCCATGATCTTCAAATCTCCCTGATTGAGGGAATCGTGTCGTGATTAACGGGTGCGGATCATCATACAGTCAGGTATAAATACACGAAGACGCCATTAATACAGGTACGCAACATCAGGCGCTCTCCCCCTACCCTTCAACTTAAGACCCCGATTCCCTTGACCTGACTTAGGCATCGGAGGGTCCCCCGGCTTAGCCAGGATCTCCTTTGCTCACCCTTTGTGCAGGACTAGGGTCTATTCAAGGAGTAGAGAGCGGTAGAGATTTTGACCTCAACAGACCCAATGCCTTTGTTAACGAATTGAAGTGTCTCAGGCATGCACGTGAGCTTGCAAGTAATTTTCGCTATAAGTACCTAACCAACCTCTCACTCAAATCTATTTTAGAAATGGTATATATATTTTTTTTAAAAAATTTTAAAAAAATTCATTGACTAAGGTTGCGGAAGGACTATTTGATTTTTCATTTCCTATATATGTAAATACCTATAAATATTTCATTATTACTCCTTACCCTTATTTCAAAAAATCTCTCTTGCAATTATCTCAGGCCAATGAATAGAATATCACTTTAAAAAATAAAAATAAATAAAAATAAATAAAAAAGAGGACTGACTTGAATTTGTGGGCAACACCATGCATTTGATGGGTTCCCTTTAGGTTATGGGCCGGATATCGCAAAAATCAATCGTATACTAAACTCAGGTGGACCATACCATTTAAAATCATGTGAAGACATGCTTAAAACATATAAAAGCACTTGGTGGGGCCCACCTAAAATTTGGATGCGACTGAAACTTGGTCTGACCCCTCATCTAAGTGGGACACACATAATGGATGGGCTGGATTTGTGAACCACATCTTGGAGGGCCTAAATAATTATTATGAATATTTTAATGGGAGGGTAACCCATCTAAACTTTTGTATGTGGTATGGCCCACATAAGTCATGGATTGACTTAATTTTTAAGCCCAAGCCCCACCATGGAATGATGCATCTGATTGATGGGGTAGATGTTCGACATGCATCACATCGGGCCCACACAGCTCAACGTCATGGGAAGTTCCCATGAGGTTGACCCACACCACATACAAAAGTTGACAGGGGTTACCCTCCATTAAAACATTCATAATCATTCGTTGGGCCCATCGAGATGCTTTTCACAAATTCAGCCCATCCATGATGTATGTCCCACTTGGATGAGGGGTCACGCATCGAAATTTCAAGTGGGCCCCACCAAGTGCTTTAATATAATTTAGGCATGTCTTCACATGATTTTAGATTGTATGACCCACCTAAGTTCCGTATACAACTGATTTTTTAAATATCCCATAATTTAAAGGGAACCCAACAAATGTACGGTGTTGATAGTCAACACGCATGTTGTCCACCTAGCTCAACTTGAGCTTGACTAACCCTTTTCCATATATATATATATATATATATATATATATATATATATATATATATATATATATATATATATATATATATATATAGGGAAAATGTACTATGCGCTCGACCTCACGATAAGCTCCCGTGAGGTCAAGCTTTGTGGGCCCCACCGTAATGCGTTTCGACCATCAACACCGTGCATTTGATGGGTCCCCTTTAAATTATGGGATATCCTAAAAATCAACCGTATACAGAACTCAGGTGGGCCATACCGTCTAAAATCATGTGAAGACATGCCAAAAACATATGAAAGCACTTGGTGGAGCCCACCTGAGTTTTGAATGCTGCTGAAACTTGGTCTGAACCCTCATCCAAGTGGGACACACATAATGGATGGGTTAGATTTGCAAACCACATCTCAGTGAGGGCTTAAAAAATGATTATGAATGTTTTAATGGTGCACGACCCCTCCACTTCTGTATGTGGTGAGGCCCACACAAGTTACGGATTGACTTGATTTTTAAGACCTAGGCCCACGATTGAATGGTGCATCTGACTGATGGGGTAGATGTTCGAAACGCATCATGGTGGGGCCCACACAGCTCGACCTCATGGGGCATTCCCATAAGCTCGAGCGCATAGTACCTTTATATATATATATATATATATATATATATATATATATATATATATATAATATATATATATATATATATATATATGGGAAAAGGTACTATGCGCTCGACCTCACGATAAGCTCCCATGAGGTCGGCTGTGTGGGCCCCACCGTGATGCGTGTTGACTATCAACACCGTGCATTTGATGGGTACCCTTCAAATTATGGGATATCCTAAAAATCAGCCGTATACGGAACTCAGGTGGACCATACCATCTAAAATCATGTGAAGACACCGTTAAAACATATAAAAGCACTTGGTGGGGCCCACATGAGTTTTGAATGCTGCTGAAACTTGGTTTGAACCCTCATACAAGTGGGACACACATAATAGATGGGCTGGATTTGCAAACCACATCTCGGTGGGCCCAAAAAAATAATTATGAATGTTTTAATGGTGCACGGCCCCTCTCCACTTTTGTATGTGGTGAGGCCCACACAAGTCACGGATTGACTTGATTTTTGAGACCTAGGCCCATGATGGAATGGTGCATCTGCCTGATGGGGTAGATGTTCGAAATTCATCACGGTGGGGCCCACACAGCTCGACCTCATGGGACGAACTCTTGGTGGGCCACACCACATACAGAAGTGGAGAGGGGCCGTGCACCATTAAAACATTCATAACCATTTTTTAGGGCCCACCGAGATGTGGTTTGCAAATCCAGCCCATCCATTATGTGTGTCCCACTTGAATGAGGGTTCAGACCAAGTTTCAGGCACATGCAAAACTCAGGTGAGCCCCACCAACTACTTTTATATGTTTTAACGGTGTCTTCACATAATTTTAGATGGTATGGCCCACTTGAGTTCTGTATATGGCTGATTTTTGGGATATCCCATAATTTAAAGGGTACCCATCAAATGTACGATGTTGATGGTTGACACGCATCACGGTGGGGCCCACATAGCTCGACCTCACAATAAGCTTATCGTCAGCTCGAGCACATTGTACCTTTTCCCTATATATATATATATATATATATATATATATATATATATATATATATATATATATATATATATATGGAAAAGGTACTATGTGCTCGACCCACGAGTCCGTCCCATAAGGTCGAGCTGTGTGGGCCCCACCGTGATGTGTTTCGAACATCTACCCCATCAGTTAGATGCACCATTCCATCGTGGGCCTAGGTCTCAAAAATCAAGTCAATCCGTGACTTGTGTGGGCCACACCACATACAAAAGTGGAGAGGGGTCGTGCACCATTAAAACATTCATAATCATTTTTTTGGGACCACCGAGATGTGGTTTGCAAATCCAGCCCATCCATTATGTGTGTCCCACTCGTATGAGGGTTCAGACCAAGTTTTAGTAGCATTCAAAACTCAGGTGGGCCCCACCAAGTGCTTTTATATGTTTTAACGGTGTCTTCACATGATTTTAGATGGTATGGCCCACCTGAGTTCCGTATACGGCTGATTTTAGGAATATCCCATAATTTAAAGGGTACCCATCAAATGCACGGTGTTGATGGTCGACACGCATCACGGTGGGGCCCACACAGCTCGACCTCACAGGAGCTTGTCGTGAGGTAAGCGCATAGTACCTTTTCCCTATATATATATATATATATATATATATATATGGAAAAGGGTTAGTCAAGCTCAAGTTGAGCTAGGTGGGCAACATGCGTGTTGACTATCAACACCATACATTTGTTGGGTTCCCTTTAAATTATGGGATATTTCAAAAATCAGTTGTATACGGAACTTAGGTGGGTCATACAATCTAAAATCATGTGAAGACATGCCTAAATTATATTAAAGCACTTGGTGGGGCCCACCTGAAATTTCGATGCGTGACCCCTCATCCAAGTGGGACATACATCATGGATGGGCTGAATTTGTGAAAAGCATCTCGATGGGCCCAACGAATGATTATGAATGTTTTAATGGAGGGTAACCCTGTCAACTTGTTCCATGGTGGTGGGGCTTGGGCTTAAAAATTAAGTCAATCCATGACTTATGTGGGCCATACCACGTACAAAAGTTTAGATGGGTTACCCTCCCATTAAAATATTCATAATAATTATTTAGGCCCTCCAAGATGTGGTTCACAAATCCAGCCCATCCATTATGTGTGTCCCACTTAGATGAGGGGTCAGACCAAGTTTCAGTCACATCAAAATTTTAGGTGGGCCCCACCAAGTGCTTTTATATGTTTTAAGCATGTCTTCACATGATTTTAAATGGTATGGTCCACATGAGTTTAGTATACGACTGATTTTTGCGATATCCCATAACCTAAAGGGAACCCATCAAATGTATGGTGTTGCCCACAAATTCAAGTCAGTCCTCTTTTTTTTTTTTTTTAAAGAGATATTCTATTCATTGACCTGAGATAATTGCAAGAGAGATTTTTTGAAATAAGGGTAAGGAGTAATAATGAAATATTTATAGGTATTTACATATATAGGAAATGAAAAATCAAACAGTCCTTCCACAACCGTAGTCAATGAATTTTAAAATTTTTTTTTTTTAAATATATATACCATTTCTAAAATAGATTTGAGTGAGAGGTTGGTTAGGTACTTATAGCGAAAATTACTTGCAAGCTCACGTGCATGCCTGAGATACAGGTGTTAACAGGCACTTCAATTCGTTAACAAAGGCATTGGGTCCACACCGCTTGAGCCTTAGTGGGGCCAACAACATGGGCAGTAGTATGCCATATTTTTGTGTCATGAGATGGCTAGCCAAGTCGCCAGTATACACAGTAAACGTTATTCACGGCAAGTTCAGATGAGAGGTGAGAAAGGAAAAGAAAGAAAAGAAAATATTAATGGGCTGAGCCTAGTCATGCGCAAAATCAATATTTACGGATGATTTAAACAAGGCGGTGGAGGAGATGTGGCGTAGCTTTTTCTCTTGCACTTATTTGCCCCATGATTGTCAATTGCCATCTTGGCATGAAGACTTAATGGTTGATTTAAACAAGGTGGTGGAGGAGACATGGCTTAGCTTTTGTCCTTGCACTTATTTTTCAATGATAAGAAAATAAGCCATTACTTCCATGTCGGATGAGGACCAAGTCCACCCAACAATCAACATCCATTGAGAAGTATTCTTCTCCAATTGGGCCCTCAAGGGAAGAAGATTGTGGATCCATGCTTGCTTGCCATGTGCAAATTAATGTTTGCATTTGCATGGGAAAGCGTCAAACATTTTGCAAACGTACGTGCACGTCAATAATATTTTGATGAGCTGCACAAAGTCTAACGATCGAGACCATCTGTTCAAAGTTAGTTTTCAAGCTACCATCTAAAGCAGGATAAGCTACTGAATGGTCTCGATTGATACATATTAACCTTCCACATATTCGATGGAGAGACAGATGTAGCATACTCTAAAATATAATTTGGTACTAAAACCGTTAGATCCAGTTGCAAAAAACATTCCAGTCATGGAGGAAGGAGACTGGCCGTAATGATGCAGCGGAGCAGCAAGAGCCAGAGTATGGTAAAGCCATCTCCGTACACTGCACTTGCCTGGGTGATGCATGAATAGAGTCCGTCCATATGCAGGCCTGTTTTGGATGGTTCGTCTCAAAAATCACACCTGTTAGACAATCCTATCTGTGACCAGTGGATGCACAATGGCAAATAAATTTAAATGTGGTGAAGGGTCAGATATTAAGTGGGATGAACGGTAGAAAGAGTCAAGGATAGGTATTTCCAATGGGCTTTATTTTTAAAGTGTGAACCATCCGTGGAGTTCCCTACATGGGTGGACCTACAGATGCATCGCTTTACCACGGTGGACCTATATAGGGAAAAGGTACAATGCGCTCGACCCACGAGTCCGTCCCATGAGGTCGAGCTGCGTGGGCCCCACCGTGATGCGTTTCGAACATCTACCCCATCAGTCAGATGCACCATTCCATCTTGGGCCTAGGTCTCAAAAATCAAGTCAATCCGTAACTTGTGTGGGCCACACCACATACAGAAGTGGAGAGGGGCCGTGCACCATTAAAACTTTCATAACCATTTTTGAGGGCCCACTGTGATGTGGTTTGTAAATCCAGCCCATCCATTATGTGTGTCCCACTTGAATGAGGGTTCAGACCAAGTTTCAGGTGCATGCAAAACTCTGGTGGGCCCCACCAAGTGCTGTTATATGTTTTAACGGTGTCTTCACATAATTTTAGTTAGTATGGTCCACCTGAGTTCCGTATACGGCTGATTTTTAGGATATCCCATAATTTAAAGGGAACCCATCAAATGCGGTGTTGATGGTCGAAACGCATCACGGTGGGACCCACACAGCTCGACCTCATGGGAGCTTATCGTGAGGTCGAGGGCATAGTACCTTTTCCCATATATATATATATATATATATATATATATATATATATATATATATATATATATATATATATATATAAAAGAGAGAGAGAGAGTAATGTTAAAAGTATCAGAACTAGTAAACAGCTTTTAAGATGACTAAACGAATAATTATGTACTGCAACTACACTTTTATCTGAGTGGTAGTATTTCTATTAACGGTTTGGATGGCATATGAACATCATGGTCAGCTCTACGTTGGTTTCAACTATGGACATGGCGGTTCCCACTGTTTTGTATGGCTTACCTGAGTTTTGTATATGCCTTATTTTAGAATCCTATCCCATTGTGGTCTTTTAAAACAGATGAATAGGGTGGATTTTTCACAGACATTTCTATGAACCCACAAAGCCCCATGCAATCCGCTCCCACATGCAAGGTCCAAGCCGCCTGCCAGGTGGGCTCCACATTCTTCACCCTTGCTCCACTATAAATTTGGGCTGAGAGGTGTCTTTGCGATCACAGTTCAATTTCTCCCTTCGTTATGGTCCTTATGGAGCTGCTATCTGCAGGTTCAAGGCTGTTTTGGTCCTTTCTAATCCATGCTACGCTCTTCTTGTGTTTGATCAAACGGTCCAGATTTGCCCCCGTTCCAACAAATGAAACCGATCGACTGGCTCTGCTCGCCTTCAAGGATCGAATAACCAAAGATCCTTTGGACGCCATGAGCTCGTGGAACCATTCTCTTCATTTCTGCACGTGGCGGGGAGTAACGTGCAGTCTCAGGCATGAGAGGGTCACCGTCCTCAACCTAACGTCCCTCAAACTGGAAGGTTCTATTCCTCCCCAAGTAGGAAATCTTACCTTCCTCAAGGTAATCGACCTCGGAGACAACAGCTTCAGCGGTGAAATCCCACAAGAAATAGGACACCTCTTCCGTCTCCAGCTTCTCAATCTCAGTTACAATTCATTTGGAGGAGAAATCCCATCCAATCTCACCTACTGCTCCAACCTCCAACTCCTCAATTTTAATTCCAATGAGCTAGTAGGTGAAATTCCCGTCGAGCTTAGCTCTTTATCGAAGCTCCGTGTGTTATTTCTTGCTCTCAACTATCTCGTCGGAAGCATCCCACCTTGGCTAGCAAACATTTCGTCTCTCACTCATATTTCTTTAAGAAGAAATTACTTACATGGAAGCATCCCAAGCGATTTAGGTCGCATCCCGAATTTAGAATACCTCCGGATAGCTGAAAATAATCTCTCCGGCACAATCCCTACCACTATTTACAATCTCTCTGGACTATTTCTATTGTCAGTCTCAGCGAACCAACTTCACGGAACCCTTCCGCCTGACCTAGGCCTCCTTCTTCCTAACCTCCGGTACTTCTATGAGTCGAGAAACTGGTTTACCGGACCCATTCCGGTTTCGCTAGCAAATGCTTCTTTCTTGGAAGTGATCTATCTCACCAACAACGATTTTACTGGCGGAGTTCCTATGAATGTCGGGACTCTTCGATATCTTCGTATATTCACTATTGGCGGTAACCGACTTGGAACAGGGGAAGAAGATGAGTTGAAATTCATCGATTTGCTTCCCAACTGTAGCTACTTGGAAAAATTTGGATTTCATAACAACAGTTTCCAAGGCTTGCTGCCCAGTTCCATAGCCAATCTGTCGACCCGACTCAATTGGCTGGCGATTGGATTCAACCATTTGTATGGAAGCATTCCTCCGGGGATTGGGAATCTCGTCAGCTTGAACCAATTGAATCTGGATCATAACAATTTCACGGGTACCATTCCTATCAGTATAGGGAAGCTTCAAAAGCTGCAATTTTTAGACTTGTCGGTGAATAGATTTTCTGGGCGAATTCCGTCTTCCTTGGGCAACCTCACTGAACTCAATATACTTTTCTTGCAAGAAAACAGCCTATTGGGAAACATACCTACGAGTATCGGAAATTGCCAAAAACTGGTAGTTTTGAACCTTTCTCAAAATAACCTTAATGGTACAATACCTAAGGAGCTCCTTAGCCTGTCGTCTCTGTCAATTTCTCTCAACTTAGCTAGAAACTTTTTGATCGGGTCCCTACCCATGGAAGTGGGTAGCTTGAAAAATATTGGGGAACTTGATGTTTCAGAGAACAAATTGTCCGGCGAAATTCCTGGAACGCTAGGCGGTTGCCAGAGCTTGGAACGCCTGTACATGGAAGGTAATGCCTTTCAAGGGACCATTCCCCAGTCATTGAACACCCTGAGAGGCCTTGGAGAGTTGGATTTCTCGCGAAATAACTTGAGTGGTCTAATTCCAAAATATCTAGAGAATTTTACTTCTTTACAGAAACTAAATCTTTCTTTCAATGATTTTGAGGGCCAAGTGCCTGTCCAAGGGGTGTTTCAAAATGCAAGTGGGATTTCTGTCACAGGGAACGGTAAACTCTGTGGAGGTATCCCAAAACTAGGCCTACCCAAATGCCTTGTTCTGAGATCCAAATCACGGAGGTTTTTAAGCCTGAAAGTAATCATACCAGTCATCGTTGTTGCTGTGTGTTTGATTTCATTATTGTTGTGCTTCGCTCCTCTTCTTTGGAGAAGAAAATCAAGACAGAAGCATTTGCAAACTTCCTCAGAAGACCGGTACAAGAACGTTTCTTATGCGGAGCTTCTCAAAGCAACTGATGGGTTCTCTTCACACAATTTGATCGGCGTAGGAAGTTATGGTTCTGTTTACAAAGGATGCTTTGTTTCAGATGGCCAAATTGTTGCAGTGAAAGTACTCCATCTTCAACGACAAGGAGCTTCTAGGAGCTTCCTTGCAGAATGCGAGGCATTGAGAAATGTCAGGCATCGGAATCTCGTCAAGATCTTAGCATCCTGTTCAAGCATCGATTTTAAGGGCAATGATTTCAAAGCGCTAGTTTTCGAGTACATGCCAAATGGAAGTTTAGAGGAGTGGTTGCATCCAAAAGTCGACGAGGAACATCAACCAAGAACTTTGAACCTTGTTCAGAGGTTAAACATAGCCATTGATGTTGCTCATGCTCTGGATTATCTTCATCACCATTGCCAAACGCCCATTTCTCACTGTGATCTAAAGCCAAGTAATGTTCTTCTTGACAATGACATGGTGGCCCATGTGAGTGATTTTGGCATCGCACGGTTCCTTTCCGTGGCTGTTGATGATAACTCCACAAACAAAACCAACTCCATTGCGGTGAAGGGATCCATTGGGTATGTTGCTCCAGGTAAAAACTCCATCCTTTTTTCTTTTATTCCTATTCTCTCTTCTTCTTCTACTCTTTTTCTTTTTTTCTTTTTTCTTTTCATTTTTCCCTTCTTGTTGTATTGTTTCAAAAATTCTAGATAATTTTCAATAGAGAAGAATCTAAAATCATGTGAAGACATTCCTAAGATGAGATAAAAGAACTTGGTGGGGGCTCGCCTAAAATTTAGATGAGTATGAAACTTGGTCTCGACCCTCAACGATCTAACAATAGAAAGAACTTGAAAGTGAAAAACGAAAAAAGAAAATTTACCAAATGAGTGTTAGGATGTGCACACAACCCCATTGATGATAAATACTTCTTATACTACATTTTTGGTAACACAATATTATTATAATTCCCTTCATCAATTTACAATGACTAACCAAATTTTCCATGAAACTTTTTTTTTTTTTGTTTGATGGTTGAATTATTTAAGAGAATGTTTAAAATGCTCAGTTGTGGGATGGTATGATTTATTTGAGAGAGATTCGTCCAACTAGCTGCATGTGCAAATCGCATCAAAATAGATGTATTAGCTGCAAAATATCAAAAAATTGCCTGATCTTTATAAAATGCCACCTTTTATATTTACAAAAATAAAATATTTGAATTGTAGAGTATGGTATGGGTGGCAATGTTTCTACGGCGGGTGACGTGTACAGCTTTGGAATTCTTTTATTGGAGATGTTCACGGGAAAAAGGCCCACGGAAGACATGTTTAAGGACGGTTTAAACTTTCATGAATTTGTCAAGATGGCTTTGCCAGATCAAGTTCTGGAGATAGCGGACCTGCGACTCTTAGAGGAACAAAAAGAAGAACAAGAGCAAGATCAAGAAATAGAGGAAGAAATAGCATTCAGTCATATCAGAAGTCCGGAAGTCAAAAGAGGTAGTGTCTTTGGGTGCTTGGTTTCTTTGTTTGGTATTGGAGTAGCATGTTCTGTTGAATCCCCCAGAGAACGGATGCTGATGAAAGAGGTAGTCAATAAAATGCATGTGATGAGAGACATGTTTCTTGGGGCTGGGATCTATAGGGAAGGAAGAAACGAGACCCTTCGCTGATGTGGGGCCCATTCGTCTTACATCAACGTGGCTGTCATCAGCTCATGTCCACTGGCAATTTGCATATAAAATTGGATGGCTGAAATCCACTTGTCGAGCATGTAATTGTTACTGATGCGGACATTGCAATTGGGGACTTTGTCTTGGACCATGGTCATGTCTGGGAGCAATCTATGTACAAGTATTATGGAATTTTCCGCTTCTCTTTTTCTTCTTATTTTCCTTCTTCTTCTTCTTCTTCTTCTTCTTCTTCTTTTTGGGGTTATGTAACAACTGGTAACATATTGTGTTGCATGTTAACTTCATGTACGTTTTTTTGTTCCTCTTCTCATGAGCCCAGATCCATTACAAACGTTTGTAGTTTAAGCTTAAAAGCCAAAGGGTTATGAAAAGATGCATACACGCATCTTTGTTGCTGTGTTAATAAGATTTTCTTTCTTTAAAAAAATGCCTACACGCACTTCCTGTCTGTTAAGCAGTGCATTTGAGACTGTAAAGGTCGTTGTTTATAAAGGATGCTTTGTTCATGATGGTCTAATTGTGCAGTAAAAAATCTCACTACTTAACGAAAAGTGTTCACTTTCCAAGTATAGGATTGTGATGTTGACGCGGGGATGAACATTATGAGGATAACTACTCCGAATCCACGGAGATTCTCTGGACTCCTTACAGAGACTTCTTAAATCCACGAGGAAAGAAAGCAGAAAATAGAAATAAATTCTAAGAAATTCGAAATTGATTAATTGCCCCCTAAAAATGAGTTCACAACCCTTTAAATAGGGGTACCAAGCAATGGGAAAGAAATCAGAATCAAACTACAACTAAAACTCCTAGAATCTGCGACGTACTATAAATAGTAAACTTACTATTTATAGACGGTCGTGATGTCTACTAGTGTGAAGGTTTTTGGCCAAAAATAGTAAGTGTCCTATTTGGCTTCACCAAACCGTTCTCCTAATTATTCTAAGCTCTATTATTCTAAGCTCTTTTCACGTTGGACACAACTCTTAAAGCCCGACGAATGAAGAGTTATAATCAAACTAAAACTTACTATTTATAGTAAAAATGAAATTAAAACAGGAAAACGACTATCGATCCAGGGGTTTTTCGCAATTCTGGGCTACGTAACCCGGCATAGCGGGGTTGGTTGGCTAAAGTAGCTCGTTCTACCCCCAAAATCATATATTTTACGTTAGGTAACTCATTCCGGATTGCGAGATACGCCCAATCTAAGGTTCGACGGTCCAGATCACTTCTGTCGTCGACTGGGCCTTTTCTGATCCATCTTGGCCATGAAACTGTCCGCGACTCACTCTACATCAGATGTAGTAATAAACTCGGTGAGACTAAGGTCGAATCCTAATTAAGGAACCGAAACCTGTATGTAATATGAAATTAAGTAGAACTAGAACTACACTACGATGAAATCTAAATCGAATGAAATTGAGGGAATAATGGTGAAATATTAATCTAAAGAGAAATTAAAGGTAGGAAACTAGGGATTCAGATGATCCACTTGTAAAGATCAGGGAGATCTTATGCTTGGTTCAAGAACTTAACTGGACTTAGAGTCTCATCTTTATCCAGTTGAAGGGTGTAACCATGAAAAACAAAACCGAACTTCCTTTGATCTAGTTTTCAAGAGATGAAAGGTATAAGAATGAATTCTGTCACCAAACCATGCCCAGGAAACAAAATAAACAACAAATTTAAACCAATTGGTAACCAATCAACAAGATATATGAAAGTTAAGAAGGGTTTCATCATCCAACCATGCCCAGGAGACGATGGTGAACAACAGGGCTTTCTGACGTCATAATCAAAACAAAGAAAGTAACATGCTCAAAGCTATCGCAAACCCATTGTAATTTCAGTCACAACAGACCATTAAAAACTGGAAACATTCCCCATAATTAAACTAAATTCAAGATCAGTTCAGCCTAAACAAAAGGCTCAAACAAAAAGTCTCCCCATTATGCTACAAGTTTCACCTCTTAGCCCTAGCTAAGAGGTTTAGCTCAATATGATGGAGCTAGATCTCTCAAAAATTAAAAAATTTAAACACATACTTCTCTGTTTCTCTTCCTCTCTTACTGACGTCCCAGCCAAACTGATGCCAACCGAACCCCCAATGCCCCGCTCTCTCTCTCTCCTTTATAGAATTCCGGAAGCGGTGGCTGGAGTCAAGCATCAACATCTCTTTCACAGTTCGTTTGCAACAGAGCCAGACTCCCTGTTTCACGCAGAAAAAAATGCAAAGACAGCTTGCGTTCGAAGGATTACCTCAGACGGCCGATCGTCCATCCTTCCCGTCTAACTTCATGGCTGGGATCGTCCCGGACTTGAGCATCCTCTGGACAGTCCGGATTGGTCGTCCGATCACAGCCATGATCATGTCTGGCGCGCAATTTCTGAACGTGCGTAAGCAGTGCCATTGGACTGACGCTGGACGTTGGTGAGGCCTATTTCTTGGTGTTGCTCGCAAGATCTAATCCATTCATTGGATTGTGCACGTAAAACTGGTTGGACATGACCGTTTCTCCTCTGTTTTTGTGTGGCCCACCAGATTTCTCCTTACATAGTCTATCCTCCGCTTGAACGGCTGGATTTCGATCCTCGCGATATTTTGCAATTCTGCCACCTAGGCAATGATAAGAAGCTCGGTGGGAGACCAATGGACGGTCCGGATAGGTCATGCAGATCGAGATTGTGGCCCACAATACCCATCCAGCGACGCTCTGTTTCCGTTTTCGCAACAAGATTTGAATTTGAGGAATGTGCGGTCAACGTGTTTTGACCGAGAATTCCTGTATTGGTGTCTAGTGCACTTGTACACCTTGCACACCCACTGTCTATATGGGTCCACTGAAGATGTTTGTGAGAAATCTGATCCGTCTATCCGCTTTCCCATCAAGTTTAAGGGGTTGATACCAACTTGGAAGCATATCCAGATATCAGGCGGGCTCCAAATAGATGATTTATGAGCTGATATATCCGTTGGGCCACTTCCACAAGGATCCAATGGCTAAAGTTCGACGTGTATAGTTATTTTATGGTCCTTAGGCTAGATATAAAGTTTCGAGCCGAACGGATGGTGGAAACCCTGTGATCTTGCATTCTGGCTAACTTTCAGGCCACTTGAGCTTCAGTTTCTCGATTTTCTCGGATCTCTCGCGTGTAAATCCGTCGATCTTGGTCCCCTAGAGTTCATCCTTTTGCCTTGGTAACATCAGAGCGTTAAATTCATGCTTTTAGTACCCTGTTTTGGTCTAAGCTTCTAAACACACCTTGCATTACAAACATGATTAAATCGGGTCATTAAACAGCACCATGTTCGTAAATCCAGGAAATAATTGGTGTCTGATATGCAATATTTGACCCTCAACACAAAGGAGCTTCCTTGCAAAATGCAAGGCACTAAGAAATGTCAGGCATCGAAATCACATCAAGATCTTAGCATCTTGATCAAGCATTGATCTTAAGGGCAATGATTTTAAAGCTCGCTATTTTTCTAGGACATTCCAAATGGAAGTTTAGAGGAGTGGTTGCATCCCAAGTTTGACAGGGAACATTTTTATTTTAATTTTTGGAGCATTAGTCAATTTTATTTTATTTTTTAGAGAATTAGCATGATTACAAGTTTTTTCTAAAAATTTTATAAAGAAAAAAAAAATCTAAAACTCTAAAAAGTAAGAAAATAGTATATAAAAAAAAATTGGAATTACTAAAAATAGTAAAAAAAAAATTGTCAAATTTTTATTTTTGAACTGAAAGTGTGTGTTTTCTAACGAAACAGACAGACACGACCCACTTCACCTCGGATGACCCGTTTAAGTAAAGATTAATAGGTTATGCACCTCGTAACAATACCCGAATCAAAAGTTATAATCTATTTACCATCCACCTTCTTTTAATCCAACCATACTAGGAATGTATTTGTACCATGTTTTACATTAATTGTCCAATGATTTTGATGTTGGGTCCTACTCGATGTGTGGATCCATCCTATTTTCATAGCAATGACCTCGCCAAAGCACAACCCATTTATTAAATGGGCCAAGAATTACGGCCAGAATCCAACCCATACCCACTACACCCCACATGCACACACCCACACACTTGTGTATACAAGGTATTTTCTAAGGTGATTGCAGCTAGGTTGAATTCCATCCTTCCTAAGCTAATCTCAGAAGAACAAATGCCTTTTGTCCAAGGGAGATCGATTACGAATAGCATATCCTTGGCGCAAGAGCACTTTCGGGACATAGACAAAAGAGTCCGGGGTAGCAACATCATCTTCAAAATAGATCTTGAAAAGGCGTATGATAGAGTAAATTGGTCCTTTCTTAAGGCGGTGCTCTAGAGGTTCAGTTTCTGCCAATCATGGATTGATTTGGCAGAAAAATGCTGGTCCGGGACCTGGTTTTCAGTTCTTCTCAATGGTGACAGCTCGGGCTTCTTCAAGACAGAAAGAGGGATCCGTCAGGGAGATCCGCTTTCTCCCAGCCTCTTCATTTTGGTCATGGAAGCCCTCAGCAGGGGCCTCAAATCCCTATTCGATTCTAATATTTGTCAGGCCTTCAAAACCAACAGGGGGAGCCTGACGATCTCCCACCTCCTCTTCGCAGACGACACTACCATTTTTATATATCAATGGTAGTAGCACATCGGTCAAAAATATGATGTCTTTTTTCCATAACTTTAAGGAAGTATCAGGCCTCAAAATTAATTCAGCCAAATGCAGCTTCTTTGTTTCCTCCAAGATGTCAGAAGGTAGAGTTCGCTGTCTTGAGAGAATCGCGGGCATCAGGAGAGCAGCGTCTCCTCTTATCTACTTAGGTGTTCCGCTGGTAAAAGGTATAATCAGATCTATCTCCTTTCAACTGCTTGTAGATAAAATCATATCCCGCATTTCAGGTTAGAAAGCCCGCCTCCTCAATCAGGCTATCAGGGTTACTCTTATCAAACACGTGCTCACTAGCATTCCTATTCACACTCTAGCGGCGATAGATATCCCGAGAAAGACGTTGTCTTCCCTAGAAAAAGGTTTTGCGGACTTCTTTTGGGGTTGGTCAGAAGGGAGAAAGAAGCTTCATTAGGTCAACTGGAAGTTTATATCAGCCCCTTCCATGGAAGGTGGGTTGGGAATCAAAGGCTTAAGGGAGGTCGCAGATGCCCTGAGAATTAAGAACGCCTGGACTATTTTCTTTGCCTATAAAAACAGTCTATGGGCGAGATTCATGAGATCCAAATATGTCATCAATCAATCGAGGGGCTCCTCCAATCAACGCCAGTCCGACTCCCCTCCATGGAAGAAAATCAGGGATCTTCTTTAGCTCGTTAAAGACAATTCCCGCTTGTTACTGGGGGGATGGTAACAGCAACTTTTGGCATGTCAACTTGACAGGACTTGGCCCTCTCAAGGATTTGCTCCCAGAAAATGTCCCTCCCCACCCCATCAATCTGAGGATCAAAGACGTAATTGGCCCCGACGGCCTTCTCCAGCACGCCATTTTCCCTGTCTCGCTCCCACTATCAGTCCGTCAACACATGCGAGCTGAGGGACTGTCCATAATCAAGGTGAAGATTGCTTCATTTGGGCCAAGGAGAAGTCGGGGAAATTCTCCACAAGATCCGCATGGCGCCTTATCCGATGTAACACCCTGAAAATTGGGGGTCGTGCACACGTTCGGCTCCCAAGTTCTCGGGTATCACTTTTAACCGATTTTACAAATTTGTGTTTAATTAAACTTAAATGCGCAGCATGGAATTACTTAGAACATGAAGCACGATCACAAGTAATCTGCTGAAATGAAAAGAGATCAATATATACTGGTCCAAAAGAATAAATAGGTCGCACAAGGCGTTGCCTAACAAAAACCACTAAAAAAATTTAATATGTCCAAAAAGAATAGAGCTGAGCCCACTGCTCAGCGATCCAAATCCTTCTTATCAAGCCGATGGAGAGTCGCCCATCAGCTGGAAGTAAGACAGCTCGTCCTCCTCGTCTAAGCTCATGCTGCCGGACTCCTCGTACTCCTAGTCTCCTACAACTACAGAAGAGTCTTGTTGGTGTTTTAAAACACCATCCCAGAGTGGGAGTGAGTGATCAACTTAGTGGGTGCTATTAGTCTTAAGTTATAACAGACATCAATTATATGATGAACTTAATGAAAAGCAATCATTCATAAACACCTAATTAATCTTATTAATGTGCATGCATGACAGATGATATGATGCATGCCCTCGCCACAACACTCTCTCGAGCGACTCTATCTAACGATCGCGTATGACCAACACTCTCTCAGAGCAACCTAGGCTACCGAGTCGCCACCCTAACTAGTGCAATGCAATGTGATTGTGTTAGCCGAGTTCTTAATTAAGTCCATTCATCCAGTAGGTTGGGAAATCTAATACACCCCACATATCAATGCCCTCAACTGGTTGCGAGGCCAAGACCCCCTGTTCACTCCCCAAGTATAGGGTTGTGATGTAGTAATAACTCGGTGAGACCGAGGTCGAATCCACAGGGACTGAAACCTGTACGTGATCTGAAAATAAACAGATCTAGAACTAGAATGAGATGAAATCTAAACCAATTGTGATTTGAGGAATAATGGTGAATTATTAAGCTAAATTTAAGAATTCAGAGAAGGGAACTAGGGATTCAGGGGATCCACTTGTAGAGATCAGGAAATTCTATGGTAAAAGATATCAAGATTAAACCTTGGTTAATGCAGTTTCAATAGATTAGACGGTCATAAATCAGAATGGATTCCATCACAAAACCATGCCTATGAGACAAAGCCAACAACAGAGTTCAACCAATCCACAACCGATCTGTATGATGTACGAGCGTCAGGAAGAGTTCTGTCATCCAACCATGCCTAGGAGACGATGGTGAACAACAGGGCTTCCTAACCCCATAATCAGAATTAAGGAAAAGGAAAACTCAAGCCATCGCAGATTTAATGTAACATTAGTCACAAAAAATCATTAAAAACCAGAAGTATTCCCATTGATGTAGCTGCAATCAATCAAAAATTCAGTCTAACATGAATCATCACCATAAAAACAGACCCATCAAGCTACAAGCTTCACCCCTTAGCCCTAGCTAAGGGGTTTAGCCAACCATGTTTAACTAAATCTCTTCAACAGCAAAGAAACAGCAAAAAAAACAAAACTGAAGGAAGAGTTCTCTCCCTGTCTCTCTTTTTCTCTCTCCTTTCTCCAGCCGTGGAATAGATCCCCCTCTCACGTTTTCTCTCTCTTTCTTATAGGCCAAAAAAACTGTAGGTGGAAAACTTCCGCACAAAGCAATGTGCGTAGACAGCTGGCGTGCAATTTTTTAGAAAGTGTCATCGCAGCAACAAAGGTCCTGTTTTGCTCCATCAGACCGGACGGACAGGAGAGATGTATCTGCATCAATCTTGCCAAGAACTTGAGTCTGACCCACCTCATCCATCAGCTGAACTCTGGACGGTTCTGGATCAACATCCGATGCTCCTGGCCCACAGATCTGCAGCTGTTGTAATCCCGCAAGTGATCTACTGCGTCCGGGATTCCTGCGCGTTTTAAAACAGCAAGCGGTAAGAGATTTCGCGGAATACGCTTCGGTGAAAAGGTTTCCGCGTTTTTGGAAAGCATGGTGACAACCGAAACTCCCTCTGTATTGATTTAGAAGGTCTGGATTGAGGGAAATTTTCGAACATTGATCACATTATCAGCAGAAGTCAAATGGTTTCCGGAATTTTGCTGATTGCGGAGGGATTTTGAAACCGAATTAGATCTGCTTTCAGAAACTCTTTAAGAGTTGTACCCATACATCTGTGATCAGCTTCATCCTGTGAATACCTTGGACGGTTCAGATTAGTCTGAGCACTCCTGAAGGTGGGCCACATCGTCCTCTAAACAGACTCTGTTTAATCTTGGTAGCGGAGTGCAGAAGTCCCGTTCGGCCAACGATTGCATACACAAATGAATACTGTATCCCTTGAAATTACTTGTATTGGGATGAATTCGTCCGGGATATCCGATGAACGGTGAGGATTTCTCATGTGGGCCATGATGGTGGCCCACTGTCTTCCGCAAACGGACGCTGCTTCGCCGTTGCACAGAGAAAACAAAACGGCAGTTGCCGTGTGCTTTGGTCACGGGACTAGCCCGATTTGGAAGGCAACCTCGTTGCCGTGCACCTCTGATGTACTTATGCACCATGCACATCCTGACATAGGTGGGGTCCTCGATGATGTTTCTGAAAGATCCACTCCATCCATACGTTCTAATGTATCATTTTGTGCGTTGATTTCAAAATGGAGGAAAATCCGGAGATCAGGTGGGCCCAAAATCAGAAAGTCATGAGCTGATCTGTCCGTTGGCCCATTTTCCGAGATCTTCAATGGCTGAATTTTCATATGTACGGTTATTTTATTGTTCTTATCTCATGTATGAAGTTTCGAGTTAAATAGATGGTTGGAACACTGTGATCTTGCATTCTGGTTGGTTTTTGGGCCCATTAAATGCGAACGGCCTGATTTCCTCTGATCTCTACTGTGCAAATCCATCAATTTCAGTCCCTGGAGTTCATCCATTGCCTTTGATATCATCAGAGTGTTAAGAAAAATTAGAAATCCACGCTTTTAGTACCCTTCTTCAGTTTACGTTCGTAATTCCACCTTGCATCACATAAACAGTTAAAATACGTCATTAAACATTATTGTGTTTGTAAATCTAGGCAATAATCAGGGTCTGATATGCAATATTTGACCCTCAACACCCCCCAACGTGTGAGGCTAAGACCCCGTGTCCTTGATCCCGTCAAGTTTCCCATCCCCGACTTTAAGCACATGGGGAGTGCCGAGAAGAGGGGATCGCTCGCGGTCACTATGGGGAGGCGCGTCACTCCAGCGTAGGTCGACAGCTCGGACACAATGTCTCATTCCACCATGCCTGGCTCACGAGGCGGTGGATCGATTTCAATTTGGTTGTCGATGGGCTGCAATAGTTATAGGGTGTGTCAGGTTCCATACATATATGAGCAATTAAGGTTAATAGGCAAGATTGGTCAGTAAGTAGGCTATACCGCACAAGTTCAGGCAAGCACGCAACAGACGACATCAGGTACAGGTGACCCATGTAGTCTAACTACTGTCACCCACACGCACCCCCCAAATTCATGGGTTTAGCCTCAGGATAGCCCTACCAACGAGGCCACCTTCACTCTCCTCATTTTCCTGACTAACCCAAGGGTTGAGGGTAATTTCATAACATGTCACAATCAGGGTTATCACCCAATACAAGTAGAAGCATACATTCATATCTTCTAACATAGAATCTCAAGTTTCTCTACTAAGCAAAGCTCATCATGATGTGAACTAAGGGTGCAAGTGCGTTGTGTGAGTTAGTGAGGAAGCTAAGCACTTCCTACACTTCATAGAACCAAATAGCATAAGAATTAAGGAATTACACATGTCATAAAGCAATGCCTTACAAGAAAATCAAACAAGACATGAACATGTATTCAACCATTGTAGCAAATCATGTGAGAGACAAGAACAACATCATGTGAGAAATAAGCAAAACATACCATTCCGTACCATTCCAAGCAAGACATACAATTCTTAAGTTTTCTCTAAAATTTCCAAATACATCATTCAAGCAATTAAAATCATTAGGCTCGTAGTATAGTTGGTGCTAGGCCACCTAAGGATAATAGTCCACGCCTATGGATCGTTGAAGACTTAGAAAACGACCTAGGAGTGTGGATTTGGGGTTGATCGGCCAGAATCCCTAATGCAAACACTTGCATGTTAGAACTCCATGCAAAACCCTTCTCATCACAAGGGTTTCAAGGAAAGGGATGAAGGATCATACCTAAACGATTAACAGAGCGATTCTTGTGGTTGTAGTGTAGGGTTTCTCTTTGGAGAAGGGAAAGGGAGTTGGAAGATTGAGTTCCCTTGGGCCCACCTCGATCTATAGTTTACCCTTGCTCTCACCTTCACTCTCTTTCTTCACTCTACCTAGCTCTCTCTCTTCTCTCTTTACTCTCTCACTCTTCCTCTCTTTCTCTCTTTTGAAAATGAAAAATCGTATGGGAAGAGGGGTGCCCCAAATGAGGCCCTTTTATAATGTCAGATTTGGTGCCAATGGCCCCAAGTGTTGGGTTTTTACTATACTAACCCTATGGGAAGATTTTTCTAGCCTCTAGGGCCCACTGTGGGGTGTAGGAGTCGACACCTACCATTGGATAGTTGGCCCTAGTGATGATCTATGCACAGACACAATCAGCCCACCATTTGGACGTGTCGATCAACAAATATAATTAAAAGTCTGTTCAACGGTCACCGATAGTCGATTAGTGTTGAGGGTCAAATATTGCATATCAGACCCCAACTACTGCCTGGATTTACGAACATGATACCATTTAATGCCATATTTTAATCGTATTTGTGATGCAAGGTACATTTGCCAGCATGAACTGAAAAAGATGCTAAAAGTCGAGATTTAATGCTCAGTTTCACAAAAGCAAGGGACGGACTCCAGGGGACCAAGATCGACGGATGTACACGCTAGAGATCTGAGAAAACCAAGAAACTGAAGTTCAAGTGGCCTGAAAGTCAACCAGAATATAAGATCACAAGGTTCTCACCTTCTGTTTGGGTTGAATCTTCATACATGGCCCAAGGACCATAAATTAACCGTACATGTCAAAATTCAGCTCTTAGATCAACGTGTAAGTGACCCAATGGACAAGATCAGACAATAACTATTAAAAAAATATCTTGAACATCCTTAGGAGATCGGGACCCGAACTGAACCGATGGAAAGAGCATGAAAAACGGTGGATAGCCGTCAAATTTTACCTCTTTTGGACGATACAGTAAGGAGATACGGATGGCAGAAGTTATAACAAAATAGGATGGCAAATTTGTAAATAGGCTACGTGAAGCAGATTTTATTTTTAATGGTGAACGTTGTCCATGAGCCTGTGGCCCACCCTGAAGTCGGATCTACTTTAAACTAGAGACCATAGGCCAACATTATGTACAGGAGCTGATAGAGGGAGTGGATTTCTAGGACAGGCATCAGAAGTGGGCCCCACTTATTTTTTATACAAAACATCCAAATAGTGCGAAAACGTCCAGTGACGGACATGCATGTGATTGAGTTTTGATAGTGGGCCCCACACATCGTCCCTTTTCATGATCTGAACCGTCCATTGGTCTCCCATCGAGCCTTTTATTACTGACTAGGTTGCGAAATAACAGAATATCGCGAGGATCTAAAACCAGTCGTTCAAACGGAGGATAGACGGCACCGAGAAAGAGTCCGAGGGCCACACCAAATCCGATCCAAAATCAACATCTCTGACTGTTTTTCCGTGCTTATCTCAGTGAACGGAGTAGATTTTCCATTAGAGCTCGTCTATGGGGGCCACCAAACATAGCGTAAAAGTGGTAAAAATATACGCAGCAGCGTAAGCGAAAATTTTCCAACCGACCTCCACCACCGACTCCATCTTCCTATAAAGAGACCAGAGAGAAGAGAAAAAGGGACATTCACGGCTAGGGAGAATCCCATCCTTGGGACGGTTTTGGACAGAGAGATAGAGAGAGTAGTTTATTTATTTATTTGCGGTTATTTTTTCTACAATGAGATTAACCCGTTCATGACGGGCTAAACCTCTTAGCTAGGGCTAAGAGGTGAAGCTCGTAGTGTGATGGGAGGGGTTTTATGACTTTAATTTATATTATTTGAGATACTTTGATTATAGTTTAATTAAGGGAATGATTTTAGTTTTTAATGGTCTGTTGTGACTAAAATTACAGTGTCTGCAATGGCTTTAAGCATGTTCATTTCCTTTTTATGTTTATGACGTCAGGAAGCCCTATTGTTCACCATCGTCTCCCGGGCATAGTTGGATGACGGTGCCCTTCCTAACCTTCATAATCATCTGATTGGTTGTTAATTCATTTAATTTTGTTGTTTACTTTGTCTCCTGGGCATGGTTTGGTGATGGAATCCATTCTAATTCATATACCTTTCATCTCTTGAAAACTATATCAAAGGATGTTCAGTTGAGTTCTTGAAACAGGCATAAGATCTCCCTGATCTCTACAAGTGGATCCTCTAAATCCCTAGTGTCCTTTCCCTGAATCCTTTAAGTTTTAGATAATTAGTTCATCATTATTCCTCAATTGACACTCGATTTAGATTTCATCTCATTCTAGTTCTAGTTCTATTTAGTTTCAGACTACGTACAGGTTTCAGTCCCTGTGGATTCGACCTCGGTCTGACCGAGTTTAATACTACATCACAACCCTATACTTGGGAAGTGAACAAGTTTTTGGCGCCGTTGCCGCGGACTAACGGCTACGTAATTTTAAAATTAATTGGTTTTAGAATTATATTAAGATTAGGATTTTACTAACTTTAGTTTTAGATTTTATTTTTATTTCTAGAACTAACCTGTTTCCTCTTTTGTAGGATTCTGACATATACTTCTTAAATTGGTAATCTCTTTCTAAATTTCTAGCCTTTCTGTTTTCTAATTTAGATTAGGATTATCTTTAGAAACTTTGTAATTCTAGGATTTCTTCTAGTTTAGAAACTAACTTTTTTTCTATTTTAGGTTTAGAAGTTTCCTAATTTGTCTTTAAAAACTCTCTATTTTCCTTTTTAGAATTGTTTTCTTCTTTACAAACTAGTTTACTTTCTAACTTTAGACTTTCTTAGAAACTCACTTGTTTTGGTTTGTTTGGCAGGTTTTTAACTTAGGAACTCCGATCTGGTAACTTCTTTCCAAATCTTCTCGTTCTTTCTAGGTTGTATTTCAGTTATCTCTTTTAGGTCTAAGTCTAGAATCTGAATTGAGGTTATGGCTGCAAATCAACCTCAAGCACCCTCACCTCGTACTTTACGAGATTATTTACAACCGGCAGGGGTGAGCACGCCCTCATGCATGATTTTTCCAGAAAATATGGGACACATGAATATCAAGCCAGGGGTGATCCAACTCCTTCCTAAATTTCATGGGCTTGAATCTGAAGAACCGTATCTACATTTGAAAGAGTTTGATGAGATTATAACCACTTTATATTTTCCAAACGTGTCTGAGGACATAATCAGGCTGAAACTCTTCCCCTTTTCTTTGAAAGAAAAAGCTAAGACGTGGTTGCATTCGCTACGTCCTAGATTTATTGACACATGGAATGATATACAAAGAGAGTTCATAAAGAAATTTTTTCCATATCATAAAATGAACACTCTTAGAAAATCAATCATGAACTTCGCCCAAAGGGAGGATGAAACATTCTTCCAATGTTGGGAGCGGTTCAAGGATCTTGTTAGCTCTTGCCCACAACACGGTTTTGAAACGTGGCGCATTACGCACTTTTTCTATGATGGGCTGACATCTTCCATACGCCAATTAGTCGAGACAATGTGCAATGGAGAATTTATGAATAAAAATGTCAATGATGTGTGGGATTACTTGGATAGACTTGCTGAAAACGCACAATCATGGGACACATATCCAAAATCGAGTACCACTTCTAGGTCTACTCAATCAAAGGAAAGGAGCGAAGTATACCTGCTAAAAGAGGATGATGATATCAATGTTAAAGTGGCTAATCTCATAAAGAAATTCAAGGCCATGGAATCGAGGAAGGATAAGGGTAAGGAAGTTGTTTAGGGTATTTGTGGTTGGTAGCAGTCACACAACTAAAAATTGTCCAACCATATCTGCCTTTCAAGAGGTTTTGACTGAGCAATCCAATACCATAAATAATTACCAAAGACCTTTCAATGGACCCACCTCTAATACGTACAATCCTAGTTGGAGAAATCATCCAAACTTCAGTTGGAGGAATGGACAAACTACTACCTCTCAAGGTTTCTTCAATCGAATTCCAATTCAAGGGAAACCTCAAGAGGATCCAGTTCTAAAACACATTCAAGACCAAGAGCTATTCAACCAAGATATTAGAGCATCAATAGGATCACTTACATCATCCCTTCAAAGGATAGAGTCACACATAATGATTGGGGGAAAGGGGATGATTCCTGCTCAACCTTTCCCCAATCCGCAATATGAGATAAGTGATCCAAGCTCTTTAGATAAGATGGAGCAGGCTAAATCTATCACCACTCTTAGGAGTGGGAAGACCATTGACAAAACTATTCTGGTTAG
This sequence comes from Magnolia changhungtana, assembly GCA_030180095.1. Classification (NCBI taxonomy): domain Eukaryota; kingdom Viridiplantae; phylum Streptophyta; class Magnoliopsida; order Magnoliales; family Magnoliaceae; genus Magnolia; species Magnolia changhungtana. The sequence goes on along the minus strand of JASAUF010000404.1, from coordinate 43,751 downwards.
GCCTGAAAAACCTAAGGACCCGGAAGAAGATAACAATGATAGACCTAGCATTGCTCCACAAGAATTAGAACTGAAACTTCAAAAGAAGCCAATTGCTCTATTTCCCCAACGGTTGGTTGCACCAAAACCTTTTTCTAACTCTCAGGATATACTAGAGGTGTTGAAACAAGTAAAAGTCAACATTCCTCTACTTGATGCCGTAAAACAAATACCTTCATATGCCAAATTCCTGAAAGACCTATGTACGACCAAAAGACGGCAAAGTATTCAAAATAAGATCTTCTTGACTGAGAAAGTGAGTGCCATCCTGAAGCAAGACGTGCCGCTGAAATTCAAAGATCCCGGTAGCTCAACCATATCATGTGTAATCGGGGATTATCGAATTGATCACGCACTTCTTGACTTAGGAGCGAGCGTCAATCTGATTCCCTACTCAGTATACAAAAAGTTAGGTTTGGGTGAATTAAAACTCACCCTAACCATACTACAACTTGCTGATCACTCTGTTCGTGTACCAAGAGGGATAATTGAAGATGTGTTGGTACATGTTGATAGATTTTACTCCCCTGTAGACTTTATCATCCTAGACACTGAACCCATCAATAACATGAGCACTCAGATGCCCGTGATTCTTGGTCGCCCATTCCTTGCCACTTCAAACGCAATTATCAATTGTAGGAATGGTGTCATGACTATATCTTTCGGAAACATGACATTGGAGTCAAACATCTTTTTCAATAACGGCAGAAACTCAGAGGATGATGATGATTTCCACGACATTAACATGATTGATTCTTTCGTGGAAGATAAAACGCCTCTGACCTTATCCTCTGACCCTCTAGAGATGTACCTGACACACTCCCATGATTTGGATGATGACATGATTGGGGAGACGTGTGCCGTGCTTGATACAGCGCCGGTACTTGAAGTTAACCGGTGGAGGCCACAATTTGAAGAGTTGCCCAAAACTGATGCAGTGCCTCTACCGTCTAACCTCAAAGCACCGAAGCTTGACCTAAAACCTTTACCCTCCGATTTGAAATACGCCTATTTAGGTCAAGAAGAAACATATCCAATGGTGATTTCATCCCACCTTGAGAACAAACAAGAGAATATGCTCATTTCTACTCTCGAAGAAGATAAAGGAGTTACTGGACATATCATCACAGATCTCGATAGAATGAATGAACTCCTTTCAACTGAATGTTTCGACTCTTTGGATGATTATTTGGCATACTCTGCAGATTCAAACCATCCCATGTTAAAAGATAAAGTGGATGCCTTGCAAGACGACGTCTCGGTAGTCATCATTGACCGAGAGAACCCTTATTCTGAAGTCCTTTCTTCCCCTGATTCTAAACGCCAACTATTAAAGGAGGAAGAACTGAAAATTGAACCGAAGCCTGGAACTTTGGAATGCATTGAGACTACATTACTTCTCGAAAATTTTTCTAAATTTTATCTACCTGTAGTCTTTGATTCACCGTGGGATACTAACTTTGAGACTTTTTCTAACATAGGTGAATCATATATACTTTGGATACCTCAGGCGGATCAACGACAAATTTTTGCTAAGGTACATAAGTCTCTCTGGCCATTCATGCTCCAAAGCATCAAAGCCTATTGCAAAAGGGCTTTTGGATGATCCTGTTGAGAAATCTACTGAGAAATTTATCCAGATATTGGCCGGAAGAGGAACTGTGTGGCATGACTGAGTAGTTTTTTCCTATTTTCTCAGGACTAGAGTAGTTTGCTTTATTTGTCTGGCTGAAGACGGTAAACTTGGCGCTCTTGGGAGGCAACCCAGTTTTTCATTTCATTTCTTTTTCATAATTAGTTAGTTCAATGTTTGTGGGTAACATTGCTACAAACCCTCACGAGACTATAACTCGTCCACTAGGGGCAACCTAGGGGTTTAAAGGCTTATTGCATATGCTAAATGCAATCGAGAGCACTTGCGAAAGTGGTATAGGTAGGATTTTATCTTTTGTTATTTTTGTTTTGCTTTCTCTCTCGTGCTAACCGGCTTCCATGCTATGATCTCTTGGAAAGTCTCTCTCAATTCATCATCTAGGTACTATCTTCCCATCACTTCACATTTACTTTCGTTATCCCATATGCATTGCATACTCATATCTTTTACATTGAGGACAATGTAGATTTTAGGTTGGGGGTGGGAGATTAGGTTTCCTAATTAGTGTTTTCTTGGTCCTAAGCAAAAATTGTGAAAATTTTTAAAAAATTTTTAAAAAATTTTTTGAAATTCGTGTGAATTTGAAGTGATTTTGATAGTCATCTTAGATTTAGAATTACAAGATACGTGATGTTGGTAATTTATGACTCTTGGGTTCAACTAATCGTTAGATTTCACAGTTGGGTTTGAATTATTAATCCATAATTAGAATCTGTAAACATTGATTGAGTCATGATTTCACATGTCACATCTCGCGTACACATTAAGATTTCAGTTTGATACTGAAGGGTTAATTTGGTGATCAGTAAGCATGGAAGGAACCAACTTGAAAAATTGTCTATCATGATCAATTGAAAGGAAAAGATACTTTTGAAAAAGGCTAGGTGAAGAATCTTCACCATAGGTTTGCTCCCTATAGGTGTGGATCTCATTTATGTAAAAAGTTTGGGTGTTCAGTCTTCACCATAGGTTTGCGATCCCTATAAGTGAGGACTTGATTTCCCCTCCTTGGCGTTATTTTTAATAGAAAAATCAAAAGTTGATAGAATGAAAGAATGATCTGTGAGGCAAGTTTAGTTTAGGTGTTGGCGGTTATGAATTTTCTTATTGGTTACCAATGATATCATGAAATTGACAATTTGATCTCTTAATGATGATAAGCCGAGATTACATTATACACCCATGGAACTCGATGTTTAGAATTTTTCTAATTGATGGATTAATACTTTGAACTTGTTGTAAAGTTTTTCGTGCGCTTGAGTTCAGGAGAAAGTAATGCCCAACATTCATGAATCTTAAACTTCTAGTATCTGGATTGTTCCCCAAAATCATTCGAGTTTTTAAAATTATGCTATAATTCTCAATTTATTTTTTGCATACTTTGCTCGGGACTAGCAAAATGCTGGTTGGGGGTTGTGTTGAGGGTCAAATATTGCATATCAGACCCCAACTACTGTCTGGATTTACAAACATGATACCATTTAATGCCCTATTTTAATCGTGTTTGTGATGCAAGGTACATTTGCCAGCATGAACTGAAAAAGATGTTAAAAGTTGAGATTTAATGCTCAGATTTCACAAAAACAAGAGACAGACTCCAGGGGACCAAGATCGGCGGATGTACACACTAGAGATCTGAGAAAACCAAGAAACTGAAGTTCAAGTGGCCTGAAAGTCAGCCAGAATATAAGATCACAAGGTTCTCACCATCCGTTTGGGTCGAATCTTCATACATGGCCCAAGGACCATAAATCAACCGTACATGTCAAAATTTAGCCCTTAGATCAGCGTGTAAGTGACCCAATGGACAAGATCAGACAATAACCATTAAAAAAATAACTTAGACATCTTTGGGAGATCGGGACCCGAACTGAACCGATGGAAAGAGCATGAAAAACGGTGGATACCCGTCAAATTTCACCTCTTTTGGACGATACAGTAAGGAGATACGGACGGCAGAAGTTATAATAAAATAGGATGGCAAATTTGTAAATATATGGTCATGCATGGCTACGTGAAGTTGATTTTGTTTTTAACGGTGAACATTGTCCATGAGCGTGTGGCCCACCCTGAAGTCGGATCTACTTTAAACTAGAGACCATAGGCCAACATTATGTACAGGAGCCGATAGAGGGAGTGGATTTCTAGGACAGGTATCAGAAGTGGGCCCCACCTATTTTTTGTACAAAACATCCAAATAGTGCGAAAACGTCCAGTGACGGACATGCATGTGATTGAGTTTTGATAGTGAGCCCCACACGTCGTCCCTTTTCATGATCTGAACTGTCCATTGGTCTCCCATCGAGCCTTTTATTATTGACTAGGTTGCAGAATAACAGAATATCGCGAGGATCTAAAACCAGTAGTTCAAACGGAGGATAGACAGCGCCGCGAAAGAGTCCGAGGGCCACACCAAATCCGATCCAAAATCAACATCTCTGACTGTTTTTCCGTGCTTATCTCAGTGAACGGAGTAGATTTTCCATTAGAGCTCGTTTGTGGGGGCCACCAAACATAGCGTAAAAGTGGTAAAAATATACGCAGCAGCGTAAGCGGAAATTTTCCAGCCGACCTCCACCACTGACTCCATCTTCCTATAAAGAGACCAGAGAGAAGAGAAAAAGGGACATTCACGGCTAGGGAGAATCCCATCCTTGGGATGGTTTTGGACAGAGAGAGAGAGAGTAGTTTATTTATTTATTTGCTGTTATTTTTTCTACAATGAGATTAACCCGTTCATGACAGGCTAAACCTCTTAGCTAGGGCTAAGAGGTGAAGCTCATAGTGTGATGGGAGGGGTTTTATTGCTTTGATTTATATTATTTGAGATACTTTGATTATAGTTTAATTAAGGGAATGATTTTAGTCTTTAATGGTCTGTTGTGACTGAAATTACAGTGGGTCTGCAATGGCTTTAAGCATGTTCCTTTCCTTTTTATGTTTATGACGTTAGGAAGCCCTATTGTTCACCATCGTCTCCTGGGCATAGTTGGATGACGATACCCTTCCTAACCTTCATAATCATCTGATTGGTTGTTAATTCGTTTAATTCTGTTGTTTACTTTGTCTCCTGGGCATGGTTTGGTGATGGAATCCATTCTAATTCATATACCTTTCATCTCTTGAAAACTATATCAAAGGAAGTTCAGTTGAGTTCTTGAAACAAGCATAAGAACTCCCTGATCTCTACAAGTGGATCCTCTAAATCCCTAGTGTCCTTTCCCTGAATCCTTTAAGTTTTAGATAATTAGTTCATCATTATTCCTCAATTGACACTCGATTTAGATTTCATCTCATTCTAGTTCTAGTTCTATTTAGTTTCAGACTACGTACAGGTTTCAGTCCCTATGGATTCGACCTCGGTCTGACCAAATTTATTACTACATCACAACCCTATACTTGGGGAGTGAACAATTAGGCCGCGGCTATACGGATATGAGCATAAAAATATCCTTACTCCTAGAGTGAAGTTTGGTAGTAAACCGACGGTTCGAAATCCTCAACTTTGCATAAGAGTGGACGACTCAATTCACTTAAGTTTCAGCTCCTTTCTTTAGGGTATTTGCACTTCTCATGCACTCGTCCTTTGGCTCAAGTTGAGTGATTTTGTATACACTACAAGAAAAGGGGGCTTTAGCCTCAGTTCATAACTGTGGTTAAAAAGGTTAAAAACTGAAGCTAAAGCATTTAGCCTCAATTTTGCCTTAGTTATCCGAACCGAGGTTGAAAACCCCGTAGCTAAAGGCTTTAGCCTCAGTTTTAGCAATCGAGGCTAAAATGACTTTTATAACCTCAATTTTAGCAACTGAGGCTAAAATGACTTTTATAGCCTCGGTCCTTCAAGTGAAGCTAAAAGAACCTTTTTAGCTTCAGTTTTCTCGAAATGAGGCTAAATCAAAAGTTTAGCCTCCATTGTTTCCAGCTGAGACTAAATCCAAATTTTAGCCTCGGTTGCCTCCAATTGAAGCTAAATCTACTTTTAACCTCGATTCTCAACAACCGAGGCTAAAGCCTTTAGCCATGGGAGTTGTAGTCTCAGTTTAGGTAACTGAGGCAAAACCGAGACTAAAGATGGATTTAGCCTTTGTTGGCATCAAACCATTGATTGAACAGTCAAAAATAAAATTTGTAAAATGTCCAAAATTCAATTCCAAGAAATGAACAGCTTAATTTTGCTAATTTTGGTTGGTCAGATTGATCAGCTAGCTACTTAGGAACAAGGTTTAAAGTATCTTCCAGAAGGAACAAGGTTTAAAGTATCTTCCAGAACCAGTACGTATTGATACATACTAGTATCGTCCATAAAAGATATGGTTGTATCGACCCGAAACAGCCCAATACAGGGCAATACAGAGCTGTATCGGTGGTGAACGATGCAATAACTGGTACACCGATTTTAAACCTTGCTGATCTTCTCTGTCGTCTGTCCATCAGAATTCAATCTGTCACTATCAAAATGGCATCGCCTTGCTGACTTCTCTTGTTTGGCTGCAACATGCCTTACTGACTTCTCTTGTTTGGCTGCAACAAGAGACTAAAACAGGGAAAAAAAACTATAAAAATAAGTCTGAAATGAACAGCCAAACACAGCCTCACCTTTCTCCTCAAAAAATAAAAATAAAAAATCACACACATTCTCAAACAACAGACTTCTTAGACAACCCAATGCTTCATGTTGAGGTGTCTCCAGAAATGCATGGAATTCCATACTTTGCTAATACGTTTGCGGATTTTCAAAAATGTGTTGGTTTTGTGCATATGATGTTATGTTTCTATACAATATATGGTGTCATAGCAACTCAAGGAAAAGAGGAAAAAAAAGTTCAACCAATTTGCAAAGGTGCAAACCCATCAACAGCAAATTTTATTGGTTACTGGATATATTCATACAGTAAATCTATACATAAAGTCAATAGTTGGAAACATACATTATATAAACTCAGATTTCTAAGAAGGATTTAATGGTTTTAAATCCATGGTTTTCTGGAAGAGGTCCATTTCCCGGACGGACTGAGATCATAACTTCCAAACCTGAAACATATAGATTGAAAAGGGTCTATTAGTAAAGAGAAAAGATTTACTCACAAGTCATTAGATGGTACCAACTAGGAGCTTCACCATTAAATACAAAAAGGATTCCATGGCAACTTAATTGGTAACATGTGATCATCCCTATTTAGGGTAAAATAATGTTAGATCAAACAAAAATTAAATGTCAAAAGCGGAAAAAGGCCATGCACAATGTGGCCAAAATTTGCGATTATACAATGGTTTGAGATTTTAAAAAAAAAAAAAAAAAAAAAAAAAAACCCAGTAACCATGACTTTCCAGAAAATGCAAAATAAGTCTGCATTTGTATGCAAAAGTGAATTGAATTATGATCATTCAGTTCAATGACAATGTGAACAAAGTCAATAGGTCCTAGTATTCATAATAGGGAAGAAGCCATCAAATTGCACTTGTGTCCCACCAAGTCCAACTAGAAAGTAATGCAATCACAACTTGAACCCCGGACACTGCATGTGAATGACGATGAAACTATGATTTGGATATTTCCACTTTATTGGATATTTGATAGCCATCCGCTCTAGAATGCATGACACCTGTTGGCTCATCTTTTGAGTAAAGAAAGCTAGAATTAGACTACTAAAGTTTAGCAACATTTTGAAAATGGCAGCGGATCTTCACATGTGAACAGATGTACAGCTGTCCAGACCATCCAAAATTTGGGGCCCATCTTGGATGGAGCATATTTCTAATATCACACCAACCAAGCAATCCTAATCATCCAAGTAATGACTATCAAATGGATGGTTACTAGTAAAATAGTGGGTGATCCAAATTCATATATCCACTATATCAACATTGTGGTTGGTTAGGATCCTCCGGACATTTCATCACAAGATCTTGCTATTAGGGGTATGTCTCTAAAGTCCAAACTGGTAAGAGTAGGCCTGGTTCAATTTCCCTTGACAGATTGATCCCTTCTTTATTCTGTGGATGTGGCTTCTATATTCGTTATCCAAAATTCTACATGAAAACTGGTATATGATCATAATTTTGTCTCACTTGTTGGAAGGGGATTCAACCACAACAGTAGAAAGTGCAGAGAAGTAAAGAGTATTGCAACAAACGACGTGCAGAAATACATTTACCATTGACAGCTTAAGTATCAGAAACATTGGTCAAATTTTGAATGGAGAATGAAAAATAATAAATTAAAGCATGGTTAATTTAATAACAAATAGCAACCAGCCACCTGTAAATAGGACTTGTCACTTGTAGATTTAATAACAAATAGCAACCAGCCACTTGTAGACTACTTCCTTAATGTCATTGGGGTAATCCCTGAAATAATAAATTGGAAAACATACATCAGATGATACAACCTGCTAAGCAAGCCATTCGTTCCTTTTATGCATCATATCAGTGTTGAAAGATGCATGTATTGCTTAACCAATGCTTGGAAAATGGGCATATACATAGTATAACATACAAGTACATGAAGTGGGAAATGGGCTAAAATGACTGAAGCCCGAACCAAGCACATGAGCCAAGAAAGTAAAAAAGGGTAAAAGGAAAAACGACATGAACTTGTTTATTAGCAGTTCATTGTTATATTTGAGCTCAAACTTCCAACTTCCTATTTTTCTTTAACTCTTATCAAATTAAGAATCGCATGAGGTATAAAAAAAACAAACAAACAAACAAACAAACAAACAAAAGAATTCTACTGACAGATTAGAAAGACAAACAACTCCTCTTCCTCTAATTTCATAAATTAACAGCACGCCCCAAATCTGTAAAGCAGAGAAACAACACTATCAGAGTCACATTTTTTTTTTTTAAAGTTTTATTGAGTTGAATCGACTTGATCAAGTTACCTGTCTAGATAGAGTCACATCTTTTTCTTTTTTTTTTTTCTTTTACTTTCTTTCTTGAGTCTTGATGAACTGATCGAATCGACTAGAGATTTTTCAAGTTTCCAAATAGAGGTACAAAAAGACAATGATTAGTCAACCAAAGATTGAAAAAAAAATGGCTGCTAAAATCAGAGCAAAAAGGAGATCACCTGTAGTTGGATAGGGCATGTAATCTATCTCATCCTTACAGCAATTGGCCTTTTTGCAGGAACTGAAGGGTGAATCATGAGTAATCCAGAAGTGAGAATACCCACCTCCATGGAAATTATATTAAGGAATTAAAAGTAGAATGGTCTATTTCACAGGTTGAAGCCAAAAGACATTTACAAACCTCGGAACCATGCTGATCATAAATAACCAATATGGGGACAGGGAAACGATCTGTTATGATAATTTGAGCATCATCATGAGGAGCTTGCAATAGTTGAGCAAAGGCCTGTAAAATAATCAATATAAGAGATTTTTTGTAAGGGTACTACAAGTCCTCTTTCTCCTCATAATCATTGAAAGCTTACATTGCAACCTACAGAGTATCAAGATTGATTATGCGCCCTAACTCGACAGGGATCCACCCTTTGAAATTGTTCGATGATAAGTTTCTGCAGTTTAAAAGAAAATATAAATTGGTAAAAATATAAATATACTAATGAAAGCATGTGCACTTAATAACTGCAAGCCTCTGTACAAAGACATCATTGTAAATTAGAATATGTTCACAAATGACTGGCCCATCTCTAATATCTTTTGGTTAAGACTTACAAATATGTTAGACTCTCCAGCTTCAGGAATTCACATGGAATGGAACCATTCGATCTTTGCCATAAACAATTCAAACAACTCCAGCTGTCCAAGCTCGGCTGGAATGCTACCAACCAGTTCATTGTTGTTCAATTGCCTGTAGAAGGAAACTATCAGAAATAATTTACACACAAATATCCCCGAAATGGAAATTTTATTTTAAAGTAAGAATCTTCACAGATAGCTTAGCTTGGACATGTTCCCCAATTCAGGTGGAATTAGCCCAGTGAACTTGTTACTGTGTAGGTACCTAGGAAGAATAAATAGGAAACACCTTTACCAATGATGAAGAAAATCCCTGTTGCATGAATACTGAAGCTATGAAATAAATATCATGATATCTAACAATTCTTGCTGACATTTTTCTGAAAACATAGAAAACAGAAATAAATAAATAAATAAAATAGGGTTTTAGATAGCATGACCAAAAAACAAAAAAACCACATTTTCCTTTCTGGTATGGAAAGAAAATGCAGTAAAATGAAATGAAACTAAATCTCAGAAAAGAACATCAAAGCATCTGATTTATTAGACAAAATGCTTGTTGAATTTCCACTTCTCTGAAAATTCACCTGATGCAGCATTGCTTAAAAAAAGGCCAAAACCCTAATTTCCAAACAAATCACATCAGAGTCGAAGAGAGATCTCCGAAAGGGGCCAATCTCAGAAACTCCAAAGCAAATTCGTACAAATCAAACCACAACTCATACACAATACGCAAAAAATAAAACCTTTGGAATTTCTCCCACATCTACCGCATCCAAAACCTAACTCTCCCCGACGAAATCAAAAGCGATTTCCAGAAACTCAGCAATTCCGACAAAAACACACAAAATGCAGCAAAAAAAAAGGCACAAGATTGAATTTTCTGAAACATTTTCCCACCAAACGCATCAAAACCTAACCATTCCTACTATGAAAAAAAAAACCCTAGCGATTCCCACCACAATTTTGAGAGGAAACAACACTCCAAGAGCCACGAAACCCTAGCGATTCCCTTCTTCAATTAGCAACAAATGGTCGAAGAAATGGGAAGAAATGCCAGATTGCACGGTGAATAACACAGATCGAAGGGAGATTTGTACGTACCTGGCGATGTCGAGATCAAATATTGAAGATCAGATCTTCGATTTTTACATTTTTTTCATCTTCCTCTCTCTCTCTCTCTCTCTCTCTCTCTCTCTCTCTCTCTCTCTCTCTCTCTCTCTCTCTCTCTCTCTTTCCTTTTTCTTTTCTTCTTTTCATTTTTCTGGTTTGGTTCGGGTAAAAACCTATCGATGGCGAGCCTCTCGCTCTCTCTCACCAAGGCGGTCACCGTGAGTAGACCTTTAGCCTCGGTTTTAGGCAACTGAGGCTAAAAAGTAGGGCACATATCAGGTACTATGCCCTCCTGTTCTGAACTCGGTACAGGTGGAGGCCCCACGGGCCACTAAGGGGACACCGTGATGTATTACTTTTATCCACACCGTCCATCCATTTTTCTATATCATTTTAAAATACTGGATAAAAAATAAGGTAGATGAAAGGCTTAAGTGGACCACACCATAAGAAGAAGCAGTGCTAAGAACGCCCACCATTGAAAACTTCGTAGGGTCCACCGTGCCATTTATTTTCCATCCAACCTGTTGATATGGTCATATATACCTGGATGAAGTGAAAAAATAAATATCATACTGATTTATAACTTCTGTGGCCTCGAGAATTTTTCAATGGTAGGAATTTAATCCCCACTGTGTGGTCCATTTAAGACTTGAATCTGTCTTATTTTTTATCCAGTATTCTAAAATGATATGGAAAAAAGAATGGATGAATGGCGTGGGTAGAAGTCATACATTACGGTGGCCGCTTGGTGGCCCGTGGGGCCTCCGCCTGTCCTGATAAGTAGACTTTTGGCGTCGATTCTATGCAAATAAGGTAAAATAGTAGACTTTTGGCCTCGATTCCTATAGAACTAAGGCTAAAAGGTAGACTTTTCGCCTCGGTCTATGAAACTGAGGCTAAAAGGTAGACTTTTCGTCTCGGTTCCTATGCGACTGAGGCTAAAAGGTAGACTTTTCGCCTCGATTCCTATGCAACTGAGGCTAAAAGGTAGACTTTTGGCCTCGGTTCCTATGCAACTGAGGCTAAAAGGTAGACTTTTGGCCTTGGTTCCTATGCAGCTGAGGCTAAAAGGTAGACTTTTCGCCTCGGTTCCTATACAACTGAGGCTAAAAGGTACACTTTTCGCCTTGGTTCCTATGCAACTGAGGCTAAAAAATAGACTTTTGGCCTCGATTCCTATGCAACTGAGGCTAAAAGGTAGACTTTTCGCCACGGTTCCTATGCAACTGAGGCTAAAAGTTCATTTTTCGCCTTGGTTCCTATGCAAGGCTAAAAAGTAGACTTTTTGCCTCGGTTCCTATGCAACTGAGGCTAAAAGTTCATTTTTCACCTCGGTTCCTATGTAACTGAGGCTAAAAAGTAGACTTTTTGCCTCGGGTCCTATGCAACTCAGGCTAAAATTGAACTTTTAGCCTCAGTTCCTTAACAACCGAGGCTAAAAAACACATTTAGCCTCCATTTTTTTAACGGAGGCTAAAAAATTGTGGCTAAAGGCCTATTTTCTTGTAGTGACAGTACCCCGGTCCAACTCCCGCGATGGACGTCAAGCCTAGTAAGACGGAAATTATTCTATAGTTTTGGAAATAGTTGCCCACCAACGAGCGGTCTAGAGCTTGTTTGGAGAATCAAGGCATTTCTGTAATGAATTAGGTATTGAGATTTTTCGTGGGCACTGATTAGGGTTTATATTAACTATGTTCATAGTGTGGCTTATTTATAACTAGTGAAAATGGAGATTTGGTCATGATTACTCTAAGCCGTTGGTTTTAGGCTAAAAGAGTAACAGGGTTCATTTGGTCTATTAGCCAAGATCCGGGCCTTGTCGGACTCGGCTTCAGTTGGATCTTTAATTTAGTTATGATTGTCTTGATTTATTAGCGATGGGTCATTTAGATTTGGGCCCTCTGTGAGTAAATCATGAGGCGAAACTTGTTGTTCAAATGATAGGGCGGATTCGTTGACTTCCTATGGTTGATTAAACGGACTTGTACGGTTCTTTACTGGTACCACCCCTGTATAAACTAACATTAAGTGTTAATGGTCATTAAGTGATATTATAAGTTAATTAATAAAAAAAATTTTAAGGATTTTTGGAAATTCAAAACAGTGAAAATCCAAGATGTTACATCCGGCCCATGAGTCACTTGCGTACCTAGGCCAAATGGATATGGCATCCTCATCTTCCTCCTAAAATTGCTGTATTTACCTAGAAGATCCTCAATAATGCAATCCCTGTCGATATCAGTGTGAAAAGGAAAGGGATCCAGTTGGCCTCCTCCTGCGTGTGCCGCAAGAATCTCGACCGGAAGGAAGAATCCCTCAACCACCTCTTCGCCAAAGGGGTGATTACATCTGGTCCCACTTCTCGGCCATCCTTTATGTTTCTTATATTCCAAACCAATCAGCGGGGTGTAGAGCCTCGCAATGTTGGTTTATGGCCAACAAATCATCCACAATGGGAACGCTCAAAGGGGTCATCCTGACCCTCATTCTCTAGGATATATGGAAGGCTAAGAACGAGCAGCGCTTTGAAGACTCTCCCTTCAGGGCAAATCTCTCCATCTACAATGTCCGGACTTGGCTCTTCCATCTATCCAGCGCATTTCCCCTCCCTCCTAAATCCCAGATTGATAGAGATGTCATGGCTGATTTGGGGCTCGTTCCAGGGAAAAGCTATCCTCTCTCGCTGTCCGTTGTGAAGTGGAAATGACCTCCCAGAGGTTCGGTGAAACCGAATGTTGACGGCTCGTCCAGGGGCAACCCAGGTCCATCCAGGAGCGGAGGCGTTTGCAGAGACGAGAAGGGAGATTTCTCATTTGCATTCTCCACAGGCTACAGCATGGGATCGAGCTTCTTGCCTAAAGTGAAGGCAGTCATTGACGGCCTCAAATTGTGCAAGGATATGGGTTTTTCCAACTTCGAGGTCGAGAGCGATTCCCTTTCAGTAGTTGGCCTCTTCTCTTCAGCAGGAAACACCCCATGGATCGTGCATTCCTGGAAAAATTAGTTCGATTCCATCAAGGCCTCTGTTTCTGTTGCAATTAATCACATCCCCAGAGAGGCCAATTCAATGGCCGATAGCCTTGGTCGATGGGGCAGTGCTAATCAGCAAGTCAATTTATTCCAATCTGTCACTAGCCTCCCTCTCATCTTCAGAGGGGAACTAGTCCTAGATAGGGTAGGTTTAGGGGCAGTGCATTTTTCTTAATCTTTCTTCTTCCTCCATATGATAGGAGTGCCCAATGGGGTGGGCCTCCCGAAAGTGTCTTCCTTGTACAGCAGGGGGTCTTGGACCTTTTATGTCCCGTCCCTCCTGATCATCTTGTAAGCAATCCTTTATATCAATGAAAACGGAGATTTCTTTCAAAAAAAAAAAAAAGGCCAGTTTGATTTTCTAATGTAAACGTAATTAGGTAATTACTGCATTGTTTTCGAGGATTGCGAGGATGCTGCTAAATATTCGTGGGGCCCACCGTGATGTATGTGGATTATCCACACCGTCCATCCGTTATGTCAACTGAATTTAGGGTATGATCCAAAAAATGAGCTAGATTTATATTTCAAGTGGACCACACCAAAGGAAAAAGGTAATAAAACACCCACCGTTAAAAACTTCTTAGGGCCACTGTTTTCTTTGATGTGGGCCACTTCAATGTTGGATCTACCTTATTTTTTGGCTCATGCCTCAAAACGTCATGGTAAAGCAGATGGACAACGCGAATATGTCATATACATCATGGTGAGGCCCACAAATTTAATTTAATCCTTTTGGACCGTTTCCAAGCAGAAGCACCTACCTGTTTCCAAACCAAGTGAAATTGTAATAAGCTTGTATTTACAGGGCATTTACAATGAGTTTGAAAAATCAAACAGGCCCACGCACGAGTGGATTTCACCTTATGGGCACTCGAAACCCTTGACCCGTTGGAACTCTTTCGAGTCTACCACCCTGGAAGAGTAAGGACTAAGACCTTATATTCAATAGACCTGACCACTTGCTTCTTTGGGGTTACGGCGGTTGAATGGGTACACCTATGCTTTACTTTGAGTGGGTCATCCTCATTAAATGCTACCAAATGAATTGCTTGATTTTCTGAATATGACCCTCCATGTGCTGTCACATAGTGGACCATCCCTCCTTAAAGCCCCGAACTTATTGCTTGATTGTTCTGAATGTCTTGTACATATGCAGACTGGATTGTCTGGTAAACCCAGCACCAGGTAGCTAGGTGACGTATCGAATTCTGTGGGGCCAGTGTGATATATGTGTTTTATCAATCCATGCCATCCATCCAGTCTGCTAGCTCATTTTAGGGCATAAATTAAAAAGCCAAGCATATCCAATGCTAACGTGAACCCCACCAAACAAAACAATTGGTATAATGACGTCACAGTTTAAACCTTCCTGAAACCAAAGAAAAAATACAAATATCAGCTTTATCTAGAACTTCTATTAACCCGAGAAGTTTTCACAGGTAGGCCTTCAATCCCCATCGTTCAACCCCATCTTCTAAAAACTATAAACGGCCAGTGTTAATTTGAAAAGTTGCACTCCAGTGGTAATAGTACCACCATAAGTTTGTAATGATACCGGACTGATGTGGAGCCCACATGAAGAATTCAGGACATCCAATCCATCCATGAGATGTGTGAGATCATGCCACACTCTAGGCATAAAATAGCCTGATGAGACACTCATGTGGAGTGCGGCACGGGGAACAAGATGGGAGAGAACGCCCACCCTTCATGTGTACGAGGGCTCACCTGTGTTGAAATAGCCTGATTTAATCCACGCCCATGAATGGTCTGAATACACTGAATTGCATATGCACTGCATAGAACTCCCAATTCAAATCAAGGGTAAGCATCCAGTCCGCTGTTCCCGTGGTGTGAACTACTTAACGAATTGGTACGTCCTGAATACATCACGTCTACCCCCACATCTCATCTTTCAGGTCTCTGTATTTGAAGAACTCCATCAGACCGACTTTTGGGCTATATATGCCCAAAATGGGTCTGTGATTTAGACGGTCTGAATTGATAGGCATGCATTCATGCACACCAACAACTTCAGACGGATGAACCACCATCGTTCCATAGATGTTGAAAAATGCATGCACGCTATTGATTTTCGTACGGCGATTGCATACTGGGGAACGGATTGGCTACTCCCCCTGCCACCAGCCAATGGCTGGTGGTCGGTGCTCAGTGGGCCCCACCATGACGTATGTGTTTCATCTTTGCCGTCCATCTATTTTTCCAAGATCATTTTATAATATGATACCAAAAATGAGGTATATCCCAATATCAAGTGGACCACATTACAGGAAACAGTGTTGAATGACCGTCGACCATTAAAAACCTTTTGGGGGCCAAAAAAGTTTTGGATCAAGCTGATCTTTATTTATTCCTTCATCTGGGTCTATATGACCTAATCAACATATTAGATGTCAAATAAACAGTACAGTGAGCCTTAGGAGGATGTCCAATCACTATCGTTTTCCTAATGCGGCTGCCCCCATCTATTCTTCTCTCTCACCTACCGAACAGCCACCTTCTGCCCACTGTCTGCCCACCAGTACTCCTCTGTCTCTCTCACGGTGCCCGGTTCTCTCTCTCTCTTCCTTGTTCTATCTATCTATCTCGCTGGTTTTCTCTCTAGACGATGAAAAGGCCAGAACAGTAGAACTAACAGGGTTTTAACGGTCGAATTTTGGTTCTGTTGTAGGGTGCTAATAATCTAGTTCGGGTTTCAATTTTCCTAGATGTTGCAAAATATTGATTTTAATAAAAATATATTTTAATAATAAAATAATATATAATATATAAAAGTTGTTTTGAAAAACACCTTTTTTGTGGGTTTTTGGGAATAGCCCCACATGAGAAAGGGAAGAGAAGGAAAATTGGTTTAAATAAAAACAGTGGAGTATTATAATGATGTAGAGCGGGTCGCGGACAATTACATGGCAAAGATGGATCAGAAAAGGCCCAGTCGGCGAAAGAAATGATCTGGACCATCAGACCTTAAATCAGGCGTATCTCACAATCCGGGATGAGTTAGCCGACGAAAAATATATGATTTTGGGGTAGAACGAGCTACTTTAGCCAACTCGAGAAACCCCTGATTTGATGGTCGCTTCCCTGTTTCAATTTCGTTTTTACTATAAATAGTAAGTTTTAGTTTGTTTATAACTCTTCATCCGTCGGGCTTTAGGAGTTGCGTCCAACGTGAAAAGAGCTTAGAATAATTAGGGAACGGTTTGGTGAAGCCAAATAGGACACTTACTATTTTTGCCCGAAAACCTCAGCACTAGTAGACATCACGACTGCCTATAAATAGTAAGTTTACTATTTATAGTAAGTCGCTAATTCTAGGAGTTTTAGTTGTAGTTTGATTCGATTTCTTTTCCATTGCTTAAGTACCCTTATTTAAAGGGTTGTGAACTCGTTTTTATGAATTCATTAATCTATTTCGAATTTATTTAGAATTTATTTCTATTTTCTGCTCTCTTTTCTCGTGGATTCGAGAAAGTCTCTGTGAGGAGTCCGGAGAAGTTCCGTGGATTCGGAATAATTATCCTCTTGAGGAAGACGGTGCTCGACCTCACGTCCTTCTCTGCGTCATATAATATTTACCTTCGTAGTCCGTGGACTATGGACCTTGCGTGTTCTGTGGACTAACAGTGGAGTATTTACCGCTCGGGCACGGGCTCGGTCTCGGTGTCGGACTTGGACTTGGACTTGGTCTTGGTCTTGGGCTCGGTGCGAGGGCGTGGGCATGTGAGGCAGTGTGGCTGTAGAGGCGCTAGTGGCGCACTTTGCACTTCGCACGTCCGCATCGTGTCTCTCCTTCCCGAGCTTGAGCGAACCGGAGCGAGACGTGTGCAAGTCGCGATGCGACTATGTGGCTTAGGCGGGTGGCTGGTTGGCAGAGAGACTAGAGAACTGAGAAAGAGATCTCTCAGTATATATAGATCGACGAAAAGAGTCACAGTTGCAGAGAATTGTAATAGTGAGCCATTAGTGCGCAGACCCAACTGAATCGCTACGCTATTAGCCCAATGCCAATGATCAAACGACTATCATTGCCTCACAATCAACAAGATGCACAGACAATGGTCCATGCACAACAGTCAGAAAACGGCCATAAAACGGCTAATTTTCCAACAGCCAGAAATGGCTTAATGGAATTTAAGTTTCTGGACCATAACCCCCTAGCCACTATAGCCTATAAAAGAAGGGCCTGGATGGGTTTCCAAACCATCTCACAAACCAATCCAGCATTACCATACAAATTGAGAAATCCCACTAATCCTCTCTTATACTCCAGTAATTCCAGCAACAAGACAGCAAGGGTTTAACCATTTGCAATAAGAACAGACCAACGGTACGTTCTAGGACGGTTCAACAGAACCAGTGGCTGAAGACTTGACTAAAGCAGTAGTCTAAATCACAATTTTCTTCTTCTTTTCTTTCTTTTGGGATTTTTTTTTTGTATTTACGCCGGTAAATTGTGTAATTGAGTTCCAATAGGTGGGCGCTTCAGATTTGCTAAACACGGACCCACACCAGGCTCGTCAGATCCTAAACTATTTGCTCAGAACTATCGACTTACTCAATTCAATTGAGTAGGGGCAAATAACGCTTTAAGGGCATGACAAATTTTCGAACATGCTTCACCGTTCTTAATTTTTATTATCGTGATTTTTTCGGTTTCATATTATACATAAATTACATCAATCTGTATAAAATTCTCAACACTAGAACGCACGGTTCAGTCACCCCGAACCAGACCCAACCGACCCGTGTATACTCCTGGGAAAAATGGATCATGGTGGGGCCACAGCTTTTCCAGCACGACAGCTACTGGCAAGGTCAGCATGCAATCCGGGTTGATTTTCAGTTCGTACAAATGTTTTAGATCATTGGTACGGTGTGACCCACTCTGGATAGAGCGTGCCAGAAAACTCTCTAATTGGGACGATCATAACCTTTCATTGTAGCTTGCGAGTCCACGTTCAGCCAAGCAAAGGCCGATAATCAGTAGCTAGAGAACATGATCGGTCCATGATGGAGCCAATCAGACCATTGATCTGATCACTGAACTATCTACCCCAGTGTATTACGCATATACTGGGGTCATGGATCATATAATTCCTCACACGTACAAGATCTGAGACCACCGCCGTGTGGACCCACATATCTTTACCCCTGCTTCGCTATAAGGAGCAGAGCAATGGCTTGGAGAGCACAGCCCAACTTACTCCGGGATGGAGCTCCCATCTGTGAGGCCAAGGCTATTTTGCTCATTTCTCCTCCACGCCACGCTCTTCTCGTGTCTGATCCAACAGTCCAGATTTGCCACCGTCTCAACCAACGAAACCGATCGGCTGGCTCTGCTCGCTTTCAAAGACCGAATAACCAGAGATCCTCTCAACGCCATGAGCTCGTGGAACCATTCTCTTCATTTCTGCAAGTGGCTCGGGATCACGTGCAGTCTCGGCGATCAGCGCGTGACCGTCCTCAACCTAACGTCCCTCGAATTGGAAGGTTCTATTCATCCCCAGGTAGGAAACCTCACCTTCCTCAACGTAGTCCATCTCGGAGACAACAGCTTCCGCGGCGAAATCCCACCAGAAATAGGAAACCTCTTCCGCCTTCAGCTTCTCAATCTCAGTTACAATTCGTTGGTAGGAAAAATCCCATCCAATCTTACCTACTGTTCGGACCTCCAAGTCATCGAATTAGGCTTTAATGAGCTCGTAGGTGAGATTCCTGTCCAGCTTAGCTCTTTATCGAAGCTTCGTCGGTTGTCTCTTTATGTCAACCGTCTCGTCGGAAGAATCCCACCTTCGTTTGGAAACCTTTCATCTCTCACCCGCCTTTCTCTGGCAAGAAATAACTTGGAGGGAAGCATCCCAAGCGATTTAGGCCGAATCCCAAATATACAGTTCCTCCAGATATCTCAAAACAGTCTCTCAGGCACAATCCCTTCCGCAATTTACAATCTCTCTTCACTATTTCTATTATCAGTCACGTTGAATCGCCTTCACGGGCCGCTTCCGCCCGATTTAGGCCTCCGTCTTCCTAATCTCCAGTTGTTTTTTGTGTCGGCAAACCGATTTACTGGTCAGATTCCCGTTTCACTAACCAATGCTTCATTGCTTCAAGAGCTCTATTTCACCAACAACGATTTTACTGGCGGAGTTCCTATGAATGTTGGGACTCTTCAATATCTTCGTATATTCACCGTTGGTGGTAACCGACTTGGAACAGGGGAAGAAGATGAGTTGAAATTCATCGATTCCCTGCCCAATTGCAGCTACTTGGAACAATTTGGATTTCATAACAATAGTTTCAAAGGCATGCTGCCTAATTCCATAGCCAATCTGTCGACTCGGCTCCATTGGCTAGCGATGGGATTCAACCACTTGTATGGAAGCATCCCTCCAGGGATTGGGAATCTCGTCAGCCTGACCCAATTGAATCTGGATCATAACAATTTCACAGGTACCATTCCTATGAGTATTGGGAAGCTTCAAAAGCTGCAATTTTTAGACTTGTCGGTGAACAGATTTTCTGGGCAAATTCCATCTTCTTTTGGCAACCTCACTGAACTGAATGAGCTTTATCTGCAAGAAAACAGACTATTCGGAAACATACCTTCAAGTCTTGGAAATTGCCAAAAACTGATAGTTTTAAACATCTCTCAAAATAAGCTTAATGGTACAATACCCAAACAGATTGTTAGCCTGTCGTCTCTGTCAAAATCTCTCAACTTAGCTAGAAATTCATTGATTGGGTCCCTACCCTCAGAAGTGGGTAGCTTGAAAAATCTTCAAGAACTAGATGTTTCGGATAACAAGTTGTCTGGTGAAATTCCTGAATCGCTAAGCAGTTGCCAGAGCTTGGAACGCTTGCATATGGAAGGTAATGCCTTTCAAGGGACCATTCCTCTGTCTTTGAACACCTTGAGAGGCCTTACAGAGTTGGATTTCTCGCGGAATAACTTGAGTGGGCGAATTCCAAAATATCTAGAGAGTTTTACTTCTTTGCAGAAACTAAATCTTTCTTTCAATGATTTTGAGGGCGAAGTGCCTATCCAAGGGGTGTTTGAAAATGTAAGTGCAATTTCAGTAATTGGAAACAATCAACTCTGCGGTGGTATCCCAAAACTAGAACTACCCAAATGCTTTGTTCCAAGATCCAAACGGCGAAGGTCTTTAAACCTCAAAGTAATCATTCCAGTCATTGTTGGTGCCATCTGTTTGATTTTATTTTCGCTCTGCTTCGCTACTCTTTGTTGGAGAAGAAAATCAAGAAACAAGCATTTGCACACTTCTTCCTCAGAAGACCGGTACACGAACATCTCATATGCAGAGCTTCTTAAAGCAACTGATGGGTTCTCTTCACACAATCTGATTGGTGTAGGAAGCTATGGTTCTGTTTATAAAGGATACTTCGCTTGGGATGACCTAACTGTTGCAGTGAAAGTACTCAATCTTCAACAACAAGGAGCTTCTAGGAGCTTCCTCACAGAATGCGAGGCATTGAAAAATGTCAGGCATCGGAATCTCATCAAGATCTTAGCATCGTGCTCAAGCATCGATTTTAAAGGCAATGATTTCAAAGCGCTAGTTTTGCAGTACATGCCCAATGGAAGTTTGGAGGAGTGGCTGCATCCCAAAACCGATAAGGAAGATCTACCGAGGAGTTTGAACCTTATTCAGAGGTTAAACATAGCCGTTGAAGTAGCTTATGCATTGGATTATCTTCATAACTATTGCGAAACGCCCATTTCCCACTGCGATCTCAAGCCCAGTAACATCCTTCTCGATCTTGACATGGTCGCTCATGTGAGTGATTTTGGAATAGCAAGGTTCGTCTACGAGGCTGTTGGTGATCACTTCAGAAATAAAACCAACTCCATTGCTATAAAGGGAACCATTGGTTATGTTGCTCCAGGTAACAACTCCATCCATTTTTCTTTCATTCCTTTTCTATTGTTGTGATTCTTTTTTCAAAATTCGTTATAATTTCATATAGTTGACACCAAGATGAAAGGGTGTAAGAGAGAGAAAGGTCTGAAGTTCAACCAATTGGACCACAGGGTATGGTGAACCTAGCTGATAACTTCTAACTTGAAAAGTGCATGGGACATCCAACCTGTTCAATGGATTGGCTCCACCATGAAGAACAGTTTATGGAAAAATCTGCCCCATCCACTAATCAAATGGACCACACTTAGGTTATCAATGGCTATACACTATTTTCAATGGTGTGGCTCACTTGATGATTGGATACGGCTGACTTTTGCATTAGATGATCGTTATGGTATATCCGACCTATTAGGAGGATTGGATGTCACAGTCAGTTAACAAGTTAGAAATAGTCTATCGGGTGGACTGTAAAGTGTAGTCCAACCAATTGGACGTACCTTTCTATATAGAGAGAGAGAGAGAGACATGCTCGCCTATGCACGTGAACACATTTGCACGCGTGTCATGGGTGTCTAATCCCAACGGTCCATGTGATGCGGCATCCCATGAAAATTCAAGGTACGAATTTTCATCCTGATGCATAAATCTAGTCGGCCATAGCAAAGAGAGATGTAAATGAAGGGGGGAAGTTATTTTCTTTTTTTTTAATGATCCACCAAATTTTTGGATCAAAGTAAAAGTTAGGCCCTGGGGTTTCATGAGGTGTCGCATCACGAGACCATTTAGATTATGCAAATCACATCACGGGTGTTTATATATATATATATATATATATATATATATATATATATATATATATATATATATATATATATAATACTAAATTGCGCACCCTTTCATACAAACTCATGCAAAAACTTTTTGAGAACTCATCATATATGATGTGATTCTAAAATATCAACGGTCCACGTGAAGCAGCACTTCATGAAACCCCACGGCCCAACTTTTACTTTGATCTAAAACTTTGGTGGGCCATGAAAAATGAAAACAGTTTCCTCCCTTGATTTGCATTTCTCTTTTCCATGGCCCACCAAGATTTTAGATTAGGGTGAAAATTTATCTCATTAGGATTTCATGGGATGCCGCAGCACATGGACCTTTAGGATTAGACGCCATGACACATGTGCAAAGGTGCACATGTGCATAGTTGCACAGATTAGCATGGCTATATATATATATATATATATATATATATATATATATATATATATATATATATATATATATATATATATATAAGTGACAAGAAATATATTGACTTCCAACCTTTCATGGATATATGACATCCAACTTGTCTTATAGGTTGTCCTTATCGTGAGTACTACCTTTTGGAAAAATTAGCAATAGCTATTAATTGATTGGACCACGCTTGTGTTTTTCTATTTATCATGATTAGGAAAATTTTCAAATGTTGCCACCTACTTCATGAGTAAATAGGGCTGATATTTGCACAGGGCAATCCTTATGGTGGATCAACCTGTAAGGGTTGGATTTTGCATGCACTTGATAGGTTGAAAGTTGTCATCTGGGTGGATTATATATAATTAACTTGTGGTCCAATCGGTTGGACTTTTCAGTGTAAAAAATTTTTTAAAAAAATTTAATTAATTAATTAAAATTTTAAAAAATTAAAAAATCTAAAAATACAACTAAGTTGGACAGACCCTTTCTTTTCTTTCCATTTTTGGTAATGCAATATTATAATTCCTTAGGGTGAATTTGGTTTTACCAAATCGAGAATTTGGTGCAATCAGGTGCACCCTTAATGAAACTGTGATGAGTAAGGGTGTATTTGGTTGCACCAAATATCATGAAATGTAATGATATTTTGTATCAGATTAGACTTATCAGTCATGAAAGTTCATGATATTTGTTGCCACCAAATACACCCTAAACCAGTTTCTACAAATTTCTTCATTTTTTGTTAATTAGTTTTCGAAAATGTCTCATACAAGTAAACAAGATATTCACTCAACTAGCTGTGTGTTAGGCCTATGGTGGTGTGCGTACAGCATCAAACCCATCCTAACACAAAAAATGAGATGCCCCAAGAATTAGATCGATCCATTATCAAATGGGCCACATTATTAAAGAAGAAGTACAAGCGCATAGAAACCTCCAAATGCACATGGGTCCACCTAACAGTTGGATTGGTATGATTTTCAAAGGGATGACACACTGACAACACAGAGGGCCCACATACAGCTACTTGCACAAAAAGTATAGTTTAAAACTTGCTTATGGGACTTTCCCTTAAATTAATAGGCTATACAGCCTACACATGTTTCTTTCCTCTGCTCCTAACCATTACCAATATTTTTAAGTTGATGAAATGTTAGTATATATGCTCCATAGAGAAAATTAAAAAATAAACTCGATCTTCATTTTTATTTGTCTTAAATATTATAAATGGTATCCTTTGTGTTTTACAATGGTAGAAATGTCTGAATTGCAGAGTATGGTATGGGCGGCAATGTATCTACATTGGGTGACATGTACAGTTATGGAATCCTTCTATTGGAGATGTTCACGGGAAAAAGACCCACAGAAAACATGTTCAAGGATGGTTTAAGCCTTCGTGAATTTGTCAAGATGGCTTTGCCCAATCGGGTGCTGGATATTGTGGATCTGCAACTCTTAAAACAACAAAAAGAAGAACATAAACAAGAACAAGAACAAGAACAAGGAATAGAAGAAGAAATAGCATTCAATCACATCAATATTCATGAAGATGAAAGAGAGAGTGTATTGGGGTGCTTGGTTTCTGTGCTTGGTATTGGAGTTGCATGTTCTGCTGAATCCCCAAGAGAACGGATGCAGATGAAAGCTGTCGTCAATCATATGCAAGTGATCAGAGACAATTTTCTTGGGGTTGGGATGCATAGGGAAGGATGCTACAAGAGCCTTAGCTGATGTGGGGGCCATTCATCTTACTTCAATGTGGGTGTCACCAGATCATATCTACTGCAATTCACAAATCTTGCCAAAATTAGATGGCTGAAAGTGAAAACTGTTGACCATGTAATTTGATGTAAAGAATGCAATTGTAGCCTTTTATTGTAGTTATGGTACTTCGTTTGTGTCTGATATATTAGAAGTGAGGTTAGTGTTATATCCAAACCGTTTGTTCATTTTATGAGATCGTTCTAGGCGTTGAGCCCAAAAATAAGACAGATCCAAAGATCAAGTGGACCATACTGCATAAAGCAGTGGGGGATTGAAAGTCATTGAAACCTTCTTGATGTCAAGGACGTTTTGGATCAATCTAATATTTATTTTTTCTCTTTATCCATGTTTTTGTGACCTTATGAATAGATTGAATGATATATATATATATATATATATATATATATATATATATATATATATATATATATATATATATATATATATATATATATATATATATTATGGTGGGCTCTACAAATATTTTAATGGTGGGAATCATTGTCCCACTTCTATTTATGATGTGGTCCACCTAGCTTTGGATATGACTCAGATTTGGGCACATGCCCTAAAATGATCTCGCGAAATGCATGAAACATGTAGATATAATAAATACATCATGATGGGCCCACAGAACTTTGATCTTCTTTCCACATACATACACCAACAGCGGCAGCTGGTGACAGCAGCTAATCCTCCCGTTTTTCCTGTATGCCGATTGCCTGCCAAAGGCTTTAGCAGGAATTTCCTATGCTATAAAGCTAGGTGGGGGCCACTGTGGTGTTGGTGTCAAATCCACCCATGGTCCAGGTACATTCCTGAAATATTATATTTTGAAGAAAGCTCCTTAAGTTTAATTCAAACCTTAGATTGATAAATCAAATTTTTCTACTAATGTCTAAATATCTTGACTAATCATTTTTTAAATTACTAGTGCTTCATTAAATTTTCTTTTTTCCTATCGTCTTCAATCGATCATTCTTTGACATCTTGATTTCATTTTATGTTTTTTACACCCACACCACATGGTAATGCGATTCGATGATCTTAGTGTTGAAACAGAGTCTGGCTAGCATTGAGCTATGGAACCTTTACATCAATAACAAAGGCCACGCCCTTAAAGATTCACATACTTTAGTCATCCAAGTCATGTAATTAACTAGTGTTAGTTTCATCACGCTACAGCAATAATTGTCTTTAAAACTTTCAAAAGAAATGTTATCAAATATCTCTTTTGTAACAACACATAGCTGTTAAATCTAAAATTTCAAATTCTTAATCTATAGATTTGTGGGTCTAAGATGCTAATCAAGAATGACCCTAAAAAAGTTACGTTAAATGATTATGAATACATATAAAACAACCAATATACATGCCAAATTGCTGAAAAATACTTCCTTTCACCTTGCTTCCTTTTCATAAGGAACTTTCTTCAACGTAGCTTTGATACAGCTTGTAAACCACCCTTTGTGTTGGCCATGCAAGTTTTCTTTCATATAATTTAAATTCCATATGAAATTGGGATAGAACTAAATTGAACAAGACCAAATAACTTTCAACTTTATCCAAACTCTTCAACCCTTTCTTTTATGCTTTAATTGAAAGTGTCAAAAATAAAATAAAGAGAATGAGTTTTATATCAAATTTATCCATTGGTCTTACCTTATATGATCCTAGCCATTACTCGAAATTCAAGGTCATCTTAATTGTAGACTTAGAAGAGTGATAAGACCTCTTTGTTTCCATAAATGGTCTAAGGCCATCTTAATCCTAGAATCAGATAGGCGATTAGATCTCTCTAGTACTATAATAATTAGGTAAACCACTATATGTATATGGTCCATCTTTTACTTTTGTGAAGATCCCAAGATTGTGTAAACCATCGAATCCTATGAGCACACTCATTGGGCTTTCTTTCATTTTGGTAAATGGACTTAATAGTCTAATACACTCCCAAACATATTAGCAAGGGCGGAGGAACATTGAACTCACACCATAAATGGTCCTCCTGAGATTTGAACACTTGACATTGATACCATTTCAAATCACCACTTAAAAAATAAAAAAACACTCGAGCAGTTGGACGATGGCATATCAATGTATATAAAAAGACTTAACACTCCAACATGGGTCACAGTCAATCCATTGGTTGTATTATTATTATTATTTTTTTTTTTTTGTAAATTGTGGCCCACCCAATTAATATATTGGCCTGATTTTGCAGCCCAACAATCTTAAAGGCAAGACCAACCTTTCAACAGTATTCAATCACCGCTAGTTCATGTGGTGTGGTCTTAAGATTTTGTATTGCTTCGTTGTTTGGACCATACCCTAAAATGAGCTTTAAAAATAGATGGACGGCATGGATTTAAGGCATATACATTATTGTGAGCCCCACAATAAGGGATACACCGACGTCAGTAGATCTAAAGATCACCGAAGCTACGGCCGTTTTAATCTGTTTTTCTTTCCTGGCACACCCAAGTCAGTGCCGTGATGACTCCACAATCTCATTTTCATTGTCTTTATTAACCGACATCAACTCCCTTCCACTTGGCATGTCTGCTTTGAGCGGTGAGTGGGCGTTGAAAGTTTTTGGGCTAGCCGACTTTGACAATCTGATACGATTCACACTCTTGCAGAGCAACCACCACTCACTATTAAACTTAATTAAAGTGCTAATTATAACTTATTTGATATACATATATGAACAAAAGAAATCATAAAATATTAATTTCATTTGAAATAACATCTTTAATCACAACTAGAGTTAGGCATGGGATGACTCGACTCATTTAGACCCAACTCAAAACAAACCGAATGAGTAAATCGGTCCTAACCAAGTAGGATTCGCCCAATCCGAACTCAAATTGAGTCAAGTTTGAGTCACCCAGGAACTCGACTGACTCGATCCAGTCAGACTCGACTCGATCCAAAACCGACTCGACTCGGATTTGTGTGTGTGTATGTGTGTGTGTGTGTGTGTGTATAAACCCTAATTTTTAAGTATACTAACTTTATACGCCGCATTTGACAGCGATCCGACCCGATCCCAAACTCTTTCTATCCCTCTGTCATCCTTTTTCCTCTTTTAAACCCAGCAACCACCTACCACCATCACCACCCTCCTCTCTCTCTCCTCCACTCCCTCCCTCCTCTTCCAAACAAGGCATCCACCTATCACCACCACCATCACCACCTTCCTCTCTCTCTCTCCGCTCCCTCCCTCCCTCATCTTTCGATCTGTGTAGGTGCCAATTCGAATCGACATGGCACTTTTGACCAAGTCGGACTCAGATCGGCTCAGTCATGCTGGAATCGTTGCCGAGTCGAGTCAAGTTCTGGACAAGCCTATTTCAAAACTGGATCGAGTCCGGTCGGCCCTAACTCAGTTGGACTCGAGTCGATGCCCAGTATCTGAATTCACAACCACTCAAACTCTTAAAAAATGAAATTTTTTGAAGTAGTAAATTTAAAATTCAACGGTCAAGTGCCCAATCATGTTGGCCTCGTTCCTAAACAAAAATGATCCATCACCGTGGCCCACCTTTATAAATCAACCGTTGGTTTTTTGCTTTCTCAGTCCAATGGAGTTCCTCCATCTTCGCACTCTCATGGCAAGGCCATCTTTCTCATTTCTTCTTCTCCACACAACTCTTTTCTTCTCATGCATACAGTCACAGTCCGAAACTTTCGCCGTTACAAACAACGTAACGGATTGGCTGGCATTACTCTCCTTCAAGGATGGAATAACAGACAATTCTCTCACAGCGTTGAGCTCATGGAATGATTCTCTCCATTTCTGCCACTGGCAAGGCGTAACATGCGGTCGCCGCCACCAGAGAGTCACGGCCTTGAAACTACAGCAGCTGAAATTGAAGGGCACTGTCTCACCTTACATAGGAAACCTCACCTTCCTTCGTCAGCTCAACCTTCGATCAAACACCTTCCATGGCGAAATCCCCCAAGAAATTGGTCGTTTGTACCGGTTGCAGTTCCTCCTAATGGACGAGAATTCTTTCACAGGTCGAATTCCTTCGAGTCTCATCCACTGCGCTGATCTCAGAGTCATCGACTTGGGTTTCAATAACCTTGTAGGGAGAGTTCCCGCCGAGCTGGGTTCTTTGTCAAAGCTCTTTCATTTGAGTGTGGGAATCAACAATCTAACTGGAACCATCCCGCCTTCGTTAGGAAATCTATCATCCCTTAACGTGCTCGCACTGTTGAGAAATGATTTGGAGGGCAGCATTCCAGACGATCTATGCCAGATCACAGCATTAACATTTTTTCAAGTATCTGTGAACCGTCTTTCCGGTAAGCTTCCTTCCTGCTTATACAATCTTTCTTCTATTGAAACTATTGCTGTGGCGGTGAACCAATTTCATGGAAGTCTTCCACCCAACATAGGATTCAATCTTCCTAAGCTCCAAGGACTTACTGTGGAAGGAAACAGGTTCACCGGGCCCATCCCAAATTCATTTCCCAATGCTTCTGGCCTTGTTTCACTTGATTTAAGCAGCAACAATTTCACCAGGGGAATGCCGGCAAATCTAGGAAGCTTAAAGGGCCTCCTTGAAATCAATGTCGGCGAGAATCAGCTAGGAACTGGGGAACCAGACGACCTGAGCTTTCTTACTTCTTTAATCAACTGCACCAATTTAGAAAAACTGGCGATAGTAGACAACGGCTTTGGTGGCGAATTGCCCAATTCAATAGGCAATCTCTCAACCCATCTCATTCTGTTTATAATGGGAGGGAATCAAATATCTGGGAGCATTCCTACAGTGATTGGGAACCTCATCAACCTAACAACATTGGATATGGTCAGTAATTTTTTCACAGGCAGCATTCCATCTAGCATGGGGAAGCTTCAAAATTTGCAGTATCTGAGCTTGGCTAGAAACAGACTTTCAGGGCAAATTCTGTCCTCCCTCGGAAACATTTCTCAACTGAACCGACAGTATTTAAGAGAGTGTTGGGACTGATTGTAAGAACCTGCTTCTGTACAGTGCACAGCAAGAACAGGGACTGTTTGTAGGAACCTGCTGCTGCAACGTGCACAATAAGAACAGATATTTTTGGGACTGTGAATCTGTTTTTCTGTTAGCTTCAGCCAGTCACAGATAGAGAAAAATTCTTTTTCTTTTACAAAAGAAGCTGCTGGAAATTGTTATTTTTCATTTCTTAGCTACAATCGGATACAGGGAAGCAATTTATAGGCATCTGGAGTCTTTGTGAAATTACGAAACTATCTTATCTGATATTCATTAGGTGCATGTAACGGAACATAAGAATTCAAAAGTTTGAAATGGTGGAGCTGGGAATAATGCTTGGAAACGTTCATGGAATTCAAAACTTGAAACGGTCTTTGGGAGATAATCTTTCGTCTGTTTGGGTTTGACGTTTCCAACACTCCCTTCAAACCAAAAAAGTCTTCATTCCAAGCATCGATTTTAGTCGTCTGAATGCATCTGTCGATAGTGCCTTGGTAAAAATATCTGCCACCTGTTCAGTTGTATGACAATACTCCAATTTCACCATTTTCTGTTTTACTTGATCTCTTAAAAAATGATACCTAGTATCAATGTGCTTGCTCCTTCCATGCTGTACCGGATTTTTGGCAAGTTCGATTGCCGACTTGTTATCCACATATATAACGGTGGATTCCTCCTGTGAATGTTTCAGCTCTTTTAGCATGTTCTTCAACCATATTGCTTCACAGACTGTGGACGATGCTGCCACATACTCTACTTCACATGTGGACAAAGCAACAATACTTTGTTTCTTTGAATTTCATGTGAAAGCAGTCGATCCAAGATAGAAGACATATCCCGTAGTGCTTTTCCTTTCATCTTGGTCACCTCCCCAATCACTGTCTGAGTATCCATACAGTATTGCTTCATCTTCGTATGGATAGAAAAGACCAAATTCCATTGTTCATTTGACGTACCTGAGGATTCTTTTTGCGACTAGCCAGTGTGATTCTTTTGGCACTTCCATATACCTGCTTAGAAGCCCAACACTATAAACGATATCCGGCCTTGTGATTGTGAGATACCTTAGGCTTCCAATCAGACTCTTGAACAGAGTCGAGTCCACGCTTCTTCCTTCTCCTTCTTTTGTCAACTTCAACTGTTGCTACACTGCGTGTTCACGACATTGCAATCTGCCATCTTGAACTTTTTAAGCAACTCCTTGGCATACTTTTTCTGTGATATATAAATGCCGCCAACTTGTTATTTTACTTCGATGCCCAAGAAGAAGGACATCAATCCACCATCAGTCATCTCGAATTCATTGAACATAGCATGCTTGAATTCTTCAAACAACGCCTGATTGTTTCCTGTGAACAGCAGATCATCAACATATAGGCATCCTATGAGGATGTCACCATGAGCATTTTTCTTGATGTAGACAGCATGCTCATATAGACATTGAGCGAAGCCGTTCTCTTGAAGATAATTGTCGATGCGTGCATTCCAAGCACGAGGAGCTTGCTTCAACCCATAAAAAGCTTTCTTTAGTCGATACACTTTGTGTTCCTCCCCTTGAACAACAAAACCTTCAGGCTGGTCAACATAGATCTCTTCTTCCAGAATTCCATTCAGGAATGCAGATTTCACACATCCAATTGGTAAATCATCCAACTGTGATGGGCTGCAAGGGAGATAATCATCCTCACAGTGTCAAGGCGAGTAATAGGAGCGAAGACTTCTTCATAGTCCACCCCATACTTCCGTTTGTAACCCTTTGCTACGAGCCTTGCCTTGTAGTGATCTATTTCACCATCAGCATTTCGCTTGATCTTGTACACCCATTTGACGCCAATAGTTCTTTGGCCTTGAGGGAGTGAGATCAGCTCCCATGTTTGATTCTTCTCGATAACATGGATCTCTTCTTCCATAGCCTTTCTCCAACATTCTTCATTCACGGCCTCCTTGAATGTGAGAGGCTTATGGTCCGCATATAAGCAGAATAAATTTATTTCCTCAGTTTCGGCGTATATATCATTGAGGCTCCTCATTTTGATCGGAGCCATGGGTGAGGGAGAACTGAATGATGACGTGCTGGCTGAATTTTGATTTGATGGAATACTTCTAGAGGAGATGGAACGTATCGCTGGACTTCTGCGTGCAGACAGTTCGGCGAAAGAGGGTATTGCAAGTATCTGTTCCTGGTTCTCATGCTTATCTTCTTCATGTTCTTCAACCTCAACTTGATTTTCTTTGACTGAATCTTCCGTATTCCATTTCCAAGCTTCTTCCTTACAGAATACAACATCTCTACTTACCACCACCTTGTTAGTTAGTGGGTTGTAGAGCTTGTATGCCTTCGATACTTCACTGTAGCCGATGAAGATGCACTTCTCACCACGATCATCAAGCTTCTTTCTTCTTGCTTCTGGAACTTGAGCATAGGCGACACACCCAAAGATCCTTAGGTGCGCCACGCTCGGTTTGTCGCCACTCCATGCCTCCTGCTGTGTCATATTTCTTACGCTTTTAGTTGGACACCGATTGAGCAAGTATGAAGTACATGCAACTGCCTCTGCCCAGAAACTCTTTGGCAGGCCTTTCTCTTTGAGCATGGTTCTTGTCATGTCGAAGATGGTACGGTTCTTTCGTTCCGCAATGCCATTCTGCTGTAGTGTGTAGGCTGCAGTGTGTTGCTGTTTGATGCCTTGTTCCCTGCAATACTCTCGAAAGGCATTTGAGGTGTACTCTCCACCTCTGTCAGATCTAAGAGTTTTGATTTTAAGACCACTTTCTTTTTCTACAAGGGCCTTAAAATTATTAAAAATAGTAGAAGCAGCAGACTTTTCTTTGATTACATACACCCACAATTTTCTACTGAAATCGTCAATGAAGGTAATAAAGTATTTATTACCTCTAAGAGAGATTGGCTCTAATGGTCCACAGATGTCATGTGAACCAACTGCAATAGTTCTCTTGCTCTTCGGGATACTCCACTCGGAAAGGAGTTCCTTTGTCGCTTACCAAGTGTGCACGCCTCACATACATGTTCTAGAACTTCAATAGCCGGTAAGCCATGCACCATGCTTGATGAGGATAAGAGTCTAAGGCCACTGAAATGGAGATGCCCATTGCGAAGATGTCATCTCCATGAATCATTCTTCACGAGCCCATAGAGGCACTTCTCAGCTTTTGTGTAAATATGGAGTGAAAACATGCGATTCTTCGCCATTTAGACTTGAGCCACAAGTCTCTCATGTGCATCTCTTATAGAGAGAGAATGGTTTTCCATGTGTATGATATACCCCTTCTCAAGGAGTTGGCCGATACTGAGGATGTTACTTTTCATGTTTGGTACGTAATACACATTGGAGATAAAATTCGGCACACCATTCTTCTGATAGATTTTAACTTTTCCTTTACCTTTCACAAGAACTTTTGATGAGTCTCTTAGACTGACATTGCCACGAGCGTCTGCCAGTTCTACGAACAGCTCCTTCTTTCCACACATGTGGTTACTCGCACCAGAGTCGAGATACCACACGTCATGTTGATCACATGCTTCTTCCTGTGCAAGAAGAAGTGTGGAGTCTTCTTTTTCATGATTTGATGCTTCTGCATAATTAAAATGCTCATCTTGATCTACTGGTTTGCTCCAACAGTTTGAAGCATAATGGCCGAAC
Source organism: Magnolia changhungtana (assembly GCA_030180095.1). Taxonomy (NCBI): domain Eukaryota; kingdom Viridiplantae; phylum Streptophyta; class Magnoliopsida; order Magnoliales; family Magnoliaceae; genus Magnolia; species Magnolia changhungtana. The sequence goes on along the minus strand of JASAUF010000404.1, from coordinate 10,634 downwards.
CTGTTGCAATTGTAACATTGAATATTTTTTGTATTTCCACGTCCACGCATGGAACGACCTCTACCATTTCCTCTTCCACGAAAATTGATAGTCTTTTATTGATTTTGTGATTGGCTTGGATAATATCCACGCCCTCTGCCTCTTGCACGATTGCTAGTGCCACGGCCGCCTCGTTGTGTATGGCCATTCTTTTATTCATTTAGAGTCAACTTAAACTCTAAAGCATGTTCAAGCGTTGAACCGGCATTCTTTTGCATTCGTTGCTCATGCACTTGCAACGAGCCCATCAATTCTTCAATTGACAGATTTTCTAAGTCCTTTGATTCTTCTATGGCAACAACCACATGTTCAAATTTGATTGTGAGGGATCGAAGTACTTTTTCAACAACCTGTACATCTTCGATCTTTTCACCATTTCTTTTCAAGTTGTTAACAATAACAAGTAACCTTGAAAAGAAATCAGAAATGGTCTCACCTTCCTTCATGTGTAAGGTCTCGAATTCGGCTCTAAAAGTTTGGAGACGAACCTTCTTCACATGATCAACTCCTTTAAAAATTATGCTAAGAATCTCTCATGCTTGCTTGCATGTTGTCGCTTCAGCGACGCGTTCAAAGGTGGACTCATCCAACCCTTGATAGACAAGAAACAGAGCCTTCTTGTCCTTCTTTCTTTGATCTTTGAGGACCGCCCTTTGATCAGTGGTGTAGAGAGCTTCTTCTTCCGTTGTGGGTTCTACATACCCATCGGTAACAATCTCCCATAGATCTTGCGACCCGAATAGTGCTTTCATCTAGATGCACCAATTTTCATAGTTATCCTTGGATAACTTTGGAATCTGCGGCTGGATCGAGGTGGCCATTTTTTCTATTTTTAAGGAATGACTGAATTTTTTAATGAAAGGAGATAGAAAAACAGTTTTTTTTTTTTAGCTGGAAGAACTTTGGAAAACTGATTTTTTTTAACAGATTTTTTTTTTTTTGAAATCTGAATTTCATGTTTTGAACTGATTTTTGGCTGAAAAAAAAAAAAACAAACTGCTGAAGTCAGATATTTTTCTCGGCTGAAAAACTGCTGGAACAGATGTTTCTTTCCTTGCTGGAAAAAAAAATCGCTGGCAACTTCAAACAGAAAAAAAAACTTGGTGCTGCAATCTGAATTTTTCACTGAAAAAACTGCTGATAACTTCCAACCAGGGAACCAAAAAAGACTTTTCTTAAACAGATTTTTTTCTTTCAAAAAAATCTGTACTTAGCTGAAAAAACTGCTGGAAAACTTCCTGTAGGATAAGAACCTGTGCTCTGATACCAGTTTGTTGGGACTGATTGTAAGAACCTGCTTCTGTACAGTGCACAGCAAGAACAGGGACTGTTTGTAGGAACCTGCTGCTGCAACGTGCACAACAAGAACAGGGATTGTTGGGACTGTGAATCTGTTTTTCTGTTGGCTTCAGCCAGTCACAGATAGAGAAAAATTCTTTTTCTTTTACAAAAGAAGCTGCTGGAAATTGTTATTTTTCATTTCATAGCTACAATCGGATACAGGGAAGCAATTTATAGGCATCTGGAGTCTTTGTGAAATTACGAAACTGTCCTATCTGATATTCATTAGGTGCATGTAACAGAACATAAGAATTCAAAAGTTTGAAACGGTGGAGCTGGGAATAATGCTGGAAACGTTCATGGAATTCAAAACTTGAAACGGTGCTGGGAGATAATGTTGAAACGTCTGTTTGGGTTTGACGTTTCCAACAGAGAGAACAACCTCCATGGAAGCATCCCTTCGAGCCTGGGAGATTGTCGATCCTTGCAATTGATGGACCTTTCTTTCAATAACCTCAGTGGCGCCATACCGAAAGAAGTCATCGGGCTTTCATCGCTATCCATTTTCCTCAAATTGGGTAGCAATTCTCTAACCGGGTCTTTACCATTGGAAGTGAGTAATCTGAAAAATATTGGGGGATTGCAGCTCTCAGATAACAAATTGTCAGGTGAAATTCCAGGAGCGTTGGGCAATTGCGAAAGCCTGGAGTTCCTTGAATTGCAGAATAACTTCTTTCAAGGAACCATCCCTCCAGCCTTGAGCAATTTAAAAGGTATAGTAGCAATCGATCTTTCGTCTAATAACTTATCTGGGCAGATTCCAGAATTTCTTGGGAAGTTCCAAGCTCTGCGGTATCTAAACCTATCCTTCAATAATTTTGAGGGTGAAGTCCCAAAACAAGGGGTGTTTAGAAGTGCGAAGAATGTCTTTATACTCGGAAATAGTAAGCTTTGTGGTGGAATCGTAGATCTTCGTTTGCCCACATGCCTTGCTAAAGCCTCTAGAAAACATAAATCGCATCTGAAAGTAATAATCCCCATTGTTAGTACCGTTCTGTTTGCAGTCTTTTTATCATGTTTGATTGCTACTTGTTGCTGGATGAGAAAGCCAAGAAAGAAACCTTCTCCCAAATCGACCTTAGAGGATCCCCATATGAAGATTTCTTATGCTGAGCTCCACAAAGCAACTGACGGGTTCTCTTCAGGTAACCTGATTGGTGTTGGAAGTTATGGTTCAGTGTATAAAGGAATTCTGGATCACGACGAAAGGGTAATTGCAGTGAAAGTGATCAACCTTCAGCAGAAAGGAGCTTCGAAGAGCTTCTTGGCTGAATGTGAAGCATTAAGAAACATCAGACATCGGAATCTTGTCAAGATCATAACTTCCTGCTCGAGCTTGGATTATAAAGGAAACGATTTCAAAGCTTTGGTTTTTGAGTTTGTGCCTAATGGGAGCCTAGAGAAGTGGTTGCACTTGAAATCAGATGGGCAGCATCAAGTGAGGACTTTGAGCCTTATTCAGAGGCTGAATATAGCAATTGATGTGGCTTCTGCATTGGATTATCTTCATCATGATTGCCAAACGCCGATCGCTCATTGCGATCTGAAGCCAAGCAATGTTCTTCTCGATGAAAGCATGAGCGCCCACGTTGGAGATTTCGGGCTGGCAAGGATCCTTTCTGAAAAGACCACTCATTTCTCTAAAAATGAAACAAGCTCAGTTGCAATAAAAGGATCCATTGGGTATGTTGCTCCAGGTATCAACTCAATCCATTCTGTCACATTTTTGGCTTTATGAAATTCTATTCTTTACTATCCCAATCATGATTTTTCCAAATTCCTTCTCTTTTGAGCTGGTTATGGGCAAGGAGGGATTCAACACATCTGCACCATGGTTCATAGTCATGTGTTCTAATCCTCTGAGCTACATAATCCATCTCATATACACTAGCTCTGTTAAGTACCCTTATAAAGTAACATTTTTTCTTCTCAGACACTTCAGGTTAAGATGTTAATTTTCAACTAGCTGTGGTTGATTTTTAACTTGCGGTAAATATGTGTACAGTAGTTAAAAATTCAACAATAATCAAACTATGGTTGTCAACATGCCTGGCTTGCACTCTGGAATCACATGCCACTTGGTCAGTCTAACCATTTATCTGGCCCCCTTATTAGTTTTGCCTCCAAATTCATGGGCCACACTTTAGAAAATCATGGCTATTCCAGATATATCTTATCCAAAATGAAGTATGTTGATCACTGGACCATTCATGTTGATCACTGGACCTTTCTTGGTCCATACCATCCATTCAAAAGTTTCTCCAACCATTGGGAGTTTTGTTGGGGAATAGCGGAAGCAAATTCTGAATTCAAATCAAGTAAGAGAAAAATAAATGCAAATAAGCACTTTACACATGAAAAAAACTCTTGCAGAAAAAAATTATGACACAAAGCGACAGAGAATACACTATGAAAAATGAATTACCAGAGATGGATGGACTAACTGATCCGAAAACCTCAAAATCCCTTTCAGAAAATCCTAGCTTTACTCTCCCTTGCACTGAAAACAGCCCTTGCACATTATTAACTATAATTAGCGTGATTACAAGCTCTTATAGAGAGTTACAATCAAATTAGTAAATAAAATACGCACTTTCGTAAAATTGCGCAATTCTATTGATGGGAGACCTTCAGTAGGCTCGAGTGGCATCGACGGGCCCTTGATAGGATCAAAGAATGCCCCCCAAAACTGTCCATCGAGCATAGGGGAAATTTTGGGAATTTCTGTATAGGATCGAGCAGTCTGTCAATCCCATCAACAGACCCCTGTTCTGCATAGATTAAGGGCACTCGATTACAATAAGTTTTATCTAGGGCCCATTGACAAACCTGATGGATGGTTAAGATTTGTTGATTTGGGTATCCATGCATCCAAAACCACTGGCATGATTTCCATGTGTAACATAGTATTCTTCCATATGTTAAAGTTCAATCCAATGGATCTTTAAATTACAGAATCTCCATTTTTTTTTTCTTCTCTTTAAGCATCTAAATGCTTCTTCCTGGCAGAGTATGGTCTGGGCGGAGACGTGTCTACATGTGGAGATGTGTACAGTTATGGGATTCTTTTATTGGAGATTTTTACAGGAAGAAGGCCGACTGGAGACATGTTTAAGGATGGTCTAAGCCTTCATGAATTTGCAAAGATGGCTCTGCCTGATCGAGTGTTGGAGATCGTAGATCCCTGGCTCTTAGAAGAAGAGGTAGAAGAAGCAAATGACAGTCAAGCTTTCAACAATCTACAACGTAGAGAGGACAAAAGACGTCGGATGTGGGAGTGCTTGGTCTCCGTAATCAGAACCGGAGTTGCATGCTCTGTTGAATCTCCGAAAGAACGAATGCAGATGAGAGATGTTGTCATGGAAATGCATGTAATCAAGGACACATTTCTTCAAGCTGGGGTCCACAGAGAAAGATGAATTCAGAGGACCGTTAAACTGGTGTTGGGCCCTACATAGAGCGGGTGTCCGACACTTTCATGTTCAAGATGGACTAGAAAAGGCCCGATCGCAGTTGGAAGTGATCGGACCGTCAGAACTCTAAAATGGGTGTATCTCGCAAACTGAAATGAGTTATTCTACGCGCCATATATGATTTTGAGCAGGAGAAGCTACTTTAGCCACCCAACCCTGCTTCCTCGGTTTGCCCATGCTGAATTTGCAAGATTGATGATTGAAAATCCTTTTTAATTTCATTTTTACTATTTATATTAAGTTTTAGTTAGATTATCACTCTTCATGCTTTAGAAGTTGTGCCAAACATGAAAAGAGTTCTAAAAATAGTAACTTTACTATTTATAATAAGTCACCAATTTTAGAAAATTTTAGTTGGAGTTTGCTTCTTTCCTAAGTTTGGTATTACTATTTAAATGATTGTAAATTCATTTTTATCATCAATTAAATTATTTTTGAATTTATTAAAATTATTTTTATTTTCTCATTTTTCGTCATGAATTCAAGGAATCCATGTGAAGAGTCCAGAAAAAGCTGTGTGTTTTCAGAATAGTTATCCCTAAGAAAGACGGTGATCGACTTCATCACGTCCATCCCTAGGTCACTACATGAACATAAGACTCGCGACCAGACCAAGTAATCCGGTATAGAGTCCAATCACGACTCACCTTAGTTAGGGGAAAGTCAGCTTACTCGGCCAAGCTGGGGTGACTCCTGGTGTCAAAACATATTGGGTCCACACCCAAATTTGAGTCAACTCGGACGAGTTGCATCTGACTCGTCTGAGTCGCCAATCTATTGGGTCTCCCTTCAATCATAAGTTGATGCCAGTCTACTTAGTTTTATTTGCACCGTCAAAATTGCAATATATTTCCTCATAGATGAATCGAACGGTTGAAAAACTTGTATGTTAGATGAATGAAGCAGCGTGCATTTTCTGAACTTTTTCATGGTCGTTGTTTCCACTCTACGTGCGTTTCTCGTGGCGGATATCCCCAAGGTCCAGACTGCTTCTCGGGCAGTCTACGCCAATATATGGGCCATAGCCAGCCAATACCTATATTACCCACGGACATGATGCACGTGCCAAAATTATCTTTAGGGTTGGAAGTGGTCTGGGCTGGCCTGCTCATGCCTGAATCCAGCGAGACAGGGGTGAACCTTGAGGCCCATGGGTGGGACCTGAGCCTTAATTAGGGCTGAAAAGACAGGTGGGTTCACCCTGACCAACCTATGACCGACCCGACATTGGGTTGGGCTCGGGCATGATGTATTGGGTTCGGTCTCGGGCTTGGGCTATACAAACACCAACCTGATAAAACTTGGGTCAGGCTCAGGTTGAGGTCTCGGGTTGCTTGACCCAATCCGAACCCGATCAATATATAAGTTATAAATTATAATTGAGCGTGGATAGTTTGTATTGAAGGCACAGGAAATTCAAGTGTTGTCTAGTCTCATTAGTCCACGTCATTTCCAATAACTCAAGCTAACAAGATAGGCCAGATTCTCTCCCAAATACATTGTGTGTTACACAACACGACTTTTAAAGTAGTTGTCCTATATTTTAGTTCGTTTGTTTAAAAAAAAAAATTTCTTAATAATAATAACTATATATAATTAATAAAATCATAGAAATAAAAAATAAGACATGTATTGAAATATAATAGACTAATATAATAATTAAAAAAAATTATTAGCATGTATCCACCTGACCAAACTGACCAAGCCTGCTTAGGTTGGGTTGGGTTGAGAATTCCCAACCCGAGGTTGGTATGGGTTGGGTTAAGGTTGAGGTATACGAACCTCAGGTTGGGCTAGGGTTGATCACCAACCTGATCCAACCCACCCAACCTTCAGCCCTAGCATTAATAGATCCGATAATCCATTGGGTTGGACCAGGCCCCCATTGTTGCAACACCCAGGATACCAGTCCTGATCAACTACTTCAACATTGGTGGGGGTGGCAAGAGGCTGGGTTTTGGTTGGACCAGGGTAGGCTCGGGACTGACTCGACCCTCAAGGTCCAATGCCCAGTATGGCCAAGCCCAAACATGGGCTTATCACAACATGACCCAACCTAAGCCCAAAAGGTACGGCTGGTCCAGGACTGACCCAACCTTGGCCAAGCACGTGCTCAAAGAAATAGAGACAGAGAGAAACAAAATCAATGATTTTCCGTCCAAGATGTCTAGGTTGTCTAATCGACGATTAAAATGAAATATTTATAGGATGTAAGACTTTAACCTATGAAGTTAGGTTTGGTTGGGCTAAAATTACTTGAGCTCAAGCCCAACTTAGAAACAGAAGAGCAATGCATGTGAGGCCTAAGTCTAGCCCACGGATCCAACTTATAGGACGAACGCCAGTTGGCTTGTCATACCTAGTGAATCAACTGGCCTGTTGCCACCCATTAGCATTTGGCTGGTGGACCTAGCACGCTGGGCTCTGCCTTGGCATGAGGTCCTTAGTTAACGAGGGCTTGGCCTTCTTTCGGATGTGGTTGGGTGGTGAGTAGCTCACTACTCTCCTCATTAGTGAAATGATGTGGCAAGATTTGATTGATGGGCTGTACATTGTTCAAAATTAGCTAAAGCATAAACTAAGCTAAAAAAACCTTTAAAAGGGCTAGGCCCATCTCTGACGGCATAATGTCATACCAATATGATGTAGAGCAGGTCGCGGACAGTTTCATGGCCAAGATAGATCAAAAAAGGCCCAGTCGATAACAAAAGTAATCCGGACCACCAGATCTTAAATCGAGCATATCTCGCAATTCGAAATAAGTCATTCGACATACCACATATGATTTTGGGGTAGGACGAGCTACTTTAGCCACCTATGCCGGGTTGCGCAAGCCTGATTTGCGAAATACCATCAAATCAATGGTCGTTCCCTTATTTTAACTCCATTTTAACTATAAATAATAAGCTTTAGTTTGATTATAATTCTTCATCCGTTGGGCTCTAGGAGTTGCGCACAATATGAAAAGTGCTTAAAATAATTACAAGAATAGCTTGGTGAAGCAAAATAGGACACTTATTATTTTTTGCTGAAAACCTTGCACACTAGTAGATATCACGACCATCTATAAATAGTAAGTTTACTATTTATAATAAGTTGCGAATTCTAGGAGTTTTAGTTGTAGTTTGATTATGAAATTTCTTTCATTGCTTAATATCTTTATTTAAAGGTTTGTGTAGTTTATTTCATTCATCAATCAAATTACAAATTTTATAGAATTTATTTCTATTTTTCTCACTTTTTTCTCGTGGATTGGAGAAGTATATGTCATGAGTTCAGAGAAGCTCTGTGGATTCAGAGTAGTTACCCTTGAGGAAGATGATGATCTACTTCATCACGTTCATCCCTGCATCCCTGCATCACAATCAATCCACTGAATGCACATCCGCTGCCAGCTCCCTCACACCCAGTGCACATTAGCAAGGTGCATGCTCGTAATAAAGAAGAAAAAAATTAGCAAGGTGCATGCTCGTAATAAAGAAGAAACAAATTACTTTGATATTGTGGCAGAACGTGATAGATGATATTTCAGTACTTAATATTACATCGTAGGAATTATGTCCCCACTACCAATTTTTTTTTTTTTAAATAATAAATAAATAATTAAAAATAAAAAATCAATGAATTTGATTATCTAGCTATTGAATTGGTGGAAGCTAAAGATGAAGAATTTGCAATGAAACCATTCCAAGAAACAAGTGTTTGCCAATCAAAGGTTAGGATTCTTCAACCAATCTTATTTTCAGCAAATGGACATCTGACAAGGGTTCCAAAGTATAGTCGGTTCAACTGATTTAACACATACAACGTGTGCGAGTACCTGCGCATCAAGCTTAATATGCTGACAGAGAATCAAACAACTCCCTCGTAATAAAACAAGTGGAGCAGTACGACGCTTGAGAGAGGATTAGGTGCGGCTCCCACCTCACCCACCACATTGCGGCTCTGTCCGTAGGGCCTATCTTGATGTATACGTCGTCCCTCCATCTACCGACTCTGCCACTAGCCAATGGCAAGTGGTCGGTGCTCTGTGGGCCCCACCATGATGTATGTGTTTCATCCATTCCGTCCATCCATTCTTCCAGACCATTTTATGGTATGACCCCAGAAATTAGGTTGATTCAAATCTCAAGTGGACTGCACCGTATTGATTGAACGCCCACCATTAAAATTTTCTTAAGGGCCACAAGTTTTCGATCAAGCTGATATATGTTTTTTCCCATTCAGTCCGTGTGACCTAATCAACAGGTTAGATGTCAAATAACCATTACAGTGGCCTTAGGAGGTTTTTAATGGTGGACATTTAATCACTACTGTTTTCCCATGGTGTGGTCCACCTAAGATTTAGATCTACCTCATTTTTAAAATCAAACCCTAAAATTATCTTTCAAAATAAACGGACGGCATGGATAAAACACATACGTCATGGTGGGGTCCACATAGCGCAGACCACTAGCCACCTGGATGGTGGTACACTAGCCAAACTGCGTACCACCACAAAAAACTTTTCATGGTCCACCTTAAAGCCCACTGCGATATTTATTTTCCATGCAATATATATATATATATATATATATATATATATCAATTGAGCCTATCCACAAGGAGCTTTGAATGGATATACAATACATATATCAAGGTAGGCCCGACGGCCAGGGCCGCACCATGTTGGGTGGGCCGCGACGCAACTAATCTATATGTCATGACTCTTGATGGGCAGGGACTCAGAAATTGCACACGAGCCATTCACCAATTCAAATTGAACGAATTGTATTTGGTATTCTTGAAGTCACAGTACCAAAAGCATACCGTGTCAACAATCTTAACCACTGATTAGTGGCCACCTTTTTGTAGAAGACAGACCATTCGATATCTTTCAAGTATTCTTTTAAGTGCACGAGTATCATACACCACACTCAGCCAGAGTATCAAAGCTTCTTCCAAAAAAACAATGAAAAAGTCTTACCAGAAGGTCCAAAAGCCCCCAACTCATTTCTTCGGCGAAGCCAGAACAGAAAGCGAGCATCCCCAAACAGCGCAGACTCTTTCTCCCTCTCTAATCCTTTCTCTCTCATATATCGCATCGCACCGTCGGAGAGAAGAAGAAAAACAGGGAAAAGACAGACTCGATGGCGAGCCTCTGGCGCGCCGCGACCGGTTCGACCGGCCCCAAACCGGACGACCCTAGCGCGAGCATCGAGTTCTGGACAAGCCCGGAGCGGACCGGGTGGCTGACGAAGCAGGGCGAGTACATAAAGACATGGAGACGCCGCTGGTTCGTCCTCAAGCAAGGCCATCTCTTCTGGTTCAAGGAATCTCACGTGACTCGCTCTTCCAAGTCACGTGGCATCATCCCCGTTCGCACGTGCCTCACTGTCAAGGGCGCCGAGGACGTCCTCAACAAGCAGTTCGCCTTCGAGCTCTCCACCAACAGAGAAACCATGTACTTCATCGCCGATTCCGAGAAGGAGAAGGAGGAGTGGATCAACTCCATCGGCCGCTCCATCGTCCAGCACTCCCGCTCTGTTACCGACGCTGAGGTTGTTGATTACTGACCGTCGGATCTGATCTTCGGATCGGCTGATCAGCCCTAATACATCTGTATATTAGGTGCGCTCCACCTCTCTTATGTTGAGTTTCTACGATTGTGGTGTTTTTGCTTGGTTTATGCATAAATTGGGATCTGGCAGGAGGACGTGTCGGTAATTTCCTGATTTGGATGTATAGAACTCTGTTTTCTGTGGATTGTGTGCGGTTATGATCTTTTCTTTCGATGCATTT